>OU896722.1:1790680-2222004 GCA_918026855.4 Phaedon cochleariae
TTCATCTTCATCATACAGGGTGTGGAAATATTCTGAATTGAGGAAACCCAATCAAGAATTTGTGATTATAGAGGTCTGTAAAAATAACAAATTTCTATGGATCAAGTTTGAACCCCTTGATGGGGTGTGAAAGTTGGAAAGGAATATTCTCAGATATTATCATGAATATGAAAAAAAATTATACATAGGAAGAAATACATTGAGAATTCGGATTCTTTATGCGAAAATATTAATTTTTCACGGAACATTCAACAGAAAACAACTACTTTCCTGGCTATTTGCCTCGTCGAACATTAAATGGGGAAGTTTCCTTCAAATGAATTTTCATAAAATAAGTTCTGCGAACTCTCCAGTTTTATGTACACGCTGTACAGAATAGCGACCGATAAAGTCCAAGTCGTTTTCATTTTCAAATTAAAGCAATTTCTAATTTTCGGGGCGGCAAACTGTGACGTACATTCTGAATCTAGTCTGAAAATAGCTGATGGTGAAGAATATAGCTAGCGAATAGCTAGCGAATGAAAAACGATATAAAAAAATTAGAAGAAGTAGAACTGGTAAACAAAAACATCCATAACCACGAATGCACTCGGAGCAGGAATGCAGAAGGTAGTTGGCTTCATTCTGACAGGTTATGGTTTTGTTATTCATGCATTGAAATATCTCGAATAGAGCTCGATCCTGAACGAAAATATCAATGAATCACTATCGGCTACATTCAATGATACTATCCTTCCTAATTTACTGTCACCGGTCAGAACAGAATGAAGCCGACACCCATAGCTCCTTCCTCTTGTTGTGCCTGTCAGTATTTTGAGTGGTGTGGACGGACTCGAAGTATTAGGCACTGTTGCAAGATATAATCTGCAACTTTCCTTGGAGATAGATCCGTTTTATTAAGGAACGAATTCATAAGCGAAAAAATGACTGACAAGTTATGAATAATATATTGTAATATAACGATAGTGAAAAATTATAGAAACTATCGCAAAATTTCATAATTCATCTTAGTAATCAACTTCATTCAGCCAATGAGAGATTTATGGGAATTATTCATAATACTTGACGTAGTATAGGATTGTAGAACCTATTATATCCCACTGCTTTTATGATATAGTTGTTATGCATTCAAAGAACAATTTCCGGAAATCTAGACATATCGATGATGTCGGCAACGTCGTACTGGCACCACACTGGCACAGGGAATCGTATTTTAACTCTGTGTAAATGTGGATTTTCAGAAAGTAAGTCATAGGAATGGTGGAGGAGCCAAGTTCCTCTTTTATTTAATTTTTTCTGAAGTGACATTTGATCTTACGAAAAAAAGAAAAAATACATATACACGGTGAGTCATTGAAATGGGAAAGTGAGATAACGACTTCGCTGTTTGACATAGATGAATACAAATTTTTGTGATGGTCTAGGCTCATGAGAAGCATATTTCTGAATTACTTTGCGTATACAGGGTGACTCAAATATGCGTGGCGTATGAAAAATATACTTTTTATTATAGGACACCCTGTATTTTATTACATTTTCGGAATCTCCCTTGTAAGCTGATTTCATCAATGCATCACACTTGGGTCTAGCAAGAATGATTACAGAGATATAGGGTGTGCAAAATCGAGATATTTCAACTTAAGGATTTTTTTTGGACGAAATTATTCATTATTGGTCAAAACGGCATACATGTCCCTATCTTAACTTTGATTTACTATCTACTGATATTTAATTTGAACGAATACAGGGTAGTTCATAATTCTGAATTTTGAACAGGGTGTCCCATAAGAAAAAGTATAACTCTGATACGTCACGCATTTTCAAGTCACCCTGTATGAAGCGAAATATTTTGGAAATGTGCTGCTCATGAGCCTAGATCATCACAACAATTTTTGTTCATCTATCTCAAACAGCAAAGGCGTTATCTCACTTTCCAATTTCAATGACTCACCCGGTATATTAATTGTTTACAAACTTCACAGTGAGATATAGGAAACTTCCCCATTACATTCGTAGAACACCCAAGAGAACCCATATCCATTATATGGGTTCTAGTTCTCTGTTAACTTGAAATTGACGTTCTTTGACGGGTACATTATAATGTAAGTATACTGAAATGAGTGGGAAAGCACGAAAAAACGCAGAAATCGAGCGTGACAAATATTTACCTGATTTCCACCCTGTCGGTGGCATGGATATAGGCTGGCCGGTTTATGCATATCGGCTTTCCTGGCAGGTGAATCGAGACACGTTTTCCCACCATATCCGAGATTTCGTATCTAAAAACAATAATTCGTCAGATGTATCACGTAAAAGTGCTCAAAATAGTTATTTATGCAACAATAAGTGCAAAAAGTTTTGAATTGACTCGGCTGTTACTTGATCGAAATCCATAGCAAATGTAAAAACTTCACAAATGATAAGATTTCCACAGAATTTTGTAGAAAACTTATCGTTTGTGGAGTTTCTACAAGTGCAGAAATTATAAGTATTCATCAAGCGCAAAATTAACACTTAAGTATTTGCACTAGTTGCATACAATATTGACATAACTTGTTAATTAGTTTTTTTTTTAATTGTTTTATATACAGTATGATGCGAATGTATGGAATAAATTCATTATTTCAGAAATGGGCGACATTTGAAGAAATTCCAAAAACACGTGAGTTTTAATTTTTGAAGCCTCATCTCATGACATTCATATGAGAGATGTTACGTCACTGGTGTAGAAGTAATGACGTAATGGACGATTTTTTCAAATACAAGCAGGGGTCATGTGACACCTCGTTTGAAAGGTCTACTGATCGTCTATCCAACAGTCAAAATTTTGCATAAGAATATTGCAATTAAAATGGATTATCATTTGGTTAACTGAATCTTGCAGAGGTCTGCTACTGAGAATTGAACATCGAAGGGTCGTCTAGTTGAAAAAATACACAATAAAAAAAGTTATGAACTCTAGTTTTTTGATTTTTTTTGGAAGTCGTCTTGTTTTGAAATGAATTTATTCCATACATTTGCATCATACTGTATATATATCATATGTTTATGTATCCCTATTATAAATAAATATGTTTCTTGGGGTAATAAAGAACAACAACAACAACAAAATATAGGTATTTCATTAAAGTGACACTAAGTGTAGAAAATCAAAAAGAGTAATTAAATAGCAAACTATGTAATATTGACATCTTATCTCATTTTTATAGTTTTCTTGTACAACTACTATAGTTTTCAATTGTGTACCTAACAGCTGAGTCAATTGAGGATCATTTTCATTTGTACTTGAAAAAAAAAAGAAGATTCTTTTTGAGTGTGAGTCTTATTTTACTGTCTTCTTTATTTTATTTTGTCAAATATATTTATGTATTCACTATGTTCCCTGCTATAAACAAATGTTGTTTCTTGGGAATAATAAAGTTGAATGATTGATTGATTGATTGATTGATTAGCACCATCGATTTGCATTGGGATAGATAGAGGAAGCTAATATACAGGGTGTATCTAAATAACACCGAAAAAATTCAAGGAGAGATGCCTTGTGATATTTCGGGAAATAAAGTTCATATAAAACATGTGTCCCAACTTGCTCGAAATACAGGGTAATAATATTTCCATGAAACATTTTTTTCTATTCATTTCTCAATTGTCTTTTCATCAATTTCAATAAAACGTTGTGGTTTAGTTAATAGTAATATGGAGCTTCTTCTAGTGCAATTAGATTCGAAATATAATTCATGGTGAATGTAATTGTACACCACCGGTTTTTCTGAGTTTCATATTTATATGAGATTGAACTATCGAAACAACAATTTTTTCATCGTCTGTGTGATTTTTTGATCTAGCTTAGTTTTTGAGGAAACAATAAAAATTCGATTTGACTCCAAATTTCAATGTAGGCCGGTGTTTTCAAGACTTCCATTGAGATTACTCAATAACCCCAATTAGAATCATTCTGAAATTTTGGGGCTTTCTCAGTCTCCATCCATACTGAATTTTGGCACCATGAAAGGTTATAAATAAAAACAATTAATACTTTCAACTTCAACATCCTGTATCTCAAAAACGGAGCAAGATAGGACATATATGTTTATATGAACTTCATTTGCTAGAATGTCACAAGAAAACACCCCTTGAAATTTTTCGGTGTTATTTCAGATACACCCTGTATATTAGGAACAATTTGACTCAAACATTATTTGTTACCCTTTATGTTAAAAGTAATGTACAATTTGAACAATTTTCAATACCATTCATGTTTCTTAACGAATTATATTTTAATTCTACTTCTTGATTTGCGACCTCTGAAAATGTACTATATTATAGTATAACAATGGCGGCTCGTGACTTTCATGTCAAGAGGAGGCTGAATGATATGAGATTCAATGTGAAAAACAACTCTCTACTCACCCAAATCAATAGCTTTAATGATATTCTGTTAACCAGTTAACCTGAACTTAATACTTGAAGAGATGTGTTCCTGAACATTATAGGGATTCCCTTTCGTGCGCTCCAAGCGATAAAAAAAAAATCCGCGAGGCAAATTTTTCAAATCATTATATCCTAATCGCCCCCAACATGATGACTTATCGGTTGAAAATAATACGCAGTACCAATAAAAAAGGCTTATTCCTTACCTCAGATCCCGTCAACCAGATATATTTTTTATAATTATCAGAATTGAACGAACGATTTTGTTTGTTACCTGTTACAATCAGATTTTTCAATTACGGTGTCGAACATTTGTTTTTCACAATCAATTTATCTTCATAAGACAAAGCACTGAATGGGTTCACCAAAAAGTATCCCACTAAACCGCAATCGTTTATTAAAACACTCATTTTTTAGAAATTTATAGAGCCCCTAACCATTAACCTAACATAAACATAAACAATGCACTCGCGTTTGTCCGCAATTCGCGAAGCGACACGACAAACACGTGCTATTCAAGCGTATTCGGGCATTTGCATTGCGCGCGTAGGTTGCACCATGTGACGAAATCTAGCCTCCTATAGATGTTTGCCAAGTAGAATATTTTACGCGTGATTTGCAGACTTCAACGTGTGATGCGTGGGCAAGCCCTGTTGCCAATTCAAAAATATTTAACTAAAAACAGGAAATAGAATCAAAATCCATGTATTTTGGTGTCCTTTCAATGAGAAAGTATAGATAATATTAGTTTAAGGAAAATCTCTGAGGAGGCTCAGCCTCCGTTGCCTCCTCTGAGGAGCTGCCACTGTAGTATAAGATATCTGTTCATTGTCATTAGTAGAATGATAGATGAGTGCAATAAAAATTTCATTGTAGGTACTAGTGCAATAAGAACGCCATTTTTCCTACTAAACATAGTTCAATAAAGGTTTGTTTTTTGCATCATCAACGTAAAAAAATGTGTTTTTCCGTACGTGAATCGATTGTCACCTAGTGCAACTGATGAGGATTGTTCAGCCGAAAAAGTCTGCTTTGCACTATAATCACTTATCCTGCCCACGAATATCGTTACAATACAGGGTGTCCTAGAACAACGTACCATCAATTCTACAGGGTGAACTAGAGACTAAAATGGGCCTATTGATCGTCAGAAGGCGTTGAAGAATAATTTTATTTCCAGATCTTGTTGAACATTTCGAAATCCTTCAAAGGTACTGCTCCAAAATTCGTTAGGCAATTTACTATCGTCAATGAAAAAAATGGCTGCTCCAAGATGGCGGACAAAATTTGGTCCGATTTCATTCAAAATTGGTGGGTGGGGGTTTTTGAGGTCGGAGATCATGATTTTTTTGTTAAAATTCATAAATTCAAGATGGCGGCTTCCAAATAATTTTTTGTTTTTGTATAAATTACGATAACTCAGTTGTTATCAACACAAAACTATTACTGCGATATACCATCTGTAAGAGGAAAAAAAGTTACATGTAACTAAGTCATAGTGAGCTATGATCTACATTTGAAAAACTAAAGTTGGTGCTGATATCTCAAATTCTAGAAGAGTTGGTATAAATTTCATATTTTTTTCGAAATCACATTGAGAAACTGCCATGAGAGTGTGAAATTCCTATTTGAGTATTTTAATAAATAAAGAAGTTACGGAGGAGACATGAAAATGATCAGAATCTGTTTTTTGCGTATAAAACAAAAACGAATAGATTTTATCAGAATATTTTTTCACATTAAAGTTGGCCTTGACAAACTCCACATTTGGTGTCATTTAACCGACCTCGTATCTCTCACCGTTAAAAAGATACCCATGGTGAGCATGGTAAGTGGGACACACTGTATATCAATTTTAATCAATATACAGGGAGATATATATAGGTATTTCATCGCATTCCCTTTGATGAATATTGATACAACTCTTTTGGAGTAGGCTACTGACCATTTTTCAATTTTTCAATGAATGACAAAATTGATTATCGAATTTTTTTCAACTACAGCTTTTTTCTAATTTCTCTCAGTTCTCGAGATATCCCTAATTAATTTTGGTGCTTGCTTCTCCATACTTGTTTATGATTTGTCAGGGTTATCATGTTTTGCAAGTTTCTACCTCATTTGTGTTGAGTTATATTGACCACAATTATCATGTTTATGAAATACGTTAGCATAATTACGATAAGGTTATTGGTCATCTTCAATTTTTTTTCGCGAGAAGAAAATAAAGGAGTTTGGAATCAACCAGCTCCCAGATCATATATGATGATGAGCTTGCGAAAGATGAATATTGTGGTCAATTACTCCAACACAAATGAGGTAGACTGCCAAATATGAAAGGTACTCCAGACATTATAAACAAGTATGGAGAACCACCAAAATAAAATTTGTTGGACATATTTCGAAAACTAAGGAGAATTATACAGATACTGCAGAAAAAAGTTATATAATTGATTTTGTCTTTAATTGAAATATCGAAATAAGGCCAGTAGCGTATTCCAAAAAAGTTACATCAACTTTCTTCTAACATGATTTTCAAGCACATTGATGATAGTAATGAATTGTCTTACGAATTTTAGAGCAGTCCCTTCCAGCAAATAGGAAAATATTTGAATAAGATAATAATTCTTCATCACCCTCTCACGTATGGAGGTAAGCTGATTTCAGCTAGTCTATTTTGGTGTCTAGTTCACCCTGTAGAATCCATGGTACGTATGGTACGTTGTTCTGGACAACTTGTATAATGTTCTCGTATGTTTTTCAATCACCCTGTATGAACTTACCTCTCCATTGGCTACCGCTTCGCCGGGAATGAACAGCTCCGGGTAAATGGTGTCCAAGAACCATTTGAAGCTCTTGCAGCCCAAGTTTTTCCGCAACTCTTTCCTTTTGCTGACGTCACCGTAATCGTCCTTCTCGTTTCCTATCCTCTGATAGTAGTATTTCGCGTATTCGTCCAACCATACTTCGGCTAGCCGAACGGAATTCCTTCGAAGGACGTTGACGCCTTGCCTCCATTTGTAGGGAGAACGTTTCCTATAATCAAAACATAATTATCTATTAAAATACAGTGTGACCCATTTAAGATGGAAGAACCCTTATAAAACTTACATTTTTCAACCGATTGGAATGATTTTTTTTTTGTTAGGTAGATATATTCAAAAAGTCTATTAGGACACCAAATATCATGAATAAATCTCCATTTCCAGGGCCAACTAATCTGATTTTTCAAGGTCAAAAATCTAAAAAAATTACTAGCGATTTTTTTAGAAAAAATCTGAATGGGTAACATGTAAATTACGTTGAAATGCGTCAATCAATAAAAAAGTTATAAAGGAATGACATTTGAAAAATATGCCGTTTAATCAACCCATCAATTTTTATTACTGAACAGATTTCGATGAAACTGTGATCAGTAATATTTCAAGACATCCTGAATCCAGTGGAGTATACAGAATTTTCATAAAATTCCTGAACATGAATTGGTGGGTTGATTAAACGGCATATTTTTCAAATTTCATTCCTTTATAACTTTTTTATTGATTGACGCATTTCAACGTAATTAACATGTTACCCATTTGAAAATGTCACAAATCTAGTGGTGTAGTCAGATTTTTTCTTAAAAAATCGCTAGTAATTTTTTTAGATTTTTGACCTTGAAAAATCAGATTAGTTGGCCCTGGAAATGGAGATTTATTCATGATATTTGGTGTCCTAATAGACTTTTTGAATATCTACCTAACAAAAAAAAATCATTCCAATCGGTTGAAAAATGTAAGTTTCATAAGGGTGCTTCCATCTTCAATGGGTCACACTGTATATTTAGAAACTCTCTAAGTCGTGTCCACAACGTTTAATTTCAAATTCAAGATGGGGGGGACAAGTTTCGGACCCAAAAGGTATCCGTCATCAGCCAGAAAAGAATTATTCTACAAAGAACAACGAACCACTGAGTCGGTATATTGTAGTCAAATCGTTCGACAAATTCATTCAAATCCATTTCTTGCATATAATATAGGTGTATCATAAGAGTTGGAAAGAGGCTGTATTCGATGAAAAAATCCAGGACTGGACTTGATTTTTATGAAGAGATCTTGGAAATATGAACGTAAATAATTTCCAATTGATATCTGCTTCTACATGTGGAAATGTGGAAACATTGTACTCAATATGAGGAATTATCGCTTAGGTAAAATATTTTCAACCGAATCAGATATACGACGTGCCTACTCATACTTCATAGAGGAACTTTTCAAGAACTATTGAATATGATCTCATTGCATGTGAACTCTCTCAATCAGCGAATTCAATTGTGAGCTTGATGTTTTCACGATTCAGGAAGCACTAAAAGAGAATGCTGTGTTAGATGTAAGCAAATGGATTGTAAGAGGTATTTCATTGCAAGAGGATGGGGCACCTCCACATTACTCAATACAAGTTATTATAGAGAATACCTGACACCCAATTCTCTAATCGCTAGATAGGTCGTGGCGACCCCAGTATTTCGATACATCAAGAGCTTCAATATACAGGGCAATCCGTCGTCACGATCGAACAAGAGATCCTAATTATCGTCACGGAGGTGGACGACAACGGAAGACTTCAGATAGAAATGATAATTTCTTGGTTACTTCGGTACGTCGTCTCCGAACACAGACTGCTGGACAACTGAACTGTGCACTAAGAAATGCAACAGGAGTTGTTGTCTCAGATGAGACAATCAGAAGAAGGCTTCATGAGCGCAATCTGAGAGCGAGAAGGAGGGCATCTTGTACTTTGTTAAAGCTGAACCACAGGATAGCTCGAAGACTTTGGGCTCAGAACCATTTGAACTGGGGAATATAGCTGATTGGAGGAGATGTTTATTCGTTGATGAGAGTAGGTGTAATATGTTCAGATCAGATGGAAGGATTTTAGTATGGCGAGAACGGGGTGAGAGGTTTCTGGAGGAAAACATGGAGGCGCGGGTGGCATTTGGGGGTGGGGGTGTTAAGATATGGGGCGGTATCATGATGAATCATCGCACCACGTTGGTTATTTTGAGGGAAAGTATGAATGCTGTTCGATATCGTGACATGTGTATAAGAGATGTTGTTATACCAGTTGCTCAAAACTTTGGAGACAATTTCGTACTGGTCGATGATAATGCACGACCACATCGTGCGAGAATTGTAACCGAAGTTCTGAGACAACATAATATTGAGAGGATGGAATGGCCACCCGTATCTCCAGACATGAACCCAATAGAACATGTATGGGCTAGGTTAAAATTATGTTTGAAGAGAAGAGAAGGTGAAATGATGAATATTCAACAACTGGAAGATGCGATAGTGGAAGAATGGACAGCTATTCCCCAAGATTTCATTGATGGCTTGATAACAAGTATGCCGAGAAGAGTTAGGGCTCTCGCAGCGGCCAGGGGTGGTGTAACAAAATATTGATAATCGACCACATCTGCCGTTGTTAATTTTTCTTTATTAAAAAAATATTGTGTTACGTATTATCTGTATTCTCTTCGTGGTATATGTTCATCAATTCTCATTCTCTATATCCACTGAAAAAAACATCCTAGCTTTGACAATTTTATTCATGAAATAACCACACTCCACATTCACTTTATTCCTCCCTGCGAACTAACCCTGAAGGTTTTTCGTTCAATCACGAAATCACTTTTGCTAATCCATGATATTGCATATCTCAAAACATCCTGTATGGATCTTGATGAATCCGAAACCATTTCGAGGAAACACATTAGGGTGCATGTTTTTGCCGTCAGAAAAATTTAAAAAAAAATATCCTGCTAACGGGGCGACCTCAAACTTTTCGGAAATTATCACACTTTCAGATATCATCCTGTAGGTCATAATTCTCAAATGGTGGAGAAACGTAAAAAATATTTGTTATAGCCAATCAACTGGGCAATCACAATCTCAAAACTAATCAAAGATCGGTTGATCTCATCCAAAGTTATCACGGTTCGAAAACAAACAAAATGTTCGCTTGTCTCACTTCAAATGTGGAGCAGTTGGAACAAAAAGCAAATGAATGGGCAAACGGCCACGACTCAACCTGATCTAATGTAAGCGGCAGAGCATCAATATTTCGGAGAATATTTCGCTACTCTCTGAAAATAATATCCGATGGACCAGTGTAAAACTCAACATGTGGATTAGAATACTTGTAGAGCGAGCTTCACATGAGTTTTCCACGGGTCCATCGGATATTATCTTTCGACGGGGACGAAATATTCTCTGAAATATTGACGCTCTGCCACTCACTTAGATCAGTAAGAGTCGCGGCACGTTTGGATATTCCTTCCATTTGCTTTTTGTTTCAACTTGTTATCACATGACGGAAGTATATCCGGAATAATGGCTGCAAATAAGTTTATTATCGGCCGAAACGGCTCACATGTCCCTATTTCAACTTTTGATTTTTATTCACTGATATTTAATCGGGACAGATACAGGGTGATCATTATTCTGAATCTCGAACCACCCTGTATCTGTTCCGATTAAATATCAGTGAACAGTGAGATAAGGACATGTGAGCCGTTTCGACCGATAATGAATAGTTTCGACACGAAAAAATCCCAAAGTTGAAAAATCTCGATTTTGAACACACCCTATATCTCTGTAGTCTTTTTCTAAAGACTCCAAGTGTGATACAACGATGAAATTAGCTATTCAGAGAAAATCTAAAAATGCGATAGGATACAGGGTGTTTAATTTGAAATATCAATAATGCTACTACTTTCTAGTAGAAGCGGCAACACTGCAGAGCGTATTCTAAAATATAAACATGCACATTTTCATGGATTTCTCCCGAGTGATTCTCGATATAAATAAGTGTAAGCTCGTCTTGACATAACCTGTATATGTACAGTGTGTTGAGGGATAAATGAATGAATTAATGATGGAAGTTGTATATTAAAATTACCATCAGTTTTCAATATTTTTTTTTTTCAATTTAATGACATCATTGTTTTCTGAGGACCACCCTGTATCAAAAAATTTGTTGACCACACAACATTTCAAGATTGTTGATAAAAACACCCAGTCAATAGAATTCAGAGCATCAAATTATGTATCACATCTTATACCAATATTTACATTCCAGTTATGAGTGTAAAGCTCCCGAAAATTCCAAAATTATTTCGAGAAAAAAATTGGTGCGATATGTATGTCACCTTAGAGAAATTTGAAAAAAATTTACCTTCCAAACAGGATAATTTTGAAATTCTCGAAAAATTGGATAGCTTCAATTATCATCCTGTAGAATCTCATTCTCAAGAGATGCAATAATCCAAGGGGTGAAGCGCGGTGGAATTCTGGTGTACAAACAACTGGAATTCCTTGGAATTCCTTGGAATTCTCTGAAATTCCTTGGGTGAAATGCGGTATATTCCTGGGCTATAAACAACTGGAATTCCTTGGATTTCCTTGGAACTCCTTGGATTTCCTTGGATTTCCTTGGATTTCCTTGGAACTCCTTGGATTTCCTTAGAATTTCCTGGAATTCCTTGGAGTTTCTTGGAATTCTTTGTGTGAAGTGCGTTATAATTATGGTGTACAAACAACTCGAATTCCTTGAAATTCCTTGGAATTCCTTGTGAAATTGAAGTTTGGTGTACACAATTTTGACCGCGGTTTACTCCACGCAATAATAATTCTGATAGCTTCAATATAGTCAATGAAACGAACATTCAGAAACTGAAAAGAAATCGAGAATCGCGGTTGAGACAGTGAAAAGTTATGGTGAACCAAAATTGATCGAAATTCCGTTTTCAAGTGCGTTGAGCAGTTTAATTTAACGAGCACAGAATGGCTGACATTTCCCACGAGTATGGAGCTTGCATTATAACCAATAGGCGAATGCGGCTAACTATACGAGTTGTGCACTATACTTTTTCAATGGATTCAAGACCTCATAATAGCGAAATGATTCAACAACACTAATTCATATGAAAATTAATTGATAAAATTCTAGTCTTACCTGAATATATGGCCTACGTGGGAACAGGGGACGATTTCTAAGGTGCCTCCACACATCCACGTTTTGAATGACAGTTCCAGATTCTCTCCACCCCATATATCGAAACCGTCGTCATAGGTTCCTAACCTTTCGAAGAAATCCTGAAATCAAAAAACAAGAAAAACCAAATTAAAAAATTTGAACGTCCGGCAACATTGCGAAAGTGCTTTTGACCTCACCAAAAGCAAACGCTCGGGTTCGGCTAGTAACCTCTGAGAATGATTGATAATAAATCTATAGGCAAATATAATGTTTTGTCGACATCTACAAAAATTACATTCCATTTATTAATATACGAACCAGAAATTGACTTTATTGAAGGCAAGTACTTTTCGTCCACAGACCCTAACTTTTCCCATTTCTTCCTGGGAAACTAAGAACTTACGACGAAGGCAGGTCAACGCTGTTAATGACGATCTTGCTGAAACTACATCCTGGGGAACCAACAACCAAAACTGCTGATCAATCGAACCGCATCAAGCACATTTTTGCTTTAGTTTCAACGTTGAATATTCTCGCGAAAATTCCACTTATTCGGGTGCGGTTTTCATTATTCTGAAGATTGATCCATTGGGTATATGACAGATAGGCCGCTGATGGAAATACATGGTAATCTCTGGCTATACATGGTGACAACAAACCTCTGCAAAATAATGAAAAATTCTCCATACTCCCAATTTCATGGAAAATTTTTGAGATTTTCTTCAAGCATATTTTCATAATTGTCGAGCATTTTCCTCGAAATGGTTTCGCAATTTTTCTCTTTTCTTTCCAGATTTACGAGAAAAATATTTTTTTTTAGAAAAATGTGATAATTTGTAATAATGACAAGAAATATTCTTATTTGTAGCTCAAATATCACAGATCTTCACTTGGATGAGTTATTGTGACCTTCATTGTAGGAAATATTATATTGTATGTATATATACAGAGTGTTTGGCAACAATATTTGATAGACAAACAGGAAGACTGAGCACAACATATTGATCAACTTGTATAGTGTTCGAGATTGAATGACAGCCAGTTTCCTTGGAGTTGCAGAAAAAAAAACAAGTACTGGGTGGTTCAGAATGAAGATTTTTGACCACTCTGTATCTTTTTTAATTAAATACCAATCGATAGTAAATAAAAAATTGAGATAGGGACATGTAAACCGTTTTGACCAATTATGAATAGTTTCGACACAAAAAATTCTTGAACTTGGAAAATATCGATTTTTCACACCCTATATCTCAGTAATTGTTACTGCTAGACCCCGAGTATGATGGGTCGTTGGAATCAGCTCATCAGGGAGATTCTCAAAATGAAATAATATATAGGGTGTTCAATTGAAAAAAGTATAACTTTAGTGTTTTGCGTTTTTTCGGGATACCCTGTATGTTTCGAAATATTCTCAAATGGTAGCCTATGTTGATATGCAACTTCCTAGAGAGGAAGAATTCCAAGAAGATGAGTGGTTAGCCTACTAGAGACCGAGGCGTTACTGGTGGCCCACCCTGTATGTACTCACCGGTCTTTCCCAATTAACACTGAAACAAACGCACTTCAAAACTGCAATATTTCAAAAGAAAGACAGCGAAAAATTCTGTACCCTTTATCTCGCCTGAATAACAACAACTGTTAGGCCACTCGTTGATAGATGACGTCTCAGAAAAACAGGATGGGCTGTATTTTTGCCCAGGCCTTATTACCCTAAGGTACCTTATTGTCTTGCCTGATTGCTAGCCTCGGTTGGGCCTCGGCTAGCACTTCGCAGGCTTGACTATAATAGACAATGTTTCGTCCTTGGTACATAAATAACTATTTTCTGCAACCGACACAAAAGTCGTCCATTTTGATACCAAAATTAGCTCTTAAATTGACGTTTCTATTACTGACTGGCTAGGCAACATATTTACTTCCTAGGAGCTGAAGTTGAATTTTAGTTCCTAGGAGCTAAAGTTGAACTTTACCTCCTAGGAACTAAAAAGGATGTACTCGACGTCATCGAGAATGAACAACATTGTGACGGTTGGTTATTTGGGTTGAGATGCATACCTGATTTGTTCCCGATTTCAGCAGATTTGGCATTTCATACCCATGCTGGAGATATATATACACCTTATTATAGTTTAGTATTGGAATTATAAACATCTCAGTTAAGTATTCTTGTTTTGATCAGGGAAGCCTTCAAGATTCAAATACTTGCTTCAACTGTATTTCATTCGTTATGGATAACTTGATTTTGAATAATCACGGCAAGCAATAGTTTTTTTGTCTTAAACAACGATATTGTTTAACTTCATTTGATTATCAAGTCAAACACAGGGTAGTATGGAGAGGAATAAATAATCACTATTATCATTGTTGATATGCTCACTAACCTAACATTTTCCAGGTCTTGTTCCTATATAGCTGGAACTGGCGCGGTATTTGCCATTTGAGCACCTGGTCCATACACAAATATGTCACTCTGTGGTTGTATTTAGATTGAAACTACAATTCGAACATCCTATAAAACCTAACCTGCTGTTAATGCAGGTAAAATATTCTCACCACATGGATTATTTGTCAGTATTTGTTGCATTGCATACATATGGCACGGCATTGGTGGTTACTTCACATGTTTAATTGAGTTAATTGTTTCGGTTGCAGAAAAAATAGCATGTTTCATTCGGATCAAAAGTGACTTTGTTCGACTCGCAAATTTTGCTTTCGCTCGGCTTCGCTAAACGCTCCGCCTCGCAAATGCAAAATTCGCTTGTCAAACAAAGTGTCACTTTTGATCCTAATAAAACAATCTACTATTCTGCATACTTTATTATTCTTTTCATTCGTCTCCAATTCCAGAATCATTCTGTATATTTCGAATCCTCGATCGTTATTTCAGAATGGAGACATTCTGAGAATAATTTATCCTAATTCTATCGGATTGTCGATAAACAGTTGGGAAATACTTCGCTTTATGCAACGTAAAACTCAATAGTTACGTAAAGTGAGACTTTTCAAAACTTTAGTCAACTTTAAAGAAGTGTCGCATTTTATGTCAAAGAAAACGATGGACTAGTATATAAAGTAGTAAACGCTTGAGAAGTTGCGATGATCAGAGGTGTGTTTATTGTCTAATGAATAATAATTGAATTAGTATGAACCAGTAGACCATGTAATTACACTTTTTCCAGCTTGAAGGCATACCTACCTTTATTTTCTTTTGATAGCCATATCAAATAATGAATTTCCAAACAATTTTCAATATACAGGGTGGACCAGGTTGTAGTTCACGTTCACCTAAAAATTGATATACGGGGTGCTCGGTGCTCGAAGTTCGATATTCTTATTCTTCAATCTTCTGGGGTGCACGAAAGGGAATCCCTATAATATTTGTGGACCATATTGCATACTTAGGGAGGATATTAAGAGATGATAAGTAGGTACTGGTACTGGTATAATGGACAGATGTGAAAACATCCATATTGTTTTCATGCTGGTATAATTAGATAGACAATTTTACTATTTTTCTCTGTGAGTACTCACAATAAAGGAGTCAACAATGTTAAAAAATCCCAAATTATTTTTCAAAGGGGTTAAAAATAAGAATTTTCAAAATTTTGAACATAATTTTTCCGTCATCGACCCAAATACAATTGAATTCGTGGGTTCAGAGGCGTGCCATGATTTTTTTAAGGAGGTAGAGATAAAAAATCGTCATTTATTCAAAGCAAAAATTCCAGGGGCGTTCTAAAATTTTGTTAAAGTGGTCAAACATGTTAAAAAAACCTAAATTCGGAATTCATTTGACAACAAATTTCCAGTGGCGTACCAATTATTTTGCAAGGAGGTTGAAAATGGAAGTTTTCAAAATTTCGAACAAAATTTTTCCGTCATCGACCAAAATACAATTGAATTCATGGGTTCAGAGGCGTGCCATGATTATTTTAAGGAAGTAGAGATAAAAAATCTTAATTTATTCGAAAGCAAAAATTCCAGTGGCGTACCAAAATTCTGGAAGTGGTCGAAAATGTCGAAAGAACCTGAATTCGCAATTTATTCGACAACGAATTTCCAGGGGCGTACCAATTATTTTTCGAGGGAGTTAAAAATAAAAGTTGTTAAAATTTCGAAAATAATATTTCCGTCATCGACCAAAATACAATTGAATTAATTTATGGGTTCTTTTTTTCTCTATTCGAATGCAAAAATTCCAGTGGCGTACCAAATTTTTCATCGAAAATGTAAAAAAATCCTAAATTCGGAATTTATTCGACAACGAATTTCCAGAGGCGTACAAAATATTTTTCAAGGGAATTAGAAATGAAAGTTGTCAATATTTCGAAAATAATTTTGCCGTCATCGACCAAAATATAATTGAATTCATGGGTTCAGAGGCGCGCCATAATTTTTTTAAGGTTGTAGGGATAAAAAATCGTAATTCATTCGAAAGCAAAAATTCCAGGGGCATACCTTTCTGTTGAAACGTACGTGGAAAAAGTTGATAAATTTCTAAAAATTCACCTTATCGATACTGAACAACCCCTCGTCCATTGTATACACGTTGACGTCGCTGCTGTCGTTATAGGCTGGCATCATCGAAGACGTCGACCACGGGACAAACGAAGTTGGTGGGGTTAAAGCGTTACCACCGATAAAACAAGGCCAGCAGACTCTGACGTAAACAGCTCGTGACGTCGCATACTCAGGCCATCTTCCAAGGCATTCGCGTCGATCGATCGTCAGTTTGTTTTTGTTTAAGAACGGTGGCGTAGGTAAATCGCGTGTGCTCAAATTCTCTTGTTGATTATTCATCAAAATAATTGGCGGAGAAATTACTGTTTTGTGAAATATTTCGTGTTGTGATAGGCGAAATAACAATGCCTTACAAGTGTTGTGTTCCCTTTTGTCGGGGGAATTATGTGGGTGGTCCAAAAGTTCATGCTTTTAGTTTCCCGTTGGACAAGGAATTATCGAAAAAGTGGGTACATGCAATTCACCGCAAGGATTTTACGACTCCATCTAAGTACAGTAGAGTATGTGAATTACATTTTACTAAAGATGATATTATTACTTCATCTACTGCAACCGATTCAAAAACTGGCAAAACTGTAACAATAGATTTGAAAATTCCTAGGCTCGAACGAGATGTTATTCCCACTCAATTTCCCAACTGTCCATCTTATTTATCGAAAGATGTAAAATTACGCACAAGTCGTGATGAAAAACTTGAGATACTAGAGACTAAAAATTTGGCACAAGCACTTATCAAAAGTAAAACTGAATTCGAAAATTACCAAAAATCATTTTGCTACACAGAATTTCAAGAATTTCTAGTTGTATTAGAGTCTTTTCAGTTGCCCGAAAAGTGGTTCAAAATTTGCCTCGTGGCAATGAATGCAGAATTCATTCCAATGATCAAATTGCAACTATTATATTAACATGTACCCCAAACACTCTACTTAAAAATTACTGTTTCAAGTCTAACGACCAATTGGGTAAAAAATCCAACAACAGGAAATTGAAAACACTCACTGGCTAATTTTTTAGGTAATAGGAATTCTCCAAGATAAATATAGGCAATTAGGTATAACATACGGCATGTATATCAAACTAAAATACATTTTCCCCAATTTTCTTTCGATCAATCTCATGATAAGTTTATGTTCTGCGGGCCCTGTATAAGTAGGTGTGAAGTTTACCTCTAATGAGATTGAATCACTACAATTTTTGCCAATATATTTAATTCGAATGGGTTGCTGTAGGTGGGTATTTGTGTTTTATTCTGGTTTTTGCTTTGAAACTTCGTTTTTTCCATAATAAAATCGAATGGGATGCGAAGAAGGGCTCAGTTGACGGCTGGCATCCTCTTTTAACCGGAAGCCCTTCAAAAAAAAAGCAAAATCGGCTCAATAATGATCTAAAACTAAAATCGAAATACGCGGTCGCCTTATAGCGCTATAAGCGCTTGTCGTTTCGAGCCGCTGGTTAGGCCTGACTAAGTGACGTCACCCACGGAGCATGCAGGCCTTGTTTTATCGGTGGTAACGGTTAAAGGCGAGTATAGATTGTGACTTCATGGGCGCACATATTATTTTTATAAGGGTTCAAAAATGGAAGAATCGGAATTCGCGATTTTTCCGAAATACTTGAAAAAGCTCAAAGTGATTTCAGGGGCGTACCCATCAATTTTTTGAACGTGCAGAAAATAAAAGTTGTCGAATTTCAACATTTCTTCGACATCGACTAACATGAGATTGAAATTGTGGGTGCAGGGGCGTACCTTAATTTATTTCAAAGGGCAAAAATTTGAAAAAGCATAATTTATTCGATAAAAAATCCAGGGACGTATCATTCTGTTTCCTAAGGGGTCAAAAATAAAAATAAATCAAAAATGTCAACTTATCTGAACTGAACAGCCCCACGCCATGGGGGGACTCCAATTCAGCTCCGCCAAATTTTTCTGCTTATTTTTCCATGTTCGGGCAACGTGTGCAACTTAAATTGCAAATTGTCGAAGCCGCCAACGTTGACGCCATCGGGTTAAAAAGGATACAAGAATAGTTCAAATATCAACATTTCTTCGACATCGACCAACATACAATTGAAATTTTCAGTTCAGGGGCGTCCCTTCAATTCATAAAGGACGTGAAATTTGAAAAATAGTAATGAATTTAGATTTCATTCGACAACAAAAATTTCGGGAGCGGATCAATTATTTTTTCAAGGGGGTTAAAAATGATTCAATTTCAAGATTTCTTCGATATCGACGAATAAAATCGTAATCGTGGGTTCAGGGGCGTGCCTTCAAATCTGTCAAAGAAGTTGACATGAAAAAATCGTGATTTATTAGAAAATAAACATTCCAGGGGCGTACCAAATATTTTTTCAGGGGGGTCAAATTTTTTAAAAAATTCCAAAAATTCACCTTATCAATACTGAACAGCCCTCCGGCCATTGTAGGACTCCAGACCGGCTCCGCCGTATTTTTGTGCTTCTTCTTTTCGTGTTCGGGCACCGCGTGCCAATTGAACTACAAATTCCAATTGAAGCCGCCAACGTTGACGCCGCCGCTGTCGTGATAGTGGAAATCGAGGGTGGCGTCGTCGATGACGGGACAGACGACGTTGGTGGTGTTCAGGGCGAGTCAAAATTGTGACTTCATGAGCGCACAATATATTATTTTCATCAGGTGGTCAAGGATTAAAAAAAACTAAATTCGAGGTTTCCTGACATTTTTTTTAACCCAACATGATTTCAGGAGCGTACCATTAACTCATTATAAAGGCCGAAAAGATAGAAATTGTCGTATATTCAAAATTTCTCCGATATCGACCTACGGAAAATCGAAATCGTCGGTTCAGGGGCGTACCACAAATTTTTCAAAGGAGTCAAAATTAAAAATCATTGTAAAATCGTAATTTATTCGATATTGGAAAATTCCAGGGGCGTACTGAATTTTTTTCCAAGGGGGTCAAAAATTTTAAAAAATTCTAAAAATTCACCTTATCAATACTGAACAGCCCCCCGGCCATTGTAGGACTCCAGACCGGCTCCGCCGTATTTTTATGCTTCTTCTTCTCGTGTTCGGGCACCGCGTGCCAATTGAACTGCAAATTCCAATCGAAGCCGCCCACGTTGACGCCGCCGCTGTCGTGATAGTGGAATTCGAGGGTGGCGTCGTCGATAACGTCGATGACGGGACAGACGACGTTGGTGGGGTTTAGGGCGAGTCAAAATTGTGACTTCATGAGCGCACATATTATTTTCATCAGGTGGTCAAGGATTAAAAAAATCTAAATTCGAGGTTTTCTGTCATTTTTTTTAAACCCAACATGATTTCAGGAGCGTACCATTGAATTGTCGGATATTCAAAATTTCTCCGATATCGACCTACGGAAAATCGAAATCGTCGGTTCAGGGGCGTACCACAAATTTTTCAAAGGAGTCAAAATTGAAACTGATTGCAAAATCGTTATTTATTCGATATCGAAAAATTCCAGGGGCGTACCAATTTTTTTTTTCCAAGGGGGTCAAAAATTTTAAAAAATTCTAAAAATTCACCTTATCAATACTGAACAACCCCCCGGCCATGGTGGGGCTCCAGACCGGCTCCGCCGTATTTTTATGCTTCTTCTTCTCGTGTTCGGGCACCGCGTGCCAATTGAACTGCAAATTCCAATCGAAGCCGCCCACGTTGACGCCGCCGCTGTCGTGATAGTGGAATTCGAGGGTGGCGTCGTCGATGACGTCGATGACGGGACAGACGACGTTGGTGGGGTTGAGGGCGATGCGGTCCAGAAGGGGTTCCAGCCAGCCGAGGGCGCATTCGCAGTGGGAGTCGAGGTAGGTGAGGACTTTGCCTTTGGCGTGGGCGGCGCCTAGAAGCAGCAGAGGAAAATATTAGAGGAAACAATTTGTCGATGTTGTAGGGAAATCTGTAATTTCTAAATTCTGACCTGTAACTCGGAAAAAACTATGAAACTGTAACGCGAAGGATACTTGACAGAAGTCAAGGTTGGTAGAACTGATGACTATTTTGTAGAGCAAGGTTGCCTCGATCGCACCCCGCGAGTAACCTTGAGTAACTCATGACGTAAAAGGCCCTTTCTTTTGCACGAAAAGTGTAGCACTCTCGTACACTTCGTGTATGATATGTACGCCGGCGATTGGCCGGCGCATGTATTGAGTTGACAGTTGTCAGTATTTTCGAATATTTGAACCATTCTGAACTTAAAAATGTAAAAATGATAATTTGTTCGGTCAATTCGTACAAGTGTAATGAGACTAGTGAATTTAGTTTGTGTTTCCATTAATTTCCATAAGATGAGTCTATTCGTGAGAAATGGATTCAATTTTGTGGACGTAATTTTAATTCATTTAATACCAAAACTTGGCGAATATGTTCTGCCCATTTCGATGCCGAGGATTTTGAACGGCACAAGCAGAATTGCTAAATCACACACCAAAGAGAAGAAAACTCAAGGTAGGAATCCCATCAATAATACCAAATACAACAAGAGAAACACCATAAGTATGGAAGTTTGGAAAAATGATCAGAACCAGACCAGTTGTGAATGTTAATATTCTTGCTGAAAGGGTAAAATGGACATCAGAAGATATCACACGTGTTTTCAAGTTGAGATATTTGAGCAAGAGTACGTTACCCAACGAAGAGGAGCTATGTTTATTCGAGAGATTCCTTGAACTATCCTTTATTATAGGTTCACTTATAATAGTAGTGTTATTTTTCATTAATTTTGTTCCGAATCATATTTTGTTAATTTTTTATGCTCAAATACTTCGATCAATTGCTCTGTTTTTGACTACAATATAATCAAACAATGAAATACTATTTCCTCTTGTATTTTCTATAGGTATATATCTAGGAAAGTTTGTTAATTTTTCAGAATACAGAGTTATATTGATAAAATAAGTGATCTGTTGTGTACGAATATTGGTCCACTGCTACTACTTCTGGATCATCAGTTGATTATTCTTATATTTTCTGTAGTTTCTTGTTCACATTATCTGATTTGCAGGATATTTATAGGATGAGTAGGTTCATAATCAATGCATAAGTAATCACTAGCTCCATAATTATGCTCCATACCTCAAAACACACATACCTGGTACCACGACCTGGTAAATAGCCCCTGGAACAAAATTTCAGATAGGTATTCCTCTCTGTACTACTGATCCATCCAAAATTGCCTTCTCATTTCGAAGATTGAAGGTATTATACAGACGTATATGTAAATAACCATATTTTATAATGGTACTTACTTATAATTATATACTATAAATTAATATATGCTGAGCAGACCAAAAAGTTTGTATCATGTTTGTATACTCTATTTGGTAAACATTTCATGACATGTCGCTTTAAGGTTGACAACTTGTCGTCTTACTGCCTGTGACGTCACGAGTGACCGTTTCCCCCCTTGCCGCACTATCGATCGAGGCAACCTTCCTATACAAATTATAATCAGTTTTACCAACCTTGACAGAAGTGAATCCTGGCGACATCTTCTGTCACTTAATTAAAGAATAAACCCTGACCCCTTAGTAGATCGCTGCAACAAAGGGTGACTCGGATTTGGGTCGTTGAAGTGCATTTGAACATTTATCATAAAAAAATTTAATTATTACTTCGAATTTCTGTAGAATTGATATTTCTCAGGCTAAGAATCGTTCATAAATAGTTGTTTATTCGTCAAGGTAGTAAAGAATATCATTATATTATCCAGGAACCAAGGTTATATCCCCAGGCTTCAGCCGAGGTGTATACAGTCCCGTTGTAATAATATTCTATTCACCAAGGTGTACCAATATCAAAATTTTTTCACCACTAGCAATATATTTCATACATTATAGTTCTGCGAAATCGGAATATGGACCTATTGGCATCATGAAAGCACTCTTTTTCAATGCTAATTGAATCTAGTAGATATAACCATCATGACAGCATAATATAATAATTAATCATTACTAGATTCGAGTGCCATTCCTGCGAATCTCGCATCAGAACAGTGAATTATAACAGAGGATGTCTTTATGAACTAGAAGTTCACAAAATGACAAATGATACCTCGATAAAAAAAATCACACCTCACGCCTCGAAAAAGAGTATGCTTACATAATGATGAATTCTATAGCTAGTGAAGAAAAATAGTTATTCCACCAACTAGTGTATTATAGAGGACGACTTGTGTCCTCACTGATCAGTCTCGCCCTGATCAACCTACTCGATGAGGTCATCCTGGTTGGATGTTAATGTTGGTTAATGTTGATTTAAAATAAAGTTATTGTCATTAATGTTTTCTGAATTTTTCTGTTGAGCTGGCAACGTTGCGCTCCTCGGAAATCTTCGTAATCGTCGACATGAAGGTGGGCATCGTAGGAATTGGGCATCGTGGGATGCTCCCAAAGTTGAATCAGTGTTAAATTGATAATAAGTTGAAGGTAAGTAAAGGTTGAGTTAATGTTCAGTTGATGATAAGTGAATGTTGAGTTGATGGGCAATTTCATGTTAATGTGATGTTAAGTTGATGTTGATGTTGGGTTATCGTTACGTTAATGTTAACTAAATGTTAGAATAATGTTGAGTTGATGTTAACTTAATCAATAGGTGTCAGAGGCAAAATTCATGATTGAATCCAAAATTATTTGAAAACAGTATGTTGATGTGAATAATCCTTGTAGTTCCTTGATGAATATTACATGTGGTGTACCGCAAGGATCAGTTTTGGGGCCAATTTTATTTTTAATCTATATCAACTCAATATCTACTTTGAAATTGAAAGAAAAACTAAAATTATTTGCAGATGATACAACAATAATCTATACTTCAAAATATTTCAACGATATCAATAATGATATTAAAAATGATTTGAAACAAATATCATCTTGGCTAACGACCAATAAGTCGACTCTTAATTATAGTAAATCTACGTATATGTACATCTCAAAAAGAACAACGGATATATTGAATAATACCCCAATATGTTTATGTTTCAATAACAAATCCATTGAATATACAAATGTAACAAAATTTTTAGGTCTATATATAGATGAACAACTATCGTGGACTCTACATATAGATCAATTGAGGAAAAAATTGAATCCTATTGCTGGTGCTGGTATTATATATAAAATTCGAAATTTCATTCCTGTTAAATACCTAAAGAGTATTTATTTCGGTCTTTTTATTCAAATATACAATATCTAATATCTATTTGGGGAAGTACAAATATTTCACGTTTGAAGCCACTCATGAAATTACAAAATAAAACAATAAAGTGCATTTTCAATTTACCTTTTTTAGAATCAACTGCGAATCTATACAAACCTAAAGACTTGCTGAATCTAGTTTCATTATATAAACTCAAAATTTGTTGTTTTATTCATTTTGTCAGGAAGGAATTGAAAATATCGAATTTGAATTTTAATGAAGTTAATACGAATCACGCCCATGAAACAAGGCAATTCAATTTATTGATAGCAAATAATTGTAAGTCAAATTTTGGTAAACAATCAATATTCCATAATGGAATAATTTTGTATAACTATAATTATATCACCTAATGAGTTGAAAAATATAGAAGCAGAAAAATTTGAAATGAAATTAAAGAAATATCTGCTCAGTGAACTTTAATTCCATATCTACTAATAGTACCTACTAATCATTCACAATTTGATAACTTGTAATGAATTATAATATTTTCATTTTATTTTTTATTATATTTTTTTTTTTTAGGAAAAACAATAATTGTGCAATTATTATTGTTTCGATTTATTATGTTATATGTATGTTTTGTTGTATATATCCCTATTATAAACAAAAATGTTTCTTGGGGTAATAAAGACAATCAATCAATCAATGTTCAGTTAATTTTATGTTGAAGTTAATCTCGTTAAAGATAGGTTGATGTTGAATTAATGTTGAATTAATGTTAATCCAATGTTGCATGGTGTTGAATGATTATTGAATGTTCAATCAATATTGAAATAATGTTCAGTTAGTGTTGAAATAAAGCTGAATTAATGTTAAATTATTGTTGAATTAATGTAAAATCAATGTTCAATCAATGTTGAATCAATGTTGGATTAATGTTGAATTGATGTTGGATTAATGTTGAATTAATGTTTAATTGATGTTGAAATGATGCTAAATTATTGTTGGATTCATGTTGAATATAATATCAAATCAATGTCAAATTGATGAGGCGATAACTGTCCTTACCAATTAGTCTCGCCCTGATCAATCCCTCCCTCTTCTTCGCCCTCACGATCCTCACCTTGGGCTCTTTGGCCCAATACTCCTCCAGCTGCTCCTTGGTGTGCTCCATGTCGGAGAAGTCGTCCACGAGGATGACCTCCTCGATGAGGTCGGAGGGCGATCTGTCGAGGACAGAGTGGACAGTTCTCAGGAGCACCGACCACGCTTCGTTGTGGAAGCAGATGATGACTGAGGTGGAGGGTAGTCGAGAGTGGTAGGTTTGCTTTTTGCACCTGAAACAGAGAGGGGTTGGTGTGGAGATGGTTTTTGTTCTGTTCGGTTCACTTCGCAACCTCGCATATTCCCAGCGAGCACAAACATCCCTGGGATGTTTTGAAAATGTTGGCATGAAGATGTTATTTTGAGACGTAATATGCACTGACCAAAGAGGTCTTTGAAGGATATTGAAGTATTGTTTTTGTTCTTCTGTGGCATTTCTTTGTTTGCCTACTGAGAGGTATCCCTGGGATGTTTTGGGATGTTTTAGAAATGTAGGCATGAGGATGTTTTTTTGAGGCGTAATATGCACTTCCCAAAGAGGTCTTGAAAGGATATTGAAAGTATTGTTTTTGTTCTTTTGTGTCCTTTTTTTGTTTGCCCCACCACAACGTCTCATGCTTACGTCACAATACGATGAATTCTGATTTGTTTTCGAGATCCCGAATATGATAATTTTGACTCATCGGCATATCCTGAGTATAATCTGGTTAACGTACGTTTATATTTAAGGTATACGTGAAAGTACGTGAGATAACGTACACCCGTTAGACTACTACCCACGTAAACGTGAAGAATTGAAAAATGCGCATGCGTAGCTGTCAATTTCTACGTTTACGTTGACGTTCATGGCAACACTTCAACTCTCTATTATCAGAGCACAGAACAAGAACGCTTAACGAGTGCACCATTTATATTAGGTATTGATGAATGAATGAAAATGATCTTTCGATGGCCGGGTTCAAAGCAACAATCCCCTTCAGCAATGTGAACGGCGATCTATAGTGAATCGAGCGCTGAAGTCCATTCATACCTACTTCCGTATGTCTTGGAGAACCTTTATTATTTATCCTAACTGAAATCAGCTGTTATTGTTGCCAAATCATTTGTTCATTTATTAATTACTTATTACCTACCACTCTTGTACAAGTGAAATTGTTCCATACGAAATAAAGGTATGTTTCATTGGTTGAAATTGCATACCAACTTGATATCGACCTCCATTGAAGTCCTTCAGCCTTATCATTCAATATTTCGAGAAGAAATAATTTTCTAATCGATTTATCGTACCCTTTTACCCACTCGAAGAGACGCTATGCACTCTCATACAAAAATCAAATACAGAAAAAGATATGTGGATGTACTCTTCCCAGGACTTGTGGAGAAAGGAAGATGCGAGGATCCTTTATCTAAGCGAAAAACATATTCTTGTCCTTGTCTGCCAAAACATATGATTTGCTTCAAAATCGTTTGTGGTTATGTTTGATTGTCACTGCTTGTCTAGTGTCCGTACTCTAATATACAAAAAACGTCAAAACAGCAGTTTCAAGTAGATTTAGGAACTCTAGTGCCGTCTAGAGTCGACCAATAAACATTTTCTCAGCAGAATAATACCTATTTTTTCTTAATTCTGGAACCTTAATGAGACAGTTTTGTGAACGATGTCATTGACGATGACATAGAAAGGGACAAATACAGTAAATACACAGAAAATGACACATACAGTGATACAGATAATGATATAGACAGTTATACAGACAATGGTACAAGCAATGAAGCAGAACAGAACATATCACAGATAGTGGTATATCAGACAATTGTACAGATGATGATACTAATAATGAAACAACAGAAAATAAAACAGACAATGATACTGTCACGAAGTACAAATGCCTATGGAATAAAATCACTCAAACTCGCGTTCATTTAAAGATCTTTAATAATAATTATAAATCAACTTTTCCAAATTGACACATCCAGTACAGTGTAGTTTGGACTAGGTCTGCGGAGTTCCTGTAGAACTTGCAAAAACCGCTTACCGTGCGATAATACCTAGGTAAGCAATATCGAAAGGTAATGGCCATTCCCATCGCGGAAGATTGCAAATCTACCATCGATTTCAAATATGAATAGAACCCGAATCGATGGGGCTACTCTTGACTTGACAAGAACTCGTCGTGATGGTCATTATAATGTAAGTTGTTATTAGGTATTTATATTCATTGTTGTTTATTCATGTATATAGTAGTAGTGTGGTATAGAAGTAGTAAAGTATAGTAGTAGTATAGTATAGTAGTAGTATAGTAGTAGTAGTATAGTATAGTATAGTAGTATAGTAGTAGTATAGTAGTAGTAGTATAGTAGTAGTAGTAGTATGAAAGTACCCTCCATACCAAAGACTTAATGTTGTCAACATTTCTCCCTCGTTCGTTTCTGATTTGGCTGGCTGGAAGAGAAGGCGGTATGGAGGGTACTATCATCCGCGAAGCTGTGTACTGGACATGAAGTTGCTTCCAACAAATCGTTGATATGGAGTAGGAATAGTGTTGGTGCTAGAATTGATCCTTGCGGAACACCAGCATTTATGATAAGAGAGTCAGATGAAACTCCGTCGACCACTACATGGAGAGACTTGTTTGAGAGAAAACTAGCTAGCAGAGAACATAGCTGGGGAGGCAAGCCATAAGATGGAAGCTTGGCGAGGAGTCCTTGGTGCCAGACTCGATCGAATGCCTTGGAGATATCAAGTGCCACGGCTAAGGTTTCACCATATTTCTCAATAGATTGCTGCCATATATGTGAGACGTAAGCGAGCAGGTCACCAGTTGATCTCTGATGACGGAAGCCATATTGCCTATCGTTGATAATACCTGAATGTTCCAGGTATTTCATGAGCTATAGATATGTCGATAGCTTTCTCTATGATCTTTGAAATAATAGATAGCAGTGCGATCGATCGGTAGTTGCTAGGTACCCAGCGAGCACAAAAACATCTCAGAGATGTTAAAATGTCCTTGATATGTCACAAAACTACATTCTCCCTAGTTCTTTTTAAAGCCTTTTCATGGACACAACAAAACATTTTCAACGCGTCTTGCGCACATCAAATCGCTGTAAAAAAAACAATTTTGAGGTACTTTTCTGAAGCCTTTTGTCAAAATGAACTTTTTCATTAGGATTCCATTTTCCTTGAATGAAAAAATGCATTAAAATTGGATTGAACATAAAAATATTTTCTTGATATGAAATTACCTTCTTAATCGGTTTCTGAGTAGTGCTTACTACACACAGACATATAATTGGAAATAGGTTTCCCAATTCTTGAAATGTTCTCCACAATGCATAATTTTGCAACTGCGGAGAAGCTGTGTATTGATGAATTCGTACTTTTATATAATGATTACACTGAGCTACCAAACAACACATCTTGCATCTGATGGTCATCATGGTCTTCTAACACAATAAACTTCACCAAATTCCTTTCTGTTCGTTAGCAGCGTGATGTAAGCGTGACACGCTGCAAACGCGAATGCCAATTGCGAACAAGAAGAACAAAATCGAGAACAAATCAGAATTCATCGTATTGTGACGTAAGCATGAGACGTTGTGGTGGGGCAAACAAAGAAAGGGCACAAAAGAACAAATACAATACTTTCAATATCCTTCTAAGACCTCTTTGCGAACTGCATATTACGCCTCAAAAAAACATCCTCATGCCTACATTTCTAAAACATCCCAGGGATACCTCTCAGTAGGCAAACAAAGAAATGCCACAGCAGAACAAAAACAATACTTCAATATCCTTCAAAGACCTCTTTGGTCAGTGCATATTACGTCTCAAAATGACATCTTCATGCCAACATTTTCAAAACATCCCAAAACATCCCAGGGATGTTTGTGCTCGATGGGTAGGGTCTTTTTGCCATTTTTAGGAACTGGTTGTACTCTGGCAATTTCCCAGTTGGACGGGAATATCCCCACATTTCTTGAGAACAATCGGTGGGATTCCGTCGGAGCCACAAGCTTTGTTGGTGTTGAGGATACCGGAAATACCGATTCAATACTTTTATTTCTCAACTTAAACATGTATAACATTTATGTGGGTATATATAAAACCTAATATAACATGTAAATAAAACAGCAACATATGAAACATTACGGTAACAATACACGTTAAAACCCTCTGGGGAGACCTCCCGGTGCCCAGAGGTCGGCCACGAATGGTCCAGGGGGGTCGGTTTTTACACAACACACATGATAGATATGATGGATATGATGGGCAGGCTATGTCCCAGGACGGGGTCCTATCCATGGCCAATATCAGCGAGATGCTCAGGGCGAGCGAAAATTCAACGTTCAGATTTGATGCTACCAAGATCTCTCTAAATTAGGTGATTTAATTAGTGGAAAATGAAAATAAAAAACCACTATTTCAATACCAATACACTTGACTACACCATAAGCAAGGAACAAGATATCAATTCACCACACTCCACTCTACTACACTCGTCTACGCCGAAAAGTGTATTGTAGAAAAATGTAGTGTACAATATAAATTGCATGCAGAAACAGCGAACAGAGCTATTGATTGAACCAAGTATCTGTATATTGGTTTTCCTTTCGTGACTAGATTGTCAGCTGGCCTAGTGCAACTGATGAGGCTTGGCAAGCCGAAACAGTTTGTTTTGCACCAGCTGACAATTAGGAAATTCCCCTGAAACTGGTATCGAGATTGTAGGATTCTCATGAATATTTCTGTTACTCTCACAATACCGCGAGGAAGAAGCAAGAAAAACGAACACAAATAGATTCAAGGCATTATTGTCAAGTAACATTAAGGGCCTATTTATGCATCATTGTTTCAGTCTTAGTCTTAGTCACAGTCTTTGTTTTAATCATAAAATCAAGTTATGAGCATACATTTCAATGGGGAAATTCATGCAACATTTTTAGTCTTAGTCCTAATCATAATCATTGAATCATGACCCTGAAATGAAAGTTACAAACTTTCAATTTTTATGCTTATGATTGAGACCACATAAGAAATGCGCATGTGTAGCCCAATTTGACAATCACAAATGACTTTCAAGTTCGTGTTTGTCACCCAAAAATCATTGCTATTCTGCGATGTGTCAATAATTGGATTACATCATTCTGATAATTTGATTACATTTGATAACAAATATCAAAAAATCATGAGCCTGGAAGAAGAAACCCTAATAGATTTGGTAGAGAAATTTCCCCATCTTTGGGACAAGAAAGACTCAAGATACAAAGATAAAATTGCAACACAGAATTCCTGGAAATCAATGTCACACATCATGGCATTGACTGGTGAATAGATTACATTTCATCTCTGGTGTGTAGAATTTGTTTTTGTACCTATCTACTGACGAATCTCTAGACATTGTCAATTGTCATATCATAATTCTTAAGCCTAAAGACTGTGATGCATAAAGGTCCAAATATGATGAGTTAATATTCTATTCACCTTGGTAAGACTATGATTAAGACAATGACTAAGACAATGATGCATAAATAGGCCCTAAATAATGAACAGATATACTTTTTTCGTGTTGTGCACTTTGTACTGCCCTGTATATTTTGAATTGGCACCTATATGAACGGCTGCCATGCGGAATTAATTAGGTATACATACTCACCATTCGTCTCTAGGGTCTGGTAAGCTCCTATGCACACTAATCAAATCGCTAGCGTATTGATTAAAAGCGTTTTTCAACCAACCGTCGTCCACCATTTTTTTAACGTCCGCTGAAACATAAAATAGTAGATTGTTTCATTAGGATCAAAAGTGACACTTTGTTTGACAAGCGAATTTTGCATTTGCGAGGCGGAGCGTTTAGCGAAAACAAAATTTGCGAGTCAGACAAAGTCACTTTTGATCCGAATGAAACATGCGATTTTTCTGCTACCGAAAGAATTGACTAAAATAAATATGTGAAGTAACCGTAACCACCAATGCCGTGCCATATGTATGAAATGCAACGAATAATCCTTATGGTGAGAATATTCTACCTGCATCAACAGATCAGGTTCATTCAATTTTCATGATGTTAGAATTGTAGTTTCGATATGAATACAAACACAGAGTGACCCATTTGTGTATGAAGGTTAGTGAGCATATCAATAATTACATTAGTGATTATTTCTCTCCATACTCCACTGTATTTGGCTCGGTAATCAAATGAAGGTAAACAATATCGTTGTGTGAGAGAAAAAAGTATTACTGGCCGTGATTATTCGAAAACAAGTTATTCATCCCGATATAACATAACGAATGGAATACAGATCAAGCAAGTATGATGTGAATCTTGTAGGCTTGCCTGTTTTTATATCTCCAGAATGGGTATGAAATGCCAAATCTACCGAAATCGGAAACAAATCAGGTATGCGTCCCAACCCAAATTACCAACCGTAGCAATGTAAAAATAATATGTTATAATAAATCAAAATTCGAAAGGGACACATACAAACATGAATATCCAACCAGGCAAAAATCAAATTACATTTTTTCTAAGCATAGATTGAAAAATACTAAGAAAGGACCGCACTATGCAGCCATTAAATTTTATAACCATATACCCTAGAAGATCAGAGTAGCCTGTACCAGGACAGAAATTTTTATAAAACCTGTTTTCGATCTATTGTGTGACAAAGAAATATTCACTACAAGAATTCTGTGAGAAATAACTTACATTATCATTTTTTTTTTATTAGGTGATACGTACCTATACATGTTATCTGCTCTTTTACAATGATATCGTTTCGACTGTGATATTTTAATCAATTTAATCTAGTGTTAGTTAATATATCGAAGACCAGAACCTTTGGCACGATAATACACTACACTGTTTTACCACCAATCAAACCGATTTTTCAAACGCCTCGACACGTGTTTCGCTAACTATGTTAGCATCTTCAGGATGCCTAATTTTGACCCAGACTGATAAACGCTTTCAAAACCTTAGGTTTTATTAGGCAATTCGGAAGATGAAGTGGACACACTTGAAAAGTCGGGAATATACGAAATAAGTTGTAATGATTGTGATAAAACATATATAGGCCAAACCAGGCGACCCATAAAAACAAGGTTCAAAGAACACATAGCACATTTGAAATATGGCAGGTTAGATAAATCTTGTGTTGTCGAACATATGTTCAATCACAATCATAACACACATATTACTAACCTCAAATTAGTAAAGCAAGTTTATAATATTAGAATATTAGACGCATATGAAAGCTTAGAGATATTTAAGTATAGTAATAAAGTAATGAATAAGGACAATGGACCTTTTATATATATTTAGTATTTTTCACGGTTCGGTGAACATATATCTAGTATATAAGCAGCACACTAGGAAAGGATATTTAGTTTTAATCTTCTCCTGAAGATGCTAACATAGTTAGCGAAACACGTGTCGAGGCTTTCAAAAAATCGGTTTGGTTAGTAGTAAAACAGTGTAGTGTAGTGTTAGTCAAGCTATATTTTCAATCATTTAACTTTTGACGACAATTTTCACATATATTTATATTTATAAGTTTGTAATATGACTTGAGTTTTTCAACTGTTTCAAATTTGAAGCTTCAATAAATCTATCTATCTATTCTTGATGACTTCTCGTACATCCTTTTCAGTTCCTAGGAGCTACAATTCATCTTTAGCTCCTATTTTTGTGTCAGTAATAGAAATGTCGATTCAAGAGCTAATTTTGGAACTCAAATGGACGACTTTTGTATCGGTTGCAGAAAAACATGCCTTTTCTCATAAACATAAACAAAATTTGTGATAAACTCACCCGACAGATTGGCAGGCAGCACGACAGGCTTCCCCATCTCCCCGTAGTTATCTTGGGGAGGCGCCAGAACTCCCCCGTCGTCCTCTCGCTTCTCCTCCCTTCTTTCCACCTTCAAACTGGAAGCTGTCCTGAACGGGACCACCCTCTCGACATTTTCACGGTCTAAAACACGATTTTCCCGATTTTCACGCTCTCTCAACATTTCGGGCATTTCGATCCTATTTGGAGACGTGGCACCATTGTCCGAATAAAGTAAAAACGCGATCGTGAACCACGCTGTCCCTACTATCACTACTAGTTTCAACAAAAGGGATCTTTTTCGCCAAAGCACCCCCATTTTCTTTTTTTTTTCAGGTCCGTAGGATAGGAGTTAACTACGCGGTTTCACAGTTTTGACTAGGCGAGTTTTATGCGGTCTATCTAAATTTTAAATTAAACATTTCGATAAGCTTGTAATCAGATAAGGTTGTTATCACAGTGTGTTTGGTAGTCCTCATCAGTATGGGGGGATATGTGTTGGTTCTTATTGCTGCGGTTTGGTGGGTCTTGGTTATTTCTCAGGTTTTTTTTTCTCTTGGATATGTTCATGCCTGCAACAAGAAATCTCATTTGGTATTGGGGAAAAAAGTCGTTTTTATATAGGTGGGTATTTATCGATTCATGATAAGAACGTTTGCACTGTACAAATAAAGCTTGTTTGAATAATAAAATTATATCTATCAGTAGTTTTCATTGTCAGTTCGACAGTGACACTATCTTATGCATCTCAATTACAAGGTGATACCATGTGATACACTGTGTCCAAATACAACTCATTATTCTTCAGGTTAATATACAGGGTGAGTCATAACTATTGGGACATAGACTAAGAGAAGATTGTTTGGACCAAAATATGACGATAGGAGCAAATATGCCTCAACAATATATTGCTCTAGAAAAAAATAAAGGGGGTTTCAATCGAAAAAGTATTGACTATATACTCGCACCAAAATTAATTCACTGACAAGACATGTAATTGACCAACGACAATTATCTGATAGTCCAAAGCACATTCTCCATGAATGAAATAAGGTAAAACTGCATTTAGCATGCGATGGGTTTTTTTTCGTATCGTTTTACGTATTTTTGTCTGAAAAACAAGAATTTGATAATGAAAATGTGAACAAACCACTATTTATCGAGATATTTCAAAAAAAAGTTCGAGTTTCGACTCCTTTTTCCCCTTGCGTTGGATGCATTTACAGGTACTTGCTCTTCTTATTTTGTCATTGGACACTTTGTATCGAGCTTTGTATACTCATGATGTACTTCACTGACATATTTTTATGCAGAAAATTCAACAGGAAATATGATTTGTATGGTGAGTTTTTCCTATTTAGTGAGCAAGCATACCAGATGACGGCCATTTAATCCATAGGCAATCCAAATACGAGATGTCAAATGTCAATAGATTGCTTTGGAATGACATTACACACGCCATTATTTCAAATGATATTCTTCCTTCTTTTTCACTAGATATGGATGAATCACAAGAAAATCATATTTCTAGTGGACTCAATAATAGAAAAAAATGTGGCTTACATTGTGATATATATAAATTGTCCATTGATGAAAAAAAGAAGGGTAAATTGTTTTAAATTCAATCCAGAAGACAGGCGGAAAAGTAGGTGAAATTTGTAACTTCATAGTGAAATATCTTGATAAATAATGGTATGTTCACATTTTTATCATGAAATTCGTGTTTTTCAGACAAAAATACGTAATATGTATGTATGTAATATCTGTCAATCCTTGGAAAGATATATTCTGCAGGTCTCCAAAGTGACCACGAAGGGGTGCGAAGCCTCAACTCGACGGGTTAATCTCGCGGGGACTGCCTAGGGAGGAACAATTGTTCAAGAGCATCGTTCATGACAATATCTATAAAATAGAGCCAGATCGCCAACTTTTCTACAGTGTTTCAGAGAAGTGAATGAGTTTGTGAGCGAGACATCATCCACGAGACGAATTGCCCTTCTTTGGACAGAATCCAACAGTTTCAGAGTATGTTTGGGTGCTGCACTCCAAATATCGGGACAACATTGCAGGACAGGTCGGATCTTTGCCTTATAGATCATAAGCAGCTGACTGGGAGTGAAATAGCTCCTGGCCCGAAACAGAAAACCAAGTTTTTGGGATGCACTTTTAGCAATTGATCTCACGTGATTCTCCCAAGAAAGGTTATCGCTGATAGAAATACCAAGCATCGAAATGGATGTCTTCAAAGGTATATGGTTACTCCTGACAAGCTAATATTGGAAACAGTGAGATCGGCTTTTCTAGAGAAAAGGCATGCTTGTGTTTTGTTTGCATTGAAATCTACCAAATTATTAGATCCCCATTCGGGAATTGTTGCCAAGTCCATATTTATGTTGTCAACATTTCTCCCTCGTTCGTTTCTGATTTGCCTGGCTGGTATTGGAGCCCTGGAAGAGAAGGCGGTATAGAGGGTACTTTCATTCGCGAAGCTGTGACTGGACATGAATTTGCTTCCAACAAATCGTCGATGTGAAGTAGAAATAGTGTTGGTGCTAGAATTGATCCTTGCGGAACACCAGCATTTATGATAAGAGAGTCAGATGAAACTCCGTCGACCATTACATGGAGAGATCTGTTTGAGAGAAAACTAGCTAGCAGAGAACATAGCTGGGGAGGCAAGCCATAAGATGGAAGCTTGGCGAGGAGTCCGTGGTGCCAGACTCGATTGAATGCCTTGGAGATATCAAGTGCCACGGCTAAGGTTTCACCATATTTCAATTTTGTTGAAACCATGAGAGTAATGTCATTTCATCAATAGTACATTTTTTGTAGCGAACCCTTTCATTTCCATTGGCGTAGAAGTATCAGATGATTATTTACTAAAAATTCAAGTTCTACGCCCATCCTAATCATGGTCTTCAATGACTCAGAATATGTATGTATGTTAATTGACAGGCATTAACCATTCCAGAATTACGTCATATTATGACACTTTCGGCAGGTCGTTGGAGGGCAAACATTGTGTTTTGTCGTATGAAACCAGAAGTATAGTGAAATCGTTTTCCTTGGAATTCGAGTTGGAACCCGAGAGAATTTCGTGAGTTTGTTTGGTGTATCTGTTATTATACAGGGTGATTCATAAGGAGACTCACATAGTCAAATAGTGAATAGTGGAAATCAAGATGATAGTTGATGTATATGTATGAAACATTTTTTTTACCCTTCATAACGAAATTGCCATATGACTAATGGAAATAATGGACTATATTTCAAAAATAAATTTGGTAGCGACGCGTGTCTCTAATTAAACTATTCAATGAAAAAGGACCGAAAAACTGCTCTTCAATTTGCATGGCTCACCACTGCAAAGACGAATCTTGAAAACAGGAATTTGAAAATGTTCCAGAATAAATAACTTAACTGGAAAATGAAGGTCTCTGGCACTCTGGCTCCCTGAAAATAACGTTTTTCGGCAACCGTACTTACTTCCCAGACGCTTTTTCTTTGAAAAAGTAGCATTTTTCCGTCCTAGTAAGGGAAGTACGGACATAATAATAATAATAACTCGTCTTTATTCATCCATAAAATTATAAAAGTGATATTGATGAAATGGCGAAGTGTCACCCAAGGGTGTTTTTCAACTTAACCATTATTCATTTCTGTTTTGGAAGGATCGTGAAATGTGCTGTGTTAGGCTGTATCAATAAGTTGGATGGCAAATTTGAATTTGTCAGCTTTACATCAAATGCAAATGAACTTAGAACATGAAAAGTGAAGTGACCGAATAGGGAAAATTGGTAAGTACAACAGCAAAATATTCGAGATAAAGCAAATACGAAATCACATATTATACTTATATTATTATATATATTATATAATTATCCACTCCACAAGTTTTTGAATGCATTTTGGTAGAAACAGTTTTGATTAAAACAGAGGATTAAAAGAAGAGGCATACTCATACATACATACATATTCAGTGTTCGTGAAAAACTGCAAAAATGATTCCCAACATGAAGATATACAGCACATATGACATATAAGCACATTAGTGTGAACACCTAGAGAAAATGTTTCACCATTTCTCAACCATATGACTTAGTCTCGGACTTAGTCTGAAATCAAAATTCATTTATTGATAGGTACTGCCTAAGAACAGTCCCATTTGGTAAAACGTATCAATCTTTCAGAAAAATTGCTCACTGCCTCACAAAGATTATGCTGGAGTTGAAAAATCGAAAACTCGAAAATTATCATCATCATTTGGATATAATATGTAGAGTTGAATGAGAAATTACATGTGGAAATTACGTATGATACGCCAATGTCCTCAATATAACCTAAAAAACAACAAATGTCAGAAATCTAGTGTTTATCCCCAGAAATGAATAAGGATGGAACTATACAGTGTATCCCACTTACCATGCTCACCATGGGAATCTTTTTAGGTCGGTTAAATGACACCAAATGTGGAGTTTGTCAAGGCCAACTATAATGTGAAGAAATATGTTGATAAAATCTGTTCGTTTTTGTTTTATACGCAAAAAACAGATTTTGATCATTTTCATGTCTCCTTCGTAACTTCTTCATTTATGAAAATATTCAAATAGGAATTTCACATTCTCATGGTAGTTTTTCGAAGTGATTTCGAAAAATATATGAAATTTATACCAACTCTTCTAGAATTTGAGATATCAGCACCAACTTTAGTTTTTCAAATGTAGGTCATAGCTTACTATAACTTGGGTACAAATGAATTTTTCTTCTCTTACAGATGATATGTCGCAGTAATAAACTACTCAACACTAATTTCGTCGCACACCAAAATGTCGCCCCTGTTATAATGTGAATAACTTTTTCCAGTTTAGAACAATTTGAATTTGGTTCACACTGTTCGATAGCCTATCAAATGGTGAAAACATTTTTTTTCTCAACTTCGACAACAGAGGCATGAAGATGATCTCATTACCTCGAGATATTTCGGGAATCAACTTCCTATCTCTCTTATTTACAGAGTGATCTCAAAAAATCAACTTTTTGGTTTTGCAGCCATAACTTTTTTCCACGTTAACCGATTTTAGAAATCTTAGGCTCATTTTGAAGATTAAACTCTAGATGAAGAGATCTGAATATCAGAATTGACTCAAGATGGCTATCAAAGATCTAGAGTTTTCTTGAAAGTGACCCAAATCTGGAACGCCCTTCGAATCTTGGTTGGGAGGAGAATTGAATAAAAATCAACTTGTTCTCGGAAAAACAATTCATTCTGGATGCGTCCATATTCTCCTCGGTCTCAGTAGTCAAGAATTGTGCGTGAAAAACACAATTGAAACATGTTCTTGCAAAAACATTAGATCATTTCTCCTCTGTAATGCATGGTCCGCCGTAACCAACGTTACAAGAATCACAATGAGTGACTGACAAACCCGACCAGCTGAGGCTCATCATGAATGGTGTACCAACAAGAGCAACGGATTTTGATTTTTTCAATAAAGTGATTTTTTTAACAGTTGTCACGAACATAACATGCGATTTAAGAATATGGAGAAGTATTCAAGCAAACAACGTTTATTTATTGTAAAAACGCATTTCAAAAATGGTGAAAGTTTCACGAAAACAGTTTACCAATTACGTGAAGTTTTCAGTCGCAATAATGCGCCGAACGAATCGACAGTAATAACCAAACAATTCGTGTCGGAGAAGCCCTTTGAATGGATCGGACTGTCGTGTTTAGCAGATCCGCGATTTGGAGGGAAGATAACCCTTGTTCCCTCATTTGTGGAATCATTTCCAACTGGTCGGGTGTTAGATATGCGGCATCGAAACTATCAAAATCTGTTTATGATTCGAAAACGACGTCTAACCTGACTTGTCAGTCCCTTACTGTGATTCTTGTAACATTGGTTACGGGCCATGCATTACAGAGGAGAAATGGTCTGATGTTTTTGCAAGAACATCATGTTTCAATTGTGTTTTCTCACGCACATTCTTGAGTACTGAGAGCGAGGAAAATATGGACGCATCCAGAATGAATTGTTTTTCCGAGAACAAGTTGATTTTCATTCAATTCTCCTCCCAACCGAGATTCGGAGGGCGTTCCAGATTTGGGTCACTTTCAAGAAAACTCTAGATCTTTAATAGCCATCTTTAGTCAATTCTGATATTCAGATCTCTTCATCTGAAGTTTTATCTTCACAATGAGCCTAAGATTTCTAAAATCGGTTGACGTGGAAAAAAGTTATGGCTGCAAAACCAAAAAGTTGATTTTTTGCGATCACTCTGTAAATAAGAGAGATAGGAAGTTGATTCGTGAAATATCTTGAGGTAATGAGATCATCTTCATGCCTCTGTTGTCGAAGTTGAGAAAAAAAATTTTGTCACCATTTGAGAGCCTTTTGAATATTCCGAGATTTTGCACAGTGTCGGAAAACACCATGTAGAGATTTTATGTGAATACCCTTATGTTTCAATGAAGTACCAGATTATAGCTGAAGAACTGGGCTATCGAACAGTGTGAACGGAATTCAAGTTGATCTAAACTGAAAAAAGTTGTTCACATTATAACAGGGGCGACATTTTGGTGTGCGACGAAATTAGTGTTGAGTAGTTTAGTTTTGTGTTGATAACAACGGAGTTATCGTCATTTATACAAAAACAAAAAATTTTTTGGAAGCCGCCATCTTCAATTTATAAATTTTAACAAAAAATCATGATCTCCGACCTCAAAAACCCCCACTTACCAATTTTGAATGGAATCGGACCAAATCTTGTCCGCCATCTTGGAGCAGCCATTTTTTTTAAATTCCAACAAAAATTCCATGATGTATTGCCACCGAAATTATGAACACCTGCCAAATTTCAAGTCAATCGGCGTTATAGAATTTTTGTTGAAATTAAAAAAAAATGGCTGCTCCAAGATGGCGAACAAAATTTGATCCGATTCCAACAACACAAAACTATTACTGCGACATATCATCTGTAAGAGAAGAAAAAATTATTTGTAACTAAGTCATAGTAAGCTATGACCTACATTTGAAAAACTAAAGTTGGTGCTGATATCTCAAATTCTAGAAGAGTTGGTATAAATTTCATATTTTTTTCGAAATCACTTTGAAAAACTGCCATGAGAATGAGAAATTCCCATTTGAATATTTTCATAAATAAAGAAGTTACGAAGGAGACATGAAAATGATCAAAATCTGTTTTTTGCGTATAAAACTAAAACGAACAGATTTAATCAACATATTTTTTCACATTATAGTTGGCCTTGACAAACTCCACATTTGGTGTCATATAACCGACCTCGTATCTCTCACCGTTAAAAAGATACCCATGGTGAGCATGGTAAGTGGGACACACTGTATAACTTATTCACAAACACTTTAGAGTGAGAGGAGACGACAATCTGTCCTTACCCTGTTGAGATGACAAATACGTCAATTTACATCAAAGGACCCTAGGCCATACAAAATTTTCAATGTAATTGTTAGTAGGTAGTAGTAATTGTTATTCTACATGATTGCCGAAAAAATAGTGTCAACACGTCCAAAAATGTTTTTTTGGACTCGCAGACGTCCAGGATACTGCTTGGCCCAGAATTTTGTCTACTCGTCCAAAGAAACAGAATTTCCGGACTTGTTACTTAAATTTCTATGTAAACGGTGATTTTCCAACGAACTCAAAAAGACGGTCTCTTGGTTCATCCCTGATTATTCAACTTTGGTTTCAACGATTACCTAGATCGAACATTCAATCGTCTCGATTGAAATTCATTCACAGGGACAGGGCTGAAAACTCGGCTGAAAAGCTTCCTTTCATGTCATTAGCATAACTCTCACCCTTCCAAAGGCTCAAAAGGCTAATGAATAAATGATATAATATGTAGGCGTTCATGTCAAGGAAATTCATGGTTCTCTATGGCTGTGCTAGTATAAGGAGTATTATGAATAAAATACCTTTCAGATCGCAGTAGAATGAATTAGGTACCAAGAACTTTAAATAATTCTGGCTATTGAATATTTGATTGGTTCTTTCTTCCATCGCAACACTTAATGTGTACAGAGTGTCCCGTTTTCGATACTGTTGCGAGATATCTCAGTTGATCAGTTGATGTGTTTTGAGATAGTGAGTTGAGGTTTCCTCATTACTGTCCCATATTTTTCGTGAAACGAACAATTTTCATCAGTCATTCATATCTGTACCATACCTGTATGTGTATACCTATTCTCCAAGACAATGAAATTAAATCACCATCATGTAAAACAATCTACTAGGTTCACCTTTTTCAATTGTAATTCAGAAAGTATAAGATGTAATTCAAAAAGTATTAGTTGTAATTCAGAATAGTTAATTGAAATTCAGAAAGTATAACTTGAAATTCAGATTAGTTAATTGTAATTCAGAAAGCGTAATATGTAACTCAGATTAGTCAAATGTAATTCAGATAGTGTAACCTGTAATTCAGAATAATGGAATGTAATTCAGAAACCGTAAATTGTAATTCAGAAAGCATAACTTGTAATTCAGAAAGTATCACTTATGATTCCATAATATTTATGAATTACAAGTGATGCTTCCTGAATTATAAATAACGCTTCATGAATTACAATTGACTATTCTGAATTACAAGTTACACTTTTTGAATTACATTTCACTAATCTGAATTACATGTTATGCATTCTGAATTACAATTACTTATCTGAATTACAATTGACGCTTTCTGAATTACAATTAACTATTCTGAATTACAAGTTACACTTTCTGAATTACAATTGAAAAAGGTGTAGAAACGACCACTAACTTTGGTATTTCAAATTGCACCCTCATGTTTTTTTTTTGGTTCATCTTATCGTACAGGGTGATTCAGGTGATATTGCCTATGTTTCGCTTGCATTATATTCTTGGACAAAATTCGTTATGAATGCAATGAAATGTACTAAAATTGCAATCTTATTACATATGTGTCTAATCTGGATCAGTAGAAGGATAGAAGGTAAGGTTGCTTTAAATCGACCAATACAACGACGCGGAAAATTCGTGTTGAAAGCCATTCATAGATAGATAGATGAATAGTTTATTCACCACTTAACGTACTGATGTACAGTCGTCTCCAGAGAACATATCGCACATGGACGGTGTCAGCTCTCTCAATCACCGCTGCAGTAAGAGCGCTCATACCGTCCAACCGCGACATGTTCGGTGAAGACTAGTGTACATTTGTAGCATGTCATATTATTTCAATTCAACTATGAATATTGATATATAATTATATGAAAAACAAGACAAACGTTCAACTAAAAAAATGTAATCACATGTTAAAATAGGATATAAAAATACATTATACAATATTGACAAATTAAAATTTGGTTGAAATAGCGTCTTCCCCATCAATGACCGCTAGACAAAAAATTGAACTGATGAGAAGTGCATCCACTCAATAGAAACAGAAATTCAAAAGCAATCGTTTCATTTCGATTTTGAAATCGCGAGCATTCAGATTGTTTAACTTCATTTGGTTGCTTGTAGTATACATCAATATGCGACGAATTTTCTTCTGACATCACAAGTCTTTGCCTGGGTTTTTTCAGCGAATTACCTGATCTAGTAGAATACTGATGTTTTACTGTCATGAATTGATAATCCTTCTTCCCATACAACACACGGACATCCTATGGGTGTCCGATGGATATCCATTTAGAATATTCTGAATATCCGTTGGACATCCAAATCTTATCCAAAGGATATCGTATGGATGTCCAATGGACGTACTTTGGCCACCGTTTTGTATGTCCATAGGATATCCATCATGTATGTCCATAGGATATCCATCATGTATGTCCATAGGTTATCCATCATGTATGTCCATAAGATATCCATTTCAAGTACAGGAAGGTAAAGAAAAAATATAAGTATTCCGTCAATGGTTTATTTCGTGTACAAGTGTGGAGAAAACTCAGGAATTTGAACTATCAAAATGATCTTGCAATTTGAGAACATGATTAATTTCTGTGGATATCTTATGGATATCCATAAGATATCTACTGAAGGATATCCATTCCAACTCCTTCAATGGATATCTTATGGATGTCCATTCCTAATCCAAGGATATCCCGACCCGAATTGGACATGAACTGGATGTCCATAGGATATCCAGTGTTATCTGGGTTGTAAGTGTTAATTTCAAGAAGCGTGAGATAAATAAAAATTGTGGGAATTGGCATAATCTGAAGTTTGCGAAAAAGTGGACGGCAATGGTCTCTGTAATTTGCACCACTCATGATTGTGACAACTTTGTTTTGTTGAACGAATATTTTGTGAGAAAGACATGAACTGCCCCACAATGATATTCCATACATTAAATGGCTCTGAAATAAACTATGATAGGAGGATCTGAGCACCTTTGAACTGACTATTTTCTTCATTCTACGGATCAAAAATGGATGATATCAACAATTCTTGATTTTTATCGGTGTTCAGTTCAAGTGTATTTGCAAAGAAAAACAGTAATTGGCTTTCTCCTAAGAAAGCTCCACAGATTCGGATAAAGTTCGCAAATTAATTTCAGAATTTATCAAAATGGTGTCATCCGCAAAGAGTACATCAATCAGTATCTCGACGGGGTAGCAACCGGGTGGAACCAAATCCCACCCCCTTCTTACAAGACTCCCATAGGGGATGACTGCCGGTCACCTATCTTTCGCTTTATACCGACAGCAACTAGAGTCTCGAGATCATACCCGTGTGTTCACCGAACACGCCCGATCGTTCCCTAAGCGGTGGGGAAACGTAAACGGGCAGCAGTAACTACGTTATGAATATTAGCGCGTGCCTGAATTATTTTGGAGTCAAATTTGTCAATTTAATGTACTTCGAAACGGAACACTAGTAGTTGTGCCTTCTTGTTTTACATATATTATAGGTAGACATCAAATCAATAAACATAGTGCTCTCGCCATCGGTATTTGCTGAACTTCGCTATGGGAAAAATGTTGAATAACTATATTGGGATGAAGAATGATCTATACAGGGTGATATAATATGATGAATAAAGGTCATATAAACATGTGTCCTAAACTTGCTTCGTTTTCGAGGTACAAAGTTACGTCCTGATTTCGAATCCGAAGTGATTTTCAACCTATCTTGCCTCCTATAATATCATTTTCCGGAAATGTTGGTGGGTCCATGACCAGAGCAGTGTTTTTCACTGAAGATTACCTCACTTTGGTCATAGTTGGTATATATATCTATCGCTCCTTAAAATTGAACAGTTACATTAGATATACGGGTTGATATTCCATTATAGAAGTGACATGCACACTGTTAATATTTTTAAATACACTCCAGTGGGATTGAATTTTATTTTATGTTGAATATTAGAGTGTGTTTTTTATGCGATATATTTGTTTTGTTTATTTCAAATAGGTCATTTCTTTTATATAATTCTGAAATCTGATCCACCCTGTATTTGTTTCAATTAAATGGCATCAGTAGATAGTAAATAGAATGTTAGGATAGGGACACATGTAAGCCATTTTGACAAATCAATATTGGTATTGTATAGTTTCGATACAAAAAAAAATCTCGATTTTTCACATTCTACGTATAGGTATACCTTGAGCTTGATCAACGGAATCATAGCTCAATTAGAAGAATCGAAAAATCTAATAAAATATAAGGTGTTCCATTTTGAATAACAAAGCTGCTACTACTATACTATACTAAGTACTACATAACTACTAATAATAATTTCTAGTGAAGCAGATGAACATTATCGAAAATAATTTGAATAAAACGAGCGTCCTCGCCAACAAAACATAAGCTATTATTATAATATGTACATATAGTTTCATGATTTTCGATGAGTGGTTCGCTATTTACATGTAGGACTTGTCGTGACATAGCGAATTATTGCAAATCAAATCATCGCTTTCATTATCTGATAGGTCGCAGTAGATCACTTGATGCCTATCAAATGTTTCTTATTTATTCGAAAAAAAAAAAGTTGAAATGTGATCAAGAAAACTGTTGGTGGCCCACCCTGTACTACAATAACAAAGACAGCATGAGAGAAGCTGCCTGCCCACTCATTATCATGACTGCCTGCTTACGTCTCGGTCTCCCCACCGCTTAGGTAACGATCGAGCGTGTTCGGTGAACACACGGGTATGATCTCGAGACTCTTGTCCGACAGCACCCCAGAGATAAATGGAGGATTTGTATACGTCAAATCAGTGCCCGAGCAGAAACGCTGCTCACCCGCCGAGGCAGGCAAGATATCCTTCCACTTGACCCATAGTGATATTCTTCTTCAACTCCTCTACCGTAGTCCGGTGGTGGTTTCTGGAAACCGCTGCCCCCTGGAGTCCAACCCAATTGGTGAGGCATCAGGCCGTATGTACGACCTGATGGAGCTATCCTCATCAACCTAGGTACCCATGTCAACAGGATTCCTCTTGTTACGTTTGATGGGTCGCAGTCGCAAGAGGCTTTGACCTGAATGCTACTCATGTTGACAAAAATCCTCTTGTTCCGTTGAATGAGTGATCGTTCGAGGACTTTTACACGTTTCTCTACCTCGTTCACATCAGGAGAGGACCCGGGCGTATAGCCATTCCCCTGTCCAGCACAGAGCGTACCGTCCGACATAGTGCTCTGAAAAGCACTGGACTTTATTCATGATCAATTTCACGCCTACACAACAAACCCCAGTACGTTTCAGAGCAGCATCGCTCATTGCTATATACCTAAATGCTATACAAAGCTCCACGCAGAAATTATGCACTACTTCCTCGCATAAAATATATGTTTTTTCCTTGTTATACCTACTCAGATATGCAATTTAGTATGTACGTATATGCCTATATAATCAATTGAACTCGAATTCGAGATCTGAACTTTTCAGATAATTGTAACTACCGTTATTATATGAAAAATACTACTAACACTAACCTTCGCCATTTGGATCAACTGTGTTGAAATCATTCAACAAGCAATTCATATCATTCAAATCAATTTTATGAAAAATCTGGTTTGTTACAAACGCGCGAAAAGTTTGCAGTTCAAGTCGACGAGGATTTCGGTCCGCGAGATTGGAATATATGTTGTACAGTATATTTTCTCCATGACTATCTATGCGAAGTTGAACCTGACATTTCTCTATTCTATAGTATGGTGCTGTTTGCAATGATTTCAAACTGCTTGCTGAATCATTTCAATACAGTTGATGATAGAAATGACATTATTTCATATTGATCCAAAAGTTGTTATAAAATTTACTTTTCTGTGTGTATGAGTATAATGAGTATGATTTCAAAATTACTTACAACTGTTGTCCTCAAAATTAGAGTAGGTAGGTGACTGTTATCCTCATATTTGTAACAGTAGGTACCTATGTGACTTGTATTTTTTTCATATCTTGGAGCACACGAAAGGCATTTCCTATAATGTTCGTGGAACATCGTGCGTTCCTAGGGAGGATAGGGAGAGGAGGTAGGTGTTTGGAAAGAAAACTAATGCTTGTGAATAACCATCCTTAACATTCCTCCTATTCCAACGAGGACTAGTCTCAAAAAAATGCAACCGTTTGCTCTGGAATGCACTGGGGTTTGTTGTGTCAGCATGAAATAAATCATAAACAAAGTCCAGTGCGTCTCTGAGCACTATATCGGACGGTGTGCTCTGTACTGTACGGAGGAATGGCTAAACGCGACCCGGCTTTGCCTACGATGACTGGCAGTAGGATCACTTGGGACTGCGTCCTCCTTGACAAACTAAGACACAAGGTACACCAAAGTTCCATTTTTCGCTGAGCAGGCCCAGCTACCCATGTTGACCGGAATCATTCAGTCCCGTTTGATGGGTGTACCGATACCATGACAAGGCTGGGGACCTCAAGCTTTTAACCAGCGGTGAGTGGAGTCACCTGGGGCTACCCCCACCACGACGCCGTGAGTAAATGGTGGGCCCACGGCCATAAATGATCTATGCTATCATATGGCATATGAAAGCATAGATCATTTATGTACACAATGAACAACAAGGTTCCAAGGAGGATCGTCTGATACCATCGCCATCAATTCCGGCGTTCCACAAGGATCAATTCTGGCTCCAACATTGTTTCTACTTCATATCAATGATCTGTTGCCCTACCCACAGCTTTGCAGAAAATAATACTCCCCAAACTGCGTTCTCCTCTAGAATCCCCATTCCTTCCCAGGAAACCAAGAACTAATGACTGAACCGTAATGAACGAATTACCAACGAAGAACTTGGCTTTAATCAACTAAAAAACTAGACATAATCATACTCAGGACGTGACATTGACAACTGAGTAAAATCTAACAAGACAGTACAGGGAGATTCATATCATTCTTCCCCTCTAGGGTTTCCATTGTCCACTTCGAAATTTTGAAGATAAGCAGGGGGCCTTCTGTTCCTGTGTGACCTCCGAGGTTCCTCTAACTCAGCCGGTGCCTCATCAGATTCCTCCTGTGACAAAATTGAAGGCAAACTGAGTTGTTCAGTTTCTTCAGAAGGAAGACACTCCTCAGAGTGATCTTCGTCATCGATAATTGGAAGTGGTGCCAATCGTCTATTAGACACCGTCACTGTTTCGCCATCGTTTCGTCTGATGAAAGAATATTGAGGATTGCTTTCGAGGAGTTCTACTTCCTCGACTATTGGCTCTCTTGGAGGTCTCACAGGAACAGAAGGCCCCCTGCTTATCTTCGAAATTTCGAAGTGGACAATGGAAACCCTAGAGGGGAAGAATGATATGAATCTCCCTGTACTGTCTTGTTAGATTTTACTCAGTTGTCAATGTCACGTCTTGAGTATGATTATGTCTAGTTTGTAGCATGATAGTTCCAATCGCCAGCGCAATATCTTCTCATTTTTTATTTTACTATTATGATTTTGGTTCAGCATGTACGCTACTGACTGTTGATCGGTTATTAGGAGGAAATGCTTTCCTATCAAGAAGTGTCTCCATTTCTTCAAGCTGTCTACAATGGCACAAGCCTCTTTTTCTATCGACGATTGTTTCTGTTCTGAGCCCGATAGCGTACGAGAAAAAAAAGCTACGGGACGACCATGCTGAGATAGTATAGCTGATATTGCTACTTCAGAAGCGTCAGTCTCAACTGTAAGTATTTCATCATCATCAATTGCTATGAGAGTGGCTCTTTTTATATCAGATTTCAGTTCTTCGAAACATTTCAGGGCGTTGGTCGACAATGGAAATGTAGTATTGCAAGTAAGTGGTTTTATCTTATCCGAGAATCTCTCCACCCATTTTGCATAATGAGCAAACAACCCTAAAGCTCGTTTCAGTTCGCCTGTGTTACTTGGAGCTGGAAGTTCTTGCAAAGATTTCAACCTCTGACTATCGGGCTTAATGGTATTGTTTTCTATTGTATACCCAAGAAGGTTGATCTTGTCCTTTTTGAAAACGCACTTTTGTTCGTTGAGAGTTAGATTGTATTTTTCTGCTGCAGCTAGAAATGCTTTAAGGTTACAGTCATGTTCTATTTCGTTCCTGCCGCAAACCGTAACGTCATCCAGATATGCATAGGTACCTTGTAGTTTTTCTTTCGATATAACGAATTCTAGAGTTCGTTGAAATGCTGCTACCCCGTTGGTAACACCGAAGGGTATCCTCGTAAATTGATAGAGTTTACCGGAAGCATCAAAAGCCGTATATTTCTTTTCTTGTTCGAGAATAGGTACTTGGTGATAAGCCGATTTGAGGTCGATTTGGCTGAACAATTTGAATTTCGACACATTGTTCACGATGGTCTCGATATGCGGCAAAGGATACGCATCTAATTCAGTGAATTTATTAATCGTCATGGAGTAATCTATCACGAGACGTTTTCGGTGAGAACCGCTACCAGCCACTAGGACTTGTGCTCGCCAAGGTGAGATACTGGGTTCGATCACTTTGTCTTCTCGTAATTTTGATATCTCTAAAGCAATGGAGTTTTCATCATCATTACTATAGCGTCTGCTTTTGACAGCGATCGGTTTGATGTCAGGTGAGAGATTAGTGAAAATTGATGCTGGCGGGACTGTAGCTTCCGTCACACTGCATATTTCCAAGGGCTTTTTCGGACCACCAAATTTGAATTGAAGACTTGAGTGGTCCTTCAGTAAATCATGACCCACGGTAACATCAGCAGAAAGATCATCTACGATGAGAAGAGGGCGTTGTTTATACGTATGCTGATTCATAGTGATTGTTGCAAAGCATAACCCTTCAACAAAAGAGACATGATTGAGGGATGCAAGATTCACAGTTTGTCTACAGGGTTTTTGTTGTAGCTTCATCAGACGAACAATCTTTCTGTCGATGAAGCTGACAGAGCTGCCGGTGTCTATGAGTGCGTCAACTTTATATTCGTTCACCCTGATTGGAATAGTCGCACTCCTTATGCTTGATGGAGAGGCTGCGGAAATGGCGCCAGCACGTGACTGTCCAGTGGCATGAGAGTGAATATCTGTCGTATTCTCGTCAGGTATAGCATTGCTGGTAGCAATTCCAGATCTACATACACTCGCAAAGTGACCTTTCTTCGAACACAATTGACAAATAGCATTCTTGGCAGGACATTTGATTCTTTGATGAACATTTCCACCGCAAAAGAAGCATCTTCCTGTCGACTGTGACAAGGGTGCGTTCCGTGTTATTTGTGGATAAGTCGCAGCTAAATCCGCTGACATCGGCACATCCTTCGATGAACGATCAGGTACGGCATTGAGTAGCGGGCAGCTGCTGCTCATTTCACGGGAATCTTTTTCGGCTGTTTCAAGAGCTATAGCTTGGTTAAGTGTTTCGTGTAGAGTAAGTTGTGAGTTCTCCAGAAGACGTTCTCTTATTTTCTTCGATTGAAGGCCTGAAATCAGGGCACTACGGATTGCTGGGCCTCATGTTCTTTAGCAGTCACCGCCATGAAGCGACAGTCTTGTGCCGATAGCCGCAACGCTCTCGCGTAGTCGGAAATGGATTCATCTGATCGTTGTTTTCGATTCGACAACACGTAACGAGCCAGTATTGTGTTTTTTGGTTTTATATAGATACCTTCTAGTACATTTAGAGCTTCATCAAAAGTCTTACAGGATTTGATGTGTTTGAATAGTGTGGCTGAGAGGTGACTCACTAGTAGTTTCAACTTCAGAGAGTCGGATGTATCTTTAGGAGCTTCTTCAGCTAGAAAATTCTCGAACGTGGATTTCCAATAGATCCATTTAGAGTCCGCATCGGAATCATTAGGTTCCACATCAAACTTATCGGGTCGTAGATATTTTGACATCGATGAACCCGCAACGGATTGGCTATTTTCTTGAGGCATTCTGAGTTACTTTTAGTTGATCAAATTGATACGTAATGAACGAATTACCAACGAAGAACTTGGCTTTAATCAACTAAAAAACTAGACATAATCATACTCAAGACGTGACATTGACAACTGAGTAAAATCTAACAAGACAGTACAGGGAGATTCATATCAATGACGACGGCAGGTCACCGCTGTCAATGACAATCTTGCTGAAATTACTACCTGGGGAACCAACAATCTAGCTGAATTCAACGCCACCAAAACTCAAGCCTGTATTTTCTCTAGAAATGCCGAACTCAGTATGCATGTGTGTCTGGTACCACCCTTCACACCGAGACCACTATATCTATACTTGGAATTTCCAGCAGCAATACTTTTTCATGGGAGAATCATGTCCGATCCATCTTTTTTTTATGTTTTAGTTCCCACTAAAAGGGATATCCTGTAATGTTCAGAGAACATCGTGGGAACCAAGGGAAATAAGGTAGGAATTGGTGTTCTTCTTGAATTTCTGGAGGTTATATGCCTCAGGGAACACCTCCCTGTGTTCCGGAGCCTCGGTGTTTGTTGGATAAACGAGTTAAAGAGATATTCTGCAGGTCTCCAAAGTGACCACGAAGGGGTGCGAAGCCTCAACTCGACGGATTAATCTCGCGGGGACTGCCAATGGAGGAACAATTGTTGATATTTCAGAAGAGCATCGTCCATGAAAATATCTGTAAAATAAAGCCAGATCGCCAACTTGTCTACGGTGTTCCAGAGGAGTGGGTGAGTTTGTGAGCGAGGCATCACCCACGAGACGAATTGCCCTTTTTTGGACAGAATCCAGAAGATCCAAGGTATGTTTGGGTGTTGCACTCCAAATATGGAAACAATATTCCAGTACAGGTCGGATCTGTGCCTTATACATCATAAGCAGCTGACTGGAAGTGAAATAGCTCCTGGCCCGAAACAGAAAACCAAGTTTTTGGGTCTTCATCCATACTGAATTTTGGCACCATGAAAGCTTATACAGAAGGGTGATTAATAATAGTTATTTATGAATCAAGAAGTATGGAATCAACGTTACCATGGCAACTCAGTCAATTTTTCGAAATAGGAATTAATAGGCCAGTAGCCATATTAACTGCCAATTTGTGTAATCATACATAATTCATTAGTGATTTCAAAATGAATTCTAGTGATGAAGAAAGTGTGAATTGTACTCCACCAGAAAGTAGTGAGGCAGCTGAGGAAGCAAAATCGAGTTTATTGCCAAGTAAATCAAAAAAAATATACGACAAAGTATACAAAGAATTCGTAAGCTGGTGCGATATGACAGTGACATTAGCTTTACCACCAGCTCAATGACTTTATCGCCCGCCGGGCGGTAAAGTAGTCCGCGGGCGGTAAAGTGCCACTTTACGCCCGCAAATCGGGGCGGTAAAGTGCTACTTTACGCCCGGTCGTGCATAAAAACAATTAATACTTCCAACTTCAACATCCTGTATCTCAGAAACGAAGCAAGTTAGGACACATGTTTGTATGAAATTTTTTTTGCTAGAATGCTCTGGGATACCCGGTATATATAGTGAATCACCCTGCATGAATATACAAATTCACCTAGTGTTCCCACATTCACTTTTGTGTCATCATTCAGAATTCATTATTGGTCAATCGCCATGATTCATTATCAAACAACAAAAAGTAATATCCTGCTCAAGATGCTTTCATCGAACGAACCGTAGATGAAACGTTTCAAGGCTTTCTTCTAAATAAATCATTGAAGATTCACGTAAAAAACGCAAATTTTATCGAATAATAGCCGATCATGATTATTAATAAACTATAAACTTATAGATTGTACACTTTCACGATTCCATTCTACACAAAAATAAACATGTTTATTTGCATTATTCGTCTGCTATAAGAGAAGAGGCGCTGTTTTGTATCAGTGGCGGCTCGTGACTTTCATGACACAGGAGGCTGAATGATATGAGATTTATTGTGAAAAACAACTCTCTACTCACCCAAATCAATAGCTTTATTAACATTCTGTTTACCGCAGGTAACCTGAACTTAATACTTGAAGAGATGTGTTCCTGTGCTTTGCAGTGTCTATCCAATCCGCGAACCTTTTTCAAATCATTATATCCTAATCGCCCCAAACATGATGACTTATCGGTTGAAAATAATACGCAGTACCAACAAAATAGCTTATTCCTTACCTCAGATCCCGTCAACCAGATATATTCTTTGTAATTATCAGAATTGAACGAACGATTTTGTTTGTTACCTGTTACAATCAGATTTTTTAATTCCGGTGTAGGACGTTTGTTTTTCACAATCAATTTATCTTCATAAGACAAAGCACTGAATGGGTTCACCAAAAAGTATTCCACTAAATCGCAATCGTTAAAAACACTCATTTTTCAGAAATTTATAAAGCCCCTAACCATTAACCTAACAAAAACATAAACAATGCACTCGCGTTTGTCCGCAATTCGCGAAGCGACACGACAAACACAAGAGTCTAGCCTCCTATAGATGTTGCCAAATTGAATATTTTACGCGTGATCTGCAGACTTCAACGTGTGATGCGTGGGCAAGCACTGTTGCCAATTCAAAAATATTTAACTAAAAACAGGAAATAAAATCAGAATACATGAATTTTGGTGCCCTTTTAATGAGAAAGTATAAATAATATTAGTTTAAGGAAAATCTCTGAGGAGGCTCAGCCTCCGTTGCCTCCACTGAGGAGTCGCCACTGTTTTGTATACCCATCGCGTTATACAGGGTTTCGAAAAAACAAGATACATATCAAATGTACACATATACCGAGTGATATTTCAAGGTGGCATCGCCCTATAATATTTTTATCATTGAATGTAGTGAAACGAGATTTGGATAGTTGGATAGATCATTTATTGTATTAAAAGAATTACAATTCGTATTATGAGCACCAGGACAGGTCGGATCTGTGCATTATAGATCATAAGCAGCTGACTGGAAGTGAAATAGCTCCTGGCCCGAAACAGAAAAACAAGTTTTTGGGATGCACTTTTAGCAATTGATCTCACGTGATTTTCCCAAGAAAGGTTATTGCTGATAGTAATACCAAACACCGAAATGGATGTCTTCGAAGGTATGGTTACTCCTGAAAAGCTTATGTTGGGCACAGTGAGATCGGCTTTTCTTGAGAAAAGGCATGCTTGGGTTTTGTTTGCATTGAATTCTACCAAGTTATTGGATCTCCATTCGAGAATTGTTACCAAGTCCATATTTATGTTGTCAACATTGCTTCCTCGTTCGTTTCTGATTTGCCTGGCTGGTATTGAAGCCCTGGAAGAGAAGGCGGTATGGAGGGTACTATCATCCGCGAAGCTGTGTACTGAACATAAAGTTGCTTCCAACAAATTGTTAATATGGAGTTGAAATAGTGTTGGTGCTAGAATTGATCCTTGCAGAACACCAGCATTCATGATAAGAGAGTCAGATGAAACTCCGTCGACCACTACATGATGAGACCCGATTGAGAGAAAACTAGCTAGCAGAGAACATAGCTGGGGAGGCAAGCCATAAGATGGAAGCTTGGCGAGGAGTCCGTGGTGCCTGACTCGATCGAATGCCTTGGAGATATCAAGTGCCACGGCTAAGGTTTCACCATATTTTTCAATAGTTTGCTGCCATATATGTGAGACGTATAAGCTAGCAGGTCACTAGTTGATCTCTGATGACGGAAGCCATATTGCCTATCGTTGATTGACGGCAGATGTATGTAAATATTACAATTGGGTTCACTGGGAAGTGTTCGAATTGTAGCCAAGCATGCTCGACCACCTGCAGACCAGTTTCGGGCTCTTAACATTCATCAGTGCTGCGCAGTCTACATACTGAAATCCGAAAAGACCTCTAGGACAAGAGAAATGTAAGTTGAAATATTCATTGTTTTATAATATTTATAGTATTATAGACACAGCAATAATAGCAGATAACATTAAACATAAAATTGAGTGCCACTTACGATTATTTATGTATAGGGCATTTTGCATTGCTATTATAGTATATTATGTAACAAGTGTTATAAACGTCCTTTTAGTAACGAGTATTTTAAGCACGAGCGGAGCGAGTGTTTAATAAACGAGTGTCTAGAAGAGTTTATAAACGCGTTACATACTATGATTTTTCTACGAACTCCTAAAATTACATTTAACATACCTACTATTCCTGCTAACCTACAAAATAATTCGAAAGGAATAGGAATTGAGAACATAATACATGCAACTGATGCATGCAACCAGCGATACGTATAAGTGATATTGGTTGTAGATGTGTCCAGTCCATTGCTTACTAACCTTTGTTTCACGTTCATTGCCATGCTTAGCGCAGAATAAATAAATTGTTCTCAAAGATGGATGCTTCATTTTTACACTTCTTGGAGATACGCCAGTACCAAATCATTCTCTTCGATTTCACTTTCTTATTATACATTTCGCATATATTATGAATGGAAAATTCTGATGCAAACGAAAATTGTTCGAATAATTCTGATACAAAATTCGAAAATGACATTTGACAGTTAACACTATTGACAGGCCAGACATGTTTCAAATTATTGAAGCTGTGTTTAATGAACTGTGTTGCCATGGTAATGTGTTTAAGAAATCGTGTTGCCATGGTAACGTGTTTAATATTTTGAATAAATCACAGATCATCAATCCGTGATTAATCGATCATTTAGCGTGGTACGTATCCGTAGGCTAAATGCCCTTTTAGTAATGTGAGTAGAAAAAAACATTTTTTCTGTGACGGGAAAAAAGTTTGGCATTTCATCTCTGTTGGCAGGTTATAAAATGTCACTTTTCATAAATTACTTTTTTCCCGTGGGAAAAAAGTGAGTACTTCTTTCCCGGATATATATCACGTATATATACTCTGTTTATGGCTTTTGTTGTGCTATAGTTCCGAAAAATGAGTCAATAATACCGTCTCCGAGAAAGAACTGCAAGTCCTTTTATCTTCCATTCGACTTCGCAGTTTCGTATATTACTAAACAACTACTGAATTCGCAATTTTTCAAAATCAAATCACAGAATTGAAGTGACAGAAAGTGACATCAAATATTTGATTACTTCAAAAGAATGATAAAGATGTCTATAAAACGCAGGTGTCCCTACTGTTAAAAACTCGAAATTTCACGTCGATAATTTTCAGATTTCGAAATAATGTAATATCTTCTCAATATTGATTCGTCCTTCCTTCTGTCACAGAAAAAAATAGTGTATTATACACGGGAAAAATATTAGATTTTAGCTCACGGTTTTTTGTCTCCCTCCGCTACGCGTCGGGAGACAACACAACCTGGAGCTAAAATCTACTACTTTTTTCCCTTGTATAATAAATAACTATTAATTCCCACTGTGAAACACGATTTATTTGCTGATTCTCTACAGTCTAAACAATATGTACCTACCTAATCTATGTTGCCATGATTTTTATTTGAGTTCAGATTTTTTCGTTTATTTTTCGCTCATAATGTCTGCCACTTAGAGAAACATTGTGCATGCATATATTATTTATTCATTCTAATAGAAAACGGCTACTTAGGTATCTTAATGTTTAATAGTTATGGAAAACACAATTCTTTTGTAGCTAATGGCCTCAATATTGGCTTTATGTGGGAGGTTCGTAATATACACTATACAGGATGCGGAATGAAAATGAACCGATAACACATTTCCGATAAGTTTTTAAGCCGTTTATCCATTATTTATTAAAATAATCAGTGAAATAATGCAGTTACTGCATGATTATGCTTAGTGCGAATTATTCAGATAATTGGCATTCAAATAATAATTTTGAAGTACTAATCTATTCGGTGACACACCCCTGTAACTTCTGCATTAGTACACGAAATATTCTGAAATTTGGTACAGTTAGGTAAGCAAACATTTCGGATTTGATCACATTACAATCCAATATGGCAAACTTCCGGTTTTTCTAGAAATGTCAGCAACTTTGTTTTTCAAAATGGAAAACCCTGTATATTTTCACATATTCAAGTTCAACAGGTCAAAACGAGTGCAATCTCCACACCAAATGTCATATTTTCTAAAATACAATAATGATATGTTATTTTTTCCCTTAATGTATGTTCTATATACAGTGTCATTCATAAAGTCGGCATCATATGGGAAAAACTTTTATTAATGACTTATTTTGGAATTCGAGGTGGACGTTAAGTTTTGCTTCAAAAAAGATGAAAAATGTCCTACTCAATCGGGGTCACGTGACTTTCGCTACATGTCAAAAGTGACATTTTTTCAAATTAATCGCTGAGAGTGGGCTTATTTGTTCGAATATCGAAAAAGTTTACTTGAAAAAGTTGTTTCTATTCCAATTTTACACTTTCTTCTCAACTTTGATCTTTCTATTGCAACTTTTAGATTTTTATTTTTTTTTATTTTTCGAAATTTCTGTAATATTTGAAGAATTGTTAATTCCACGAAACTACTTCATACCAGTAGCTTTTTCATGCTACTCACTTTCAATTACTTATTATCACTGATTATGGACAGAAATATGATTTTCTTCAGAAAATGATAATACCCGCTTCCAAATTCTGTTATGTTTGATGCAAAGTTGATATATCGTCAAGCATTTAGAAACGAAATTCATTTAAACTTTCAGTACTGAAAAAAAAATAATTTTAATGAATTTCGTTTCTAAATGCTTGACTCAAACATATCAGAATTTTGATGTTATGTTTGCATCAAACATAACAGAATTTTGAAGCAGAGATTATCATTTTCAGAAGAAAATCATATTTTTGTCGATAATTAGTGATAATTAGTCATTGAAAGTTAGTAGCATGATGAAACTACTGGTATGAAGTAGTATTATCGTTTTTACAATTTTTTTAATATCACAGAAATTTCGAAAATTTTCAAAAAATATCGAAATCTAAAAAATGTAATAGAAAGTTAAAATCCGAGTCACATATGTGAAATTCAAATAGAAACAACTTTTTCAAGTAAACTTTTTCGATATTCGAACAATTAAGCCTACTTTCAGCGATTAATTTGAAAAAATGTCACTTTTGACATGTAGCGAAAGTCACGTGACCCCGATTGAGTAGGCCATTTTTCATCTTTTTTTCTGAAGCAAAACTCAACGTCCAACTCGAATTTCAAAATGAGTCATTAATAAAAGATTTTCCCATATGATGCCGACTTTATGAATGACACTGTAGAGAGACATGAAAGTGGATATAGGGCATTTGCAAAAATGATTTTTTTGTGACGGGAAAAAAGTTAGAAATTTTATCTCTGTTATTGTCAGGTTGTAAAATGACACTTTTCATAAATTACTTTTTGCCTAATACGAAAAAAAAAATGAGTACTTTTTTCATGGATCAAAAGGAGTAGGGTGGTAGGGGGAGTCATTTCGAATCAAACTAACCGTATATGTGGTTATCCAATTGTCAATGGTTCTCATATTCGATAATAGATGGCGTGAAAGATGGAGAATTTTTTAGAAAATTTCAAAATGCGTTTAGAATCTCATTATGAAGTTGAACTACACTTCCAAGGATGTGTCTTCCTTTATTCGGGACCTGAAAAGTCCCGTCCCAGCGAGCACAAACATCCCTGGGATGTTTTGAAAATGTTGGCATGAAGATGTTATTTTGAGACGTAATATGCACTGACCAAAGAGGTCTTTGAAGGATATATTGAAGTATTGTTTTTGTTCTTCTGTGGCATTTCTTTGTTTGCCTACTGAAAGGTATCCCTGGGATGTTTTGGGATGTTTTAGAAATGTAGGCATGAGGATGTTTTTTTGAGGCGTAATATGCACTTCCCAAAGAGGTCTTAGAAGGATATTGAAAGTATTGTTTTTCTTCTTTTGTGCCCTTTCTTTGTTTGCCCCACCACAACGTCTCATGCTTACGTCACAATACGATGAATTCTGATTTTTTTTCGATTTTGTTCTTTTTTGTTCGCAATTGGCATTCGCGTTTGCAGCGTGTCACGCTTACATCACGCTGCTAACGAACAGAAAGGAATTTGGTGAAGTTTATTGTGTTAGAAGACTTATTTAGTTTGTAATAATGACCATCAGATGCAAGATGTGTTGTTAGGTGCCTCAGTGTAATCAATAAATAAAAGTACGAATTTATCAATACACAGCTTCTCCGCAGTTGCAAAATTATGCATTGTGGAGAACATTTCAAAAATTGGGAAACCTATTTCCAATTATATGTCTGTGTGTAGTAAGCACTACTCAGAAACCGATTAAGAAGGTAATTTCATATCAAGAAAATATTTTTATGTTCAATCTATTTTAATGCATTTTTTCATTCAAGGGAAATGGAATCCTAATGTAAAAGTTCATTTTGACAAAAGGCTTCAGAAAAGTACCTCGAACATGTTTTTTTTTACAGCGATTTAATGTGCGCAAGACGCGTTGAAAATGTTCTGTAGTGTCCATGAAAAGGCTTTAAAACGAACTAGGGAGAAGGTAGTTTTGTGATATATCAAGGACATCTCGATAATTGCCGCCTGCGGCGGACATTGGCTGTTCTATAATAGTTCTATTCATGTGTGAACAGAACATCGCAGTGGAGGTTCAATGTCTCGAAATCTCGTACTTTTAACATCTCTGAGATGTTTTTGTGCTCGCTGGGGTTGATGATGCACGAATTCAATGATAGCTGAATAGAAGCATCTAGAGACAGGGCGCAAAAGAAATATTATAAATCGTTATGAATGATGATTTGAAAGAGCATTAATAGTTTATAAAGCAGGTATTGATATTATATTAGTTGAGTGAGTGTTTTTTTTATCGCTTGGAGCGCACGAGAGGGAATCCCTATAATGTTCAAAGAACATCGTGCGTTCCTAGGGAGGATAAGGATAGGAGGTAGGTATTGGAATTTTTTTTGAACTTCTGGAGATTATATGTTGTTGGGAATACTTCCTCAGATAATGAATTCTATGGATGAAGGAGTTTTGATAAAGTGCTGTTCGACATCTTTCGAGGTTGACAACGAAAGGATGTGCTGACTGGGCTTGTCTAGTTCGTCTGACTGGCATTGCTAGTGAAGGGATGATAGCAGAGATTTCCGAAGAACATTTCCCGTGGAAGTATCGATAGAAAAGTGAAAGGTCGCCGACCTTTCTACGGTGTTCCAATGATGTCAAAGAGTGAGTGAGTGTGGCGTCACCCACCAGGCGGATGGCTCTTCTCTGGATGGAATCTAAGAGCATCAGCGTATGTTTCGGTGCTGAACCCCATATGTGGGAACAGTATTCTGGAACAGGCCGTATCTGCGCTTTGTAGATCATGAAGAGCTGTTGAGGTGTAAAGTAGCATTTCGCACAGAACAAGAATCCGAGTTTTTGTGAAGCAGCTTTTGCGATGGATCTGACATGATTATCCCATGAATAAAGAGTGTTGCTGATGGAAATACCGAGCATAGATATGGTGGGCTTGGTGGGAATGTTGGTGTATTGTGCTTTCACCTGACTGATACTGACTTTGCTTCAATGAGTGAGGATTATTTGAAAATTCAAACATTCTTTTCATTTTATGTACGAAAAGTGAGTAAATGAACTATCATCACAGGATTTTCTTTAGTCAGGACTTCGTGTCATTCATGAATTCACAATTGAAAGCCGAAAATATAATGCACTGTTTCCATTTAAACAAAAAATTGTGAAAATAAAAATGTGAACTCAAATGAATGCGTCATAATGCCTGTGAATTTGGTTCGCAACTTCGGAAAGCAATGTTGATAACATAAATATAGACTTGGCAACAATTCTCGAATGGGGATCCAATAACTTGGTAGATTTCAATGCAAACAAAACACAAGCATGCCTTTTCTCTGGAAAAGCCGATCTCACTGTGCCCAACATAAGCTTGTCAGGAGTAACAATACCTCTGAAGACATCCATTTCGATGCTTGGTATTTCTATCAGCAATAACATTTCTTGGGAAAATCACGTGAGATCGCAATTGCTAAAAGTGTATCCCAAAAACTTGGTTTTCTGTTTCAGGCCAGGAGCTATTTCCCGTCCAGTCAGCTGCTTATATGATCTATAAGGCACAGATCCGACCTGTCCTGGAATACTGTTCCCATATTTGGAGTGCAGCACCCAAACATAGCCTGAAACTGTTAGATTCTGTCCAAAAAAGGGCAATTCGTCTCGTGGGTGATGCCTCGCTCACAAACTCACTCACTTCTCTGGAACACCGTAGAAAAGTTGGTGATCTGGCTCTATTTTATAGATATTTTCATGGACGATGCCCTCCTGAAATATCAACAATTGTTCCTCCCTTGGCAGTCCCCGCGAGATCAACCCGTCGAGTTGAGGCTTTGCACCCCTTCGTGGTCACTTTAGAGACCTGCAGAACATCTCTTTTCGAAGACTCGTTCATTCAACGAACAGCAAGGCTCTGGAACACATTGCCAAGGGAGGTGTTCCCCGAGGCATATAACCTCCAGAAATTTAAGAACACCAATTCCTACCTTATTTTCCTTGGTTCTCACGATGTTCTCTGAACATTAAAGGATATTCCTTTTCGTGGGAACCAGAACATAAAAAAATGCAACGCACTGTAACGGCGCCCCTGATAGTTGGTTTCGCAAACCAAAAGGCAGGAACTCATGAAGGATCACACATGTAAGCTTCCTGCACAGGGAATTGAACGCAGTATTAACTTTTTTTCGTGACCAGAACCACAGATTGGGCAAAAACGGAACGGAAATCCACTGCTGATACCATTCATTCCCGATTAGACATTTTATGGAATCATATTTCACATTTTTATCTATACCGGGTGTCCGATAAGTATACGGCTAAAACTATACTAATACTTTTGTTTTGTTTTGGATGTATGATAAATGCCTTCATTTCCATGATAATCTCCCATTTCAAGGGGTAGTTCACTACTTAGTGCTCTTTCACTCAACCCTTGTCATGTTCAGTTAAATAAATTTTTTTATAATTGTCATGCTTAACATAATAACATAATCTAAAACTATACCTAAACGTTGAACGAGGAGATTAGAACATGAGAAAAGATGATGATAATATCAATAATAATATTGATTGTATTGTAATGATATTTCCCTTAGAGGGGCTCTAGAAACATCATTAGTAAGACAGGAGTACAACGATCATCCTGTAACACGCATCCTAGATTGTTCTGCAACCTCCCAATGATTCCTATATAGTAGAGTGCCAATCGAATCCTATCGTTCACCCCGTGGGAAATCGGAGGTAAAAAGCTGTGACATGGTTAGAATTGTTACCTACCATCTCCAGATCATGGATCCACTTGTCAAAAAATCGTCCTGTGCGTTTGGGGGGTAGGGGGTTATTTATAAAAAAATATGGAATATTTATGGGTTTCAGAACTTCCACCCTGTTGAATTTTGATTTCCAGTGACAAGTTGAAAAAATTATAGAAAATTTTGAAATTTACTAATTACATTACGATATATGAGAGAATCATATTTCAAACGCCTATAACTCAAAACTTGTAAATTCTCGTTAAAATGTTTTTCATATACCTCGCATTATCTCAATAACTACAACGTTTATGAAAAAAATACTTCGAATAATGTCGATGCGCCTATGTTTCAAGATGCGAATGGTTCTTTGATTTTGAAAATCGAAGCATAAATAAGGAAGATATTGAGAAAATCATAATGCAATGCAGGTACCACGAACGATCGCGTTTCGCCGCAATCGTACCCTTATTCTCCCCGCAATACCCGCGGCTATCATGGTTCCATACGCTTTCGTTATACACATCAACATTGAGGCGTTGACCATTGCATTTATTGGTGACTTATTGTGAATTAATTATTCGATATTTGGTACTGTGTGCTCTGTTTCAATAATTAAATGAGTATTGATTAGTTGACGAAATCCATTATCGTAAATTTACCATAAGATATATGTTTCCCTAGATAAAAGATGGAAAGTACTAGCAATTCAGACACTGATTTGAATATGTTTTGAAGTTGAAGATTCCTTTCCAGCAGAGTACAATATCATCGAGAAAATGTTTCATTTGTGGAAAAGATGGTCAACTCCTTCGTTGTACAGAATTATCGATAAAAACATTTGAAAGTTGTATGAATATAAGAAAAAACCTCGGAAAAAACTATGCGAGGCAAATCGATATGGAACTCCAGAGAGTTGATGATATTTTTAATGAAAATAAAGGTCGATTGATCTTCTGGCACAGGAATATTGAAAACTGTAGACAATAATGTCAGGAATAAAACGCTTTCTATAGTGAAATTGATGTGAAGGTATTTTCGATGTGTCTAAAAGAATTTTCTACCAAAAACGTTCAAATAAGAGTCAAGTTTTGACATAGTATTGACTACCAACATTGTTAATTGCCATGGAAGTCAAGTATCATGACCAATGCTTTGTATCGAATTGGAAACATTATAGAGGATCACTGAGTGAGAATAAAGTTGTCATACCACACATGACAAAGAATTTGATAATCTGATAAAATTAATAGATGGTGCAGATTTTTTAATGAAAAAGGGTATACTTTCAACTGTTTATATCAAAAATATGCCGACCTTGGTGGCAAAACTGGTAGGAAAATCTCAATCGAAGATTACTGTCTGTATAGGTTAATCGAGAAGGTGAAACATTCATTTTACTTGATTTTTTGGGATTTACTCTGCTCGTTTCTTTGGACGGTTCGGCAACGAAACTGCTCCCGTTCTCAACATGAAAATGCAACTTCCTAAGAAAAATGTTTTGCATTTTTATGTTGGGAACGGGAGCAGATTCATTCCCGAAACGTCCAGAGGAACGAGGAGAGAAAATCTAGAAAAATCAAGTAAAATGAATTTATCGAAGAAATCAGAAAGCACTACGACAAGGAAATAGAAATTATCAAATGAATCAAAACGTTTCAATGAGTCGTAATTTGTGATTCCAAAAGTGACAAAAACTCATCTGATTCATATACATATAAAGAACAAAGTGAAATTACAGAAGATTATTCCCCTGACTTTGTATATGCATCAGATATGACCCAGATACACAAATTGAAATTTTTTTGAGATATTTATCAAGATATGAGAGATATTCCAGAGTATAAACAACTCGAAAATATGGATGTCAAGGCTTACAAGGATATGATACCAAAAACACTTTTTTCAAATTAGTTGCCTTATACACGATAAAGTTGATTCAGTTGATTCAAAGATGTTCAGTATCTGATGTCAAGGTATAATACTCGCTAAATCGAAATTCAAAAAACTCACACCGAAACACGTTGGTTTGGGAATAATGATTCATCAAGAGACATGATGAAAAAAAATTATCGTAGCTTTGTGTTCTTGTAGACACTGTATCGTATTTACGTGTATTTACAACTTCGCAATTCGATAGGTATCAAATAATGTTTTTTTCAAGTTTCCACAAGGATATCTTATTTTTATTTCAATATTATATGCATCGTGTTTTGTTTTGAATATTTGTCAATTTGTTAATAAATGAGATGGTTGACATTTTACTCTGATGGATAATAAATGTACTTTCGAGATATAGAATCATTCATAAAATAAATGGAGGGCACTTCCAATCAAACAGCAAGTTAAAATAAATTTCTGTTAACTTGGAAAATAGCGATAAATTCCATTTCTCCCGTGAATTCAAAGATCGTACTATTCTGTAACACTCAGTATTTCATATTTACGGTGATCGTACTAGGACCGCTGCGGGCGTTGCGGGGAGAATCGGGGTATGAAAGCGGCGAGTCGCCGTCCTTCGTACTACCTGCATTGGATTATGATTTTCCCAATATCTTCCTTATTTATGCTTCGATTTTCAAAATCGAAGAACCATTCGCATCTTGAAACATAGGCGCATCGACATTATTTCAAGTATTTTTTTGATAAACGTTATAGTTACTGAGATAATGCGAGGTATATAAAAAGCAGTTTAACGAAAATTTACAAGTTTCGAGTTATAGCCGTTTGAAATATGATTTTCTCATATATCGTAATGTAATTGGTGAATTTCAAAATTTTCTATAATTTGTTCTACTTGTCACACAAAATCAAGATTCGATAGGGTGGAAGTTCTGGAACCCATCAATATTTTCCACGAATAAAAAAAAAATGCATATTTTTTATAAATTACCCCCTACCCCCCAAACGCACAGGACGATTTTTTGACGACAAGTGGATCCATGATCTGGAGATGGTAGGTAACAATTCTAGCCATGTCACAGCTTTTTACCTCCGATTTCCCACCAACTTTTGATCTAAGCGACTTACGGTTCGTTTGGCACTCTACTAATATATACCAGCATATTTCGGAACACTCAATATATGCCGCAGTGAAAAATTACGTGACAGAAGATTCTGGGATGTTCTGGAAACAATCGATGGAACAATTAGAGAGAGAGGTTTTGTTCTAAGAAGCTTCTATACCTTTTCAATTTCGGAATCGGTGAGTTATATTTCTTAAAAAGTAATCCCGATTTCAGAATTGGTTAGTTCGATTTCAGAAATGGTAAACTCAATTTCAGAATCGGTGAAATGGATTTCAGAAAAAGTTCATTCAATTTTAGAAATGGTAAGTTGTATTTCAGAATTATTATTGGTAGGTTCGATTTGAAGATGAAATCCTTTTACATGTTTGAAATGTTTTTAATTGCAAAAGAGGAGATTGTTTACAGTGGATGGAACGGTGTTTGAGAGCCCTATGTTGAATCAGATTGAACATATATGGGGTGCCTTCAAGTCAGAAGTGAAGAGCTTCTTGCAAGAGCATCGCCAAAGGGTCATAGCTGGGGATCCGAACAGATTGCTCAACCAGATAGAATTCAGACTGCGATGTCTTGAAGAATGTGCAGATCAATCAAAGAAAATGATAACACCTCAAATATGTTTGCATTCTCATAATCATGTGCAACGCCACTATCTCCCAGAGATTCGAATGGAAGGGATCTGTGGATTAAATTGTTTTTGAGAAGTTGAATATTTTAAATATGGTTTGTTAATCTCACATGCAATTTGAAACAATTCGAAAAAATATAAGGATTTTTTTATGATATTGAACCTACCAATCTGAAATACAACTTACCATTTCTGAAATTGAATGGACTTTTTCTGAAATTCATCTCACCGATTCTGAAATTGAGTTTACCATTTCTGAAATCGAACTAACCAATTCTAAACGCTCCGCCTCGCAAATGCAAAATTCGCTTGTCAAACAAAGTGTCACTTTTGATCCTAATAAAACAATCTACTATTAATGAATTCGACGTCATCTAAGCGTAAATGTAAATGTCATTCCACCTATAAAATTTCCAGAAATATGTTTAGTTGTTATGGTAACGATACAAAATACAGGCTTCTAATTGGTCGAAAATGTACGGTGTGAAATTTTCTGTTGAATAAAACAATCATTTTGTATATCTTTCATAACAACAATTCATTCATATACGCAACCTCTGCTTAGGTGCTCAATGTGTGTCAATGATTTAACAACAATTATTTTTATTTTTCCTGGTATTTACTTGATGACTTGATAAGTCGAATGAAGCTAAACTCAAATGTTCGTAAAAATTTTGGCATTTGAAATTCACGTTTGATGTCGCAATAATTGTTTTTCCAAGGAGAGTTGATTGACTTAATGGTTATCAATAATATTTAAGTAGTGGCTTTCTCCATATTGCACCGACTCGAAGATTGACAGCGATATTAAACTGTAAACTGTAATTGATGCAAATTGGTTGAAAAAATACACTTATCCCACTTAACCTCATTGCGGTAAGAGTATAAAAAATCTCAGTTAGCATCTTCAAGAATATAATCATTATCATAGAAATCGTGCGATCTTGTGATTATTACCATTAATTATTGTAGAAGTCGCAATATTATATACAGGGTGTTTCTATATTAAAGGAGGTGATTCTTTGGCTTTTCTTATAGGACTAGAAGTTCCTATAAACATATTTGAATCTCCTCTGGCCCACCATGTTTAGTTTCTCGTGATGACAAAATTTAGTCTAAATATACAGGGTGTAAATTTGAAAACTTCCAATGCGAATATCTCGCGAAAGAAAAAAGTTAGAAAAACGCCGTTTGGCAAAAATGCTAAAGAGTTAAGGGGAACTAGAACCACCATATTTCGGTCAAGGGATGAGTCACCCAGTCGGCGCGACACACCCCAACTTTGAAATGTCAAATGGCACTACCTTTTTTGTGATGCCTTGAATGAACAATCTCAGTCAGTAGTATTCACCTGTACAAGACTTTTTTTCCACCCACTACAGGGTGTACGAAAAATATAAAGTCGAATAAAATAAAATGAATTGGGTTAAAAGGATATTTTATTTGATCAGATGTTCAAAATGCATTCCATTCTGTTGTAAGCAATAGTATAATCGATGTACAAATGCTCTTCCAACATTTTGGAACACATCTCTTGGAATATATCGGCATTCTGCATTTTATTTTATCCGACTTTATGTTTTCCGTTCACCCTGTAGTGGGTGGAAAATAAGTCTTGTGCAGGTGAATACTACTGACTGAGACCGTTCATTTGAGGTATCACATGGAGGTAGTGCCATTTGACATTTCAAAGATGGAGTGTGTCGCGCCGACGGGGTGACTCATTTCTTCACTGAAATATGGTGGTCCTAGTTCCCCTCAACTCTTTAGCATTTTTGCCTAGCGGCGTTTTTCTAACTTTTTTATTTCGCGAGATATTCGCATTGAAAGTTTTCAAATTTACACCCTGTATACTGTCTCTAGGTTAATCGAGGAGGTGTAGGAAAGAGATTCTGAATTGGGAAAACCTAATTACGAATCTGCGATTGAGGTCTAAAAAATAACAAGTTTCCATCGTTCAAGTTTGAACCCCTTGATTGGGTGAAAGTATTGAAAATTAATATTCTCATAACATAACATGCAAAAATGGATATATACAGGGTGTTTGGTGCATCGTGTGCCAAATTGAAATGGTCGAATGAGGGGGTCATCTGCTATCCTTTGAGACTAGTTAACACCCTTCATGCCCTGTGGAATATTTTCAATCGTCTTTTTATCTGTTCACCAAAAAAAGACCCAAATTCCACATTCAAATTCAAATTTTGAAAAAAGTATAAGGCGTAGACTCTGGATTTTAATTTTATTCAGATGTGTATTGTGTTAGAGTACTTTTGAATACAAAACTAGTGACATAAGTCATCTAGTTTTTTTCAAATTCACTCGCAAAGTTTCGAAATATGTAAAACTCAAATTAAAGCTGCGACTTAACATGGCTACAAAAAAAAGCGACCAGGATCTTCCATCTTCCTCAAAAGTTCTCTAGTCCATCCTCTTGCCAATAATGTGTCACATGCCATTAATATCTTTTAACAACTCTGTGAATTCGCTAGAAATGTCAATCAAGTCTCATAAGGCTGTTATTAAAAATTATCTGATAAATTATTTTTGCGTAACTGTTACTCCAGAAACAAGTAAAATTTACACCTCTTGCACAACGTAAATCTGTTTGAACAAATCACGAACTGCCACCGAAGGCCAGCAGACTCTGACGTAAACAGCTCGTGACGTCACCAAGAGAGGCCAGTGTTTTATTTTATCGCTTGTCGACTAACGCGTCAGTTCGTGTTAATTCATCGGTGATTCACGTATGTTTTTGAAACGGTCCCGAATTTTTTTGTTGTTTATTCATCAAAATAATTGGCGGAAAAATCACTGTTTTGTGAAATATTTTGTGTTGTGATCGGCGAAATAACAATGCCTTTCAAGTGTTGTGTTCCCTTTTGTCGGAGGAATTATGTGGGTGGTTCAAAAGTTCATGCTTTTAGTTTCCCGTTGGACGAGGAGCTATCGAAAATGTGGGTATATGCAATTCACCGCGAGGATTTTACTCCATCTAAGTTCAGTAGTAAACAGAGCTTAATTCATAATGATGAATTAATAATAGAAGACAATTACTCTCTCATAAAAAGTATAAGTAGAGGAAAAATAGAAAAGCTTTGATTGTGCAGTTAGTTTTGTATTCGTATATTATAGTCAACAAAATCATCTCTGAATTCGAGGAAATTTTCTTGAATGTTCATAATAAACGGGCATTTTTAATTCTCATTGTCAAATTTCTTTCTGAAAACGGTCAGTTGCCTCGTGGCAATGAATGCAGAATTCATTCCAATGATCAAATTGCAACTATCATATTAACATGAACTACAAACACTCTACTTAAAAAGGTAAAACTGCATTTATCATGATATTTATCATGAAGATATTTGACTAAAAAGTTCCAAATTTCACCTTCTTTTTCACCTGTCTTCTGGATGGCATTTAGAACAAATTTCCCTTCTTTTTTCATCATATTGGACAATGTATATATAATTCAACTATAAATATGATTTTCTTGAGATTAATCCATATTTAGTGAAAAGAAGGAAGAATATCATTCAAAATAATGGCGTGTGTAATGTCATTCGAAAGCAATCTATTGACATTTGACATCTCGTATTCTGATTGACTATTGCATGATTAAATGGTCGTCATCTGGAATGCGTATTCACTCAATATGAAAAACTCGCCATAAAAATCATATTTCCTGTTGAATTTTCTATATAAAAATGTGCCATCGAAGTACATCATGAGTATATAAAGTGTCCAATGACAAAATAAGAGCAAGTAGCTTCAAATGCCCCCAACACAAGGGGAGAAAGAAGGCGAAATTTCGAACTTTTTCTTGAAATATCTCAATAAATAGTGGTTTGTTCACATTATAACATTCGGTTTATCAGACAAAAATACGTGAGTACCGAATGCATGATAAATGCAGTTTTACCCTTGAAAATTACGGTTTCAAGTGTAACGATCCACTTGGGTGGAAAATCCAACAACAGAAAATTGAAAACACTCACTGGTTATTTTTTCAGGTAATAGGAATTCTCCAAGATAAATATAGGTAATTGTAACAAACGGCATGTCAATCAAAATAAAATACATTTTCCACAATTTTCTTTCGATCAATCTCACGATAAGTTTATGTTCTGCTGGCCCTGTATAAGTAGGTGTGAAGTTTACCTTCACCACAATTTTTGCCAATATATTTAATTCGAATGGGTTGCTGTAGGTGGTTATTTGTGTTTTATCCTGGTTTTTGCTTTAAAACTTCGTTTTTCCATAATAAAATCGAATGGGGGTGCGAAGAAGGGCTCAGTTGACGACTGGCATCCTCTTTTAACCGGAAGCCATTCAAAAAACAGCAAAATCGGCTCAATGATGATCTAAAACTAAAATCGAAATACGCGGTCGCCTTATAGCGCTATAAGCGCTTGTCGTTTCGAGCCGCTGGTTAGGCCTCATTAAGTGACGTCACCCACGGAGCATGCAGGCCATGTTGTATCGGTGGTAACGCACCGACCACATAACTTTTTAGTCGAGACATCACTGCCACCTAACGTGTTCATTTCATCGTACTTCGCGATTCTTTCATGCGTGGATTGGGCGCGATGACCCTATTGTATGGCCGCCACGTTCCCCAGACCTAACTCTGTTAGACTTTTATGTCTGGGGACCTGCCAAAGGGCTGGTATACGCCACGGAAGTTTCAACTAGGGATGTACTAGTCCAACGCATAGAAACGGCCTTCGATACCATTAAGGAGGAAATACGACTTCGAACAACAACTGTCGAAATACGAATCAGATGTCAAACCTGCATTCGCAACAGAGGTCAACAATTTGAGCAGGATTTGTGAGATTTATGAAATGAATGCAAAATAAATGTTGGAAAAGCAATTTTATTTTTTGTTGATTTCAAGTATAATCCACGAAACAATAGAGATACGAGAAAGATTTCACCTCATGAGAGTAAGATAACAAATTCAAAAGGTTCAGAGGTATCATTCAAAAAAAAAAAATTTTTCGACTCGATTCACAATTCTAGCGAATTTACAAAGTTCTTAAAAGATATTTATGGCATGTGACACATCATCAGCAAGAGGATAGACTAGAGAACTTTCGAGGGAGTTGGAAGATCCTGGTCGCTGTTGGTTTTTTTTTTCTAGTCATGTAAAGTCACAGCTTCAATTTGAGTTTCACATATTTCGAAACTTTGCGAGTAAATAAAAGAAAAACTAGATGACTTATGTCACTAGTTTTGAATTTAATAAACATCTGAATAGAATCCAGAGTCTACGCCATATACTTTTTCAAAATTTGAATTTGAATGTGGAATTTGGGTCTTTTTTTGATGAATAGATAAAAAAACGATTAAGAATAATCCATAGGGCATGAAAGGTGTGAACTAGTCTCGAAGGATAGCAGATGACCCCTTCATTCGACCATTTCAATTCGGCACACGATGCACCAAACACCCTGTATATAAAAGAATACATTGAGAATTCGCATTCTCTATTTGATGAAAATATCAATTCTTTTTCGGTTTAATCGACAGAACAGGAAACAACTACTTTCCTGGCTATATGCCACAACGAATATTGAATTACATCTCATCAAGATCAAAGTTTATAATAATACATCATATTGTTTAATCCGATTTGAGAGATGATGTCAACTCTATATTTCAGAGGATTTTCATTTTTCATGCTCTCTTTTTGGATGTTCAACAGATATAATTCAATGTTCGACGTGGCAAATAGCAAGGAAAGTAGTTGTTTTCAGTTGAATATTCAGAATGATATGTGCATATATATCTTTACATGAAGGAGAATACAAATTCTCTTATTCAGAAGATTTTGTTTTCAAATTCTTATCGTGTATGTTCAATAGATGTAATGTTCGTCGTGACATTTAGGCAGGAAAGTAGTTGTTTTCTGTTGAATAAACCGAGGAAGAATTAACATTTTCATCACATGGAGAATTCTCAATGTATCTCTTTATATAATATATATCCATTTTTTTCATGTTCATAATTATATCTGAGAATATTTCTTTCCAAAAATATGAATATAATTTCAATATATGTGTATAGTAGGACAATTCAGATGATTTGCCCCTAAATTTCACTGGGTTTGACAAATTTTTCAATCAGGGAGCCTACAAGAAAAATTCAATAGCTTGTCGGTGACACTTTGTTTGGAAAAATGTTTGAAGAGAAGATTTAACCCAAATCACCTAGATAAAAATGTGCCTTCTGTCTGAGTCACTCTATTAGAAAATTCAAAAATAATTTGTGCCTATGTACTTTGAAACTAATTGACGTATCATTGTCATATTTGGCGGGAGTTGAAGATACTATACACCTGATACACCCTACTTAATTATGTGAATTAAACGTTTCCTGGTTGATCCTTCTCAAATTCTACGCCACTGGCAAAATTGACATTTTATTCTGATTTTTCGACTCTTCAATAGATTCCACGTGAATATCGTACCCTTTCTTCATAGCAATAACGTTATTATTTTTCGAGATATTTCAAGTTAAACATGGAGCTGTACAATTATTTTGGATTTGATGTGTTTTGGATCTTTGGATTGCTTTCATGACACAAATGAATATCAACAAAAAAATTATAGGTAATGAAAAATTAATTTTTAAGTTTTTACTTGTAATAGCAGTAGAGGTCAAATAATTTCCGGAAAGTGATTTGACCTCGTGTGGTATTCGGTGAGAGAATTTCACACCAAATTGTGTTTGGAAATTCAATAATTCCAGAATTTATTTGTTCATTTGATTTGCATACAGGTTCATGAATAAATTTAGTTTGGGTCGCAGTTTCGGCAGCAATAATAGATTCCTGATTTCTACCTATTATATTTGCATGAAAATACTGGTTCATAAAATGTAACATATTATATTCTTCCATTTCATATTAACTTCGGGATACCACAAGTGATGAGAAATTATAATTGAAGCTAAAGTGGTATTCGGTAAGAAAATTTACATGTTGATGGTTATTTGTGATGAAATGTAAAAACTAATGTATAGTAACAACATGTGTTTTTGTAAATTTCGAATTTGCAAGTATACCTGCATAATATTACATGGTAAAGTGTTGATGAATGATTTTTATTCATTGACTTATAAAAAGAACTCTAAATAATCTGCAGTTGAATATAAATGTCATTCAACCTATAAACGTCAAAAAATTTCCAGTGTAATTTCATGCTCCGTCCCTCAATAAGGAGGAGGAGAAAATTTCCAGAAAATTTGTTCAGTTGCTATGGAAACGATACGAAATGCAGGATTTAAAATGATCGAAAATGTTTGATGTGAAATTTTCAAGCAAATAAATAATGAAACAGAAGACACGTCTTTTTTGATCTACAGCTTGTGTCATTTCAAACGCCCCTCCCCCCCTCTATATCCCAGCTATCAGTCATGCGATCTTTACCAAATTCGTATCGGTATGAATAATCATCAATATGACCAGGTCTTCAAAGACAAACATCATTTTAGACAGTGCCGTGCATTTTTATTGAAATGAATAGGTGTCAGTTTTTTATTAAATCATATTAGGCATTTTTTCACAGGAAAACTGACCTCACGGTTTCAAACTCACATATGTGGATTTTCATAAGATGCCTATGAAGGGTTTCAGAGAAACAGGCACATCTAAACAGCATTTTTGCGAACGTAACAGTTATACAGTGTCTTTCAAAAGTATCGGAACGGTCTCATATTTCAGGAACGGCTTGAGAAAAATCCACGAAATTTTCTACAGGGTGATTATTGATGATGTCCGATTCAATGGTGGCATCGGCAATGTTGCCAAGTTCATAGTTTTTCACATATTAGGAGTAACTTTATTTTTTCAAATAGAATACCCCATTTATTTTTATTGCAATTAATTAAGCGCCACCTAATTACTGGAGTCCCTGAATATCAGATTCGTAATTAACGTGATTTTCGAAATATGATAACTTAGCATTTTCGTTAAAAAGTTCTGGAACGGTCCCATATTTCAGAAACGGCTCAGAGAAAATTTATGAAAACTTCGACTGAATGGTTGTTGATGATGCCCGATTCAATAGTGATATCGGCAATGTTGCCAAATCAACAGTTTTTCAGATATTTAGGGTAATTCAATTTGTCGAGAGGCAATCCATCACTTTGTGCTCTAAATACACAAATAGCTATTGAAGTGCTTGTTACTGATTACAAAAACTGAACGCTAATAACTATTTGAGTGACATGGATTGAAAAGACTGCATTAAAGGAGAGAGTTGCGGATTGATCGTGATAAAATTTCATATTTTCGCGTGCCCTTTTGAAAATATTGGACCGTTCGCGGACATATCAACAGAGCATGTTCTCATATTTAAAAAACCACACTTATTTAAAATTTGATATTTGAAGACATAAGTAATGAGGGGGAGCTGAATTGATTGCAACGAAAATAAATAGGGTTTTCTATTTGAAAAAATTTAATTACCCTCAATATCTGAAAAACTGTTGATTTGGCAACATTGCCGATATCACCATTGAATCGGGCATCATCAGAAACCATCTTGTATAAAATTTCATGAATTTTCCTTGAACCGTATTGAAAATATTAGAAGGTTCCCAGACTTTTGAACGAAAATGCCATATTGTCATATTTCGAAAACCACGTCAATTCAAAATCTGATATTTGGAGACATAAGTAATGAGGCGTCGCTGAATGTATTGCAATGAAAACAAATAGGGTATTCAATTTGAAAAAATTGAATTACCCTCAATATCTGAAAAACTGTTGATTTGGCAACATTGCCGATATCACCATTGAATCGGGCATCATCAACAACCATTCAGTCGAAGTTTTCATAAATGTTCTCTGAGCCGTTTCTGAAATATGGGACCGTTCCAGAACTTTATAACGAAAATGATAAGTTATCATATTTCGAAAATCACGTTAATTACGAATCTGATATTCAAGTAATTAGGAGGCGCTTAATTAATTGCAATAAAAATAAATGGGGTATTCCATTTGAAAAAATAAAGTTACTCCTAATATCTGAAAAACTGTAAACTTGGTAACATTGCCGATGCCACCATTGAATCGGACATCATTAATAATCACCCTGTAGAAAATTTCGTGAATTTTTCTAAAGCCGTTCCTGAAATATGAGACCGTTCCGATACTTTTGAAAGACACTGTATACTCGGAAACGGTGAGTTCAACATGATAAAACTCGTTTTTTCTTCCAAATCATGATTTTCCACCTACCGCAGCCATTGAACGTTCCAAAATTCGTATTTGATTTGAAGTCACTATTTATACGAGACTGAAAATGAAAAAAATGAAGCCAATCCTGTTAATTCGGAATTAGGTGATTTTTCGCATATGGGTGTTCGAAAGCATGAGGAACAATAATATGAGGTTAGATTTCCTGTAAAAAATTGCCTATTATGATTTTATGAAAAATCGACAATCGACCCCTTTTTAGTTCAATAAAAACGCATGGCACCGTCCAAAATAATGGTAAAACTGATCATATTGATGGTTATTCATATCACACCAAATTTGGTTGGAATCGCATGACTAATAACTGAGATATAGAGGGGGGGGGGCGTTTGAAGTGAGACACGCTGTATATAGGGGATTTTGGTAAAATCTTCATATTTTGACCTGATCTGGATTTTATAGCTGAACTATATTTTCAATTAGTAATGAAATACCTTGTATATTCCATAAGGTGCTATCATTATGCGAATAATGTTATACAAAAAGCAAAATAACATCCAGATGAGGTGAATTTCGATTAGCCATTTCTAAAAAGTAAATCAAGAGGTAAATCATATATAGAGTGTTTTATTTAAAAATGAATGATGGAATGGTGTGTAATGAGCTGAAATTATCGGAAAATCAACTAACGAAATGTGGACTATTCGAGAAACTAGTTCAATAATCTGATAGCCATTAAATGGTATATTACGATGATTATTGAATTAAATTGCACACTGCTGATAATTAAAACGAAAGGCAGCATTGAAGATTTAGTGCCACTTACAAGTGGTCATCAAAGTAATTTCACATCGGTCTGAACTGTTCCACATTTGATGTGAGACAAGCGAAAATAATGTCGATGAATATCACCATTTGTCTGTTTGTCTTACTTCAAATGTAGAGTAGTTCATTTCATATTAAATTTGTTTAGTTTCATTACATGGAAATCAAATACTACGTTGCCATCCTCAGAATTAATGTGGTATTTTGGTTTTGAAATATATTGGGCAAACATGTCGAAGCATAGGCACAAGATTCAAGGAACATATTGCTCACTTTAGATCAACTGTTGCCCCACATATTTTCAGATTCAGAGAGAGATAATAGGCAATGTGGAATTCAAACAGCTCATTTCGAGCACGCACTATCACTTTAATAGCAATGAATTTCGGACTTCTCTATTCATTATTTTATGTATTTTCAATTACAGATTTTTATAGTCGCTTATCTTTATCGCTTCAGATAGGTATCTCGAATATTGGGAATATTCCACAATATACGCTATGAAATTTAATGACTTTTTTTTATAACAGCTTCGGATTTTCCGAATAATAAAATAATGTAGTGAAATTAATTCACATTTTTGTGGACGGTAACAGCATTTTATGTATAAAATGGTTGCTGAAAAATTGGAGAATCAAGCAGGAAAATGATAGAACATGAAGTAAAAATCGAAGATCTGATTGGCACTAATTACTAATGGTGAAAATCAGTGAAAATCTTTCGATATTCTGTGGGAATAAAAAAGATACTAAATATTATTCCCTCTGAATCAAAAAAAAAAAATCAAGTTAGGACCTATGTTCATATGAACGCATTCCCTGAAGTCAAAGTTGTCACATTAACGCCACGCATAGAATGTCAGAATCATAGAATCAAAGAGAAACAGAAATCATCGGTAAAGTCGAAATTGGGCTGACCGATAATCTATCGTGCCGCCATCTACACACGAGCCGTGAAATATTGATGGTGTTGTGAACCCGGCTATAAAAAGTCTACAGTTTTTGGAGAATAACAAATGAAGAGCTGTTTCACCATATATCTATCCACCTTTTTAGGAGCCATGACCGATTTCGTTATCAATTTTGACGTTAATGACATCAAAACGTTGTTATTGTTAATTTCTACGTTTGGTTTCTTGCTTTGTTATATTATTATTACTGCAATTTCCAACTCAGATTTTGAGAAATGGCAGGTTATACGTGATGCATCAGAGATGTTTCCTGCTTGACGCATTTCAAAGACTAGAACAATTTTGAGGATGTTGCAAAGAATTGCGTGAAAATAGTATATTGTGCAACGAGTGAGAAAAGTGCTTTTCCCCACATGTTGCACACTATACTTTTTCTACAACTGCACTTATTCAAAGAATCCGAGTAATGTAACTTATTGGTATTTATTTCATAGTGTGGCACTATGCCACATTGAATATTGTGACCAAAGAGTAGACGCCTTTCCTAGTTCCTCAAAGTATTTCAGAAAAGTACACTTTCCGAAAAAGATTTTCATGCCAATTCATACTTTTTTCTTGAAATTTCCGGAAACAAATCCAACTTTCGCAGCTTCTTCCACTATCTCTGTCTCTGGTGGTGTATTTATCAAAATCGTCACATCTCGATATATACATCATATTATTTATTATGAATTGTTGTAATAATATTTGATGGAAAATGCGATTTCTATCAACTTTAATTCAGTGATTTTAATTATATATGGTCGTGGTCATTTGGACTCAGTCTATGATTTTATTTATACTGTTAATCGTTTCACTTTTGAATATGTATCCTGTGTTGTGCTGTCGTCAGATCCGTTTTGATTTTATTTATTCATACGATTGTTATTTTCACTCAATGATCTACAATTTGGTTTTATTGTATCATGTGACTTACGCATTGTATGACTTACCATATGTACACACTGTACCTAAATGGCGAATAAATTATTATTATTATTATTATTATTATTATCAAAAGCACTAATGAGAACTACCCTAAAAAATTTGAAAAACTTCTTCTGACAGTTGTGACAACTATTCAAAGCTGAACAGCAGCCAAGTTTTGGTCGATTTTTGTTGATTCTCCATGGAAATGTATGTGGTGTTGGCAAAGTGCCGTGAGAAAAAATATTTCTCACAGTATGAGCAATACATGGTTTTGAAACTAAGTTAGCTATGGGAAACGCGCTACTTTTCATAGCAGTAGTAGAAAAAGTATGTTTCAAAACGAAAAATAGAGATGGTGGTCGGCCAAGAAGTTCGAGGCCTACTAAAATATTGTTACTGATGAATTTATCTGCTCATATCATGTCACTTCAAAAACTCAAATATCTCGGTCACATTTTTTTGTATTTTGATAATAGTACCATTTTCAGTAGTTTTCTTCTCTCTATCAGATGCTCCTGTTTTTTTTTTACTGAAAGAAATACAAAGAAACAAGTTCAAACAACTATAGCAGAAATGTAGAAGTGTATCAAAGGACGGTATTTCATCATCACATATTTATGCTGAAAATTTCAATTTGGTTGCTTCCACCGTTTATAAGTTATGAAGGACATATATCTTCCTTATATAATACACATTTTATGCCATTAGTTTACATCACATCCAGAAAGCTGGGTACACATTTTTGAATCACCATGTATACTATCAACAAAAATTGGAACTCTGATAAATCATCCAAAATTCGAATGAAATAGCATTATGATTGAATAGGTGACAATAACAATAATAAAAATGAAACAAATCTTTTTTTACCAAAATTTCGCGACGAGACTGAAACTGCTAAATTCCGGGGGGCGGCGCCCCCTTGCCCTCAAGTGGCATCGCCCATGGTGTTGAACACAAAGATTATTCATTATCTGATGGTAGTATCTATTTACTGGCATAACTCATTTATCTATCTATAAGTGCTTCATCCGGTTTATGTAATTATACCCTCGACTGCGATATAATGATAATTCTATTAATAATTTATCACTTTGTAGTACATCGTTTCAGCATATTTTCGGTAAGTATACCTACCTATACGCAAATACAGAGTGATTCATTAAAAAATAAGTGTGATCGAGGAATATCTCATAGTCACAAAGATAGAGAAACTCAAAGTTATTACCAATAGTTCATGAAATGAACGAAAATGGTATAGATAATGAGAGAAAAACAACGACTTTCTTGGCACCACGGACTCGCCAAGCTTCCATCTTATGGCTTGCCTCTCCTGCTATGTTCTCTGCTAGCTACGAGTATTGTAATTATGATAAGAACTCTCTTCAAAATTGATATTGGGGTGTTTTCGGGGTCGGAGATTATGATTATTTTGTCAAAATTGGGGTATTGAAGTGAACTAAAAAGAAGTTGAAATAAATAGTAGTTTGAAAAACTAAAAAAACACGCTTTTATAAATAGCGAAACTAAAAAGAAGTAGAAAATAAAATAATAATAGTGTCTTGATGAATATTGAACTGAAAAAAGTATATTATAGAAATAATGTATGTAGCAAAACAACATTTGCGAGGTCTGCTATTTATCATCATAAATGGTCTATCCATTCGGGAATTCTTAATCTCATTTTGAATCACCTCGTATATAACATTACGCATTTCGCGATTATGACTGCGGTATATGTATGGAAAATCCATGTAGGTATATTTTTGTGCTTATCTGAAATATTTATTCACATTGTGTACGAATCGAAGCAAAACAAATTCAATTTCCATAAACTGAATTTAGAATATGGAAAACACCGAGGATGATTTTCATTTCCACTTTTTACCTTCTGTTTACGCTTGTCTTCAACTTTTTTGATTGGAACGTATTCCGAATATGATCATGACATTAAAAAAAGATCAATACAGGATGTTCCTGAAAGGTCTGTACAGAATCTCAGGACATATTCCCGCGGTCAAAATAAGCCGAATAAAAGTAACTTTGTGTTCGATATTGCTCCGTTTCCAAGATACAGGGTGGTGGAGATAACAAATAAAAATCGACAAATACGCTCCAAGAAAGTATTTCCAAATAGTATATTGTTAAACGAGCACGAAATGATAATGATTTTCCACAGGCGAATGCTGGAATCATTCGAGTGGAAGCGGCAATTTTGATTTCTCCGTCTTGTAGCCATCTGATTTCCTCTCAACACGGCAAAAAAGAAATTGTTGAATCAAGCAAAATTTAATTGAATGGAGCAAATGAAAGTGTCATATATGCACGACAAAATATAATCTTGGAATGAGTAAATCTATATCTTGTTTCAGAGCGAATTTGAAGTTTGAATCAAGTAAATATGTCTTGCATGAACTCTGAATCTTCTTCGATCAAGCACATCTATTGAATTGGCTCAAACAATCATTTTGTTTGATTCAAAATAACAAGATATTGATTCAATCAAATATTTAGTTGATTCAAAGAAATATTTGGTTGATTCAAAGGAATATTTGGTTGAATCAATTAAATATTTGGTTGATTCAATGAAATATTTTGTTGATTCAAGAGAAACTATATATCCATTCGACAAATTGTTTTGTTGAAGCAAATTCAATATTCGGAAATTTTCTGAAATTTCACATCAATAGAATAAACAAAACTAGGAAACTAGTCGACTCCCAGCATAGATCTCAAGTCTCTACTTCTCCTTAGCTGATGGGAAACTATTTCCGATTGCTAATCATCCTAAGTTCGATTTATCCAGCTGATATTTCAAACACGAAGAATCAGGCTTCACGTATATAATGAATTCGAAGCAGGCATAGACGAGGCGAAATGATCGCTATCTAGAGGCGAACATTTAAGTTGATGTAGATTGAACATAATATTTCATTGATTTTACATATTTCGTTGCTCTATTCAAGCAAATGATCCGTTCGAAACGAGTTTATTGCAACATCGGAATAAGAAAACTAGTATGTTGTTTCAAAGATATAATCTCATCAAAATGATCATTGTTTGATCGAATCAACGGAATGTCATTACATTGGATCGACATAATTTGTTTTTGAAGAAACCATATATTTTGTTGATGGAATTGATATTATACTGTTGATTCAATTAGCCTACATTCTTGATTTGAACAAGCTGCTTCCATGGAATAATCATGTATCTGGTTGATTCAACAAAAAATTGCCCAGTCCAACAAAAATAACCCAAGCATAATTTGTTGATGCAAAATAGTTATTTATTATACAAGGGAAAAAAGTAGTAGATTTTAGCTCCAGGTTGTGTTGTCTCCCGACGCGTAGCGGAGGGAGACAAAAAACCGTGAGCTAAAATCTAATATTTTTCCCGTGTATAATACACTATTTTTTTCTGTGACAGAAGGAAGGACGAATCAATATTGGGAAGATATTACATTATTTCGAAATCTGAAAATTATCGTGAAATTTCAAGTTTTTAACAGTAGGGACACCTGCGTTTTATAGACATCTTTATCATTCTTTTGAAGTAATCAAATATCTGATGTCACTTCTGTCAGTTCAATTCTGTGATTTGATTTTAAAAAATTGCGAATTATTCAGTAGTTGTTTAGTAATATACGAAACCGCGAAGTCGAATGGAAGATGAAAGGACTTGCAGTTCTTTCTCGGAGACGGTATTATTGACTTATTTTTCGGAACTATAGCACAACAAAAGCCATTAACAGAGTATATATATGTGATATATATCCGGGAAAGAAGTACTCACTTTTTTCCCACGGGAAAAAAGTAATTTATGAAAAGTGACATTTTATAACCTGCCAACAGAGATGAAATGCCAAACTTTTTGCCCGTCACAGAAAAAAATCCTTTTTTTCCGTGAAGTCATGCTCATCTATTAGACAGAGCTGTCATTGCTTGAAACTTGACATTCCATGAGATTTTTTTGAAATAGTAACACAATATAGAATAGAATAGAATAGAATTGATGACATACAAAGTACCTCTTTGATGTATCGAACACAGTGAATCAAGAGCAATTTGGTGTTATAGCCGTAGAAAAAATCCATTTTTGCACTGCTATAATTCACTGACCGAATAACATCCCGAGTATCTTTTTTGCTCTCAAAAATTTCCACAACAAGTGAGAAGGTACACTGAGAAAAAAGTTATGGACATTCTAAACCAGAAGATGTGCATTTGGTAGCGCCCTCTAATGGCCACAGTGAAAATATGCCCGTATTCGTATTTCGCATCTCAAGAAATCCCCAAATATACATTTTTCAACTAATACGTTCGAAAATGTTCATAAATTTTGAGAAAATCGATTTCAATTCAACTTTACCACACTGTATCTCGGAAATGTTGAAAAAACAGTAGGGTTCGTGAAGAAAAGCTGCAGCTCAGTTGAAGGTAAACTTGTACTTTTTACATTTATTTACAGATAAGGCAATTCGTACAATCATACAATCAATCAAAATATGTCATACCCAATCAACAACATTACTATGCCAACGCACTATTTTTGACTTTATAATTCGAGCCACTTGATACAAATTATATTGTATCTGAATAAATAATAATAAATCAAAGAGGAACTTTGCTCCTTCCCCATTCATTTGCTGGATGAAGTTGAATACTAACAAAGATACATTTTGATATTTTGCAAAAGTATCTACAGTTTTTCAATTTCGTTATAATACGAAATGATGATGATAACTTGTCACGCAAATCAATTTGGTCGATTAAAAAATTTATCTATTTTCTAGGAAAGTAGCAGATTATATTATCTTGCAACAGAGCATAATACTTTGAGCCCATCCACACCACAGAAAAAACTGATAGAGGCACACCAAGAGCTGATCTGATTTTGTGATCTGATTTGATCTCCACTTATTCGTTAGGCTACGGGTCGATTCTGTTCGGATATTGTTATGATCATAACATATAACAATATTGCTATGGAGTTCTTTATTCTGTTTGCAGAGTAACTGCAAGACTGGTTATAAGTTCAAGTGATAGCAATATTGTTGAAAAATTGAGAATTTGTGAGCTGACAACACTGTTTTCAACTCATTGTTCAAGTGTTTGGTATCGATTTTGCCATTATTTCATGAAGAAGTAGAGTTCATGATTACCTAACCTCTCAAATTAGTCAGTCCTGCGCTGACATTTTACAAAATTATATAGTTTAATTAAATCGAGAGATTTTGTATTTGCTGAATCTGGTCGTCGTTGTGCGACTGGCAATTAATCAATCATGTTCCCGAAATGAGAAAACAACAAACAACTAAAAGCCGGATGAAAATAATCGTGATTTTTTTTAATATTCTAGCAAAATAGCTTTATAAACTATCCACCAGGCAACTGAAATTTCTCTGAAATGTCGAAATTGTAGTCTCATATTTCCTCTACAAATTGGAACTTCAAGAAAAGGTTTTCAAGTAGTTGGTCACAGTAGTGAGCCTATCCTATATGTTTGTAATCAACATTTTATGTTTTGCAATAATTCTCCTACGAATTGAAAATTTGAGGAAAGGTTTTTGAGTAGTCAGTGACACAACTGAACTCTCATATGTTTTTAATCCACCATTTTCTGAATTTTCATACAGTTGTAAGGATTTGTAGTGCAAAAACAAAGAATCCACTACCTTGTTATAAGATAGCAAGCACAAAATTGATGTTGCCGAGATAGCAAGAAAGCTGACCAGATGTCATTGAAATTGACAGATCATATTGCCAAAAATCGATGATTAGAATTCCACTTTTTCAAATCTTGCTATGATAGCAATATCTTCTCTACAACCATTTGCAAACAGAATCGACCCGTAGTCTTCATTTCATAGTGGCTATGTTAGTTCGTTATTTTTTATGATATAATTAAGAACGATGCCAAGGTGCCTTCTTATTCTATTTTTTTTTATTCGTTTTTTCATTCGTTTGCTATTCGCTAGCTATATTCTTCAGCTTGCCGCCCCAAAATTTAAGAATAAAACCGAGAAGTTCCGAACTTATTTTATGGAAATTTAACTGAGGGAAACTTCCCTATTGTATTCATACAGGGTGGTTGTTAGCAAATTGTGCAGGGTTATCCATCGTGAAAAATACAATGAATATAGGGGCTTGCCCCTTCGGTGGATATCCCTGAACAATTACCAATTACGTAAGATCCACCCTGTTTGTTTTTAAAAAGTGCGTGAAATGTGAAAGATGTCAAGGAACTCTGGTTATCATGAGTGTGGGTTCGGAAATAATCACCGTATAGATTACCTAACTCCAAAATGAATGTGTCAAGAGAAGAACAAGATTTCGTCCTTCGTAAGAATGTATTATTGTGTGTCGTGTATTCACGAATACAGGAGTGGCAAATTAACATTAAAAAAACGATGAAAATGTCACATTGCCCTTCCCAAACCAGCTAAGACGAATGCCGTACTTGATTTATTTCGTAGTTGACTATACAGGGTCTTTGGATGAAAAATTATGTCAAAATTTTTTTTTCTGTGGTGGGAAAAAGTTTTGACATTTCATCTCTGTTGACTGGTTACAAAATGTCATTTTTAACCCATATATCTGGGAAATAAGTGAGTACTTATTGTCTTGTATTAGAACTACTACTTCTCCCTTTTTCAGTCTCATTTTGATAACGGTATACTACTCTGGGGTAACTCCTCGGAAGCCACAAGTGTATTCAGGAAACAAAAGAAGGCTATTAGAATCCTGGCAAATGCCAAATATCGTGATACTTGCAGACCATTGTTTAAAAAGCCGAACATTATGACCCTCCCATCTTTTTATTTTGAGTACTTTACTTGAGATCCATAAGAATTTACCAAACTTAATTATTCAATCTGATATTCATGAGCATGATACAAGAGGATCACATAAAATCAGATTACCTAGATATAGACTCACAAAGTCCATAAATAATTCATTGAATTACCATCTCTACAATATTCTACCTGAATCATTGAAGAAATTAACCATGTACTGCTTCAAGAAAACTATAAAATCATGTCTGTTGTACAATTCTTTTTACTCCATAGAGGAATATCAGAAATATGTTGAAGATGGTGGTTTGATTTCTCACTCTCACTAAACCAAATATTTTTAATGTGTTGACTGTTTTAATTTGTTTTTATTTCTACTTACTGTACTATAATTACTGTGTGCATTGTTATTTGTACCTTAAATTCAAACTATATACAAACATTTTTTGTGACGTGCTATTAATATGCAATTGTGTATAACATATAGTCAAATAAATTACTTTTTTACTTACTTCCTTACTGTAGAATTGTTTGTATTACAAACCAGACCACCCTGTATATTGATATTTTGAAAACTTTCCACCCTCGGTATCTTCCTTTCCGTAAATAATATGTTGAATCAAGAAGACAGGTCAATTTTATCTGTTTGAAGGGCGTTCAATTATCTTTCCGATGGTACTCTAGTTTATCATTTTCTCCTGAGCAGTTTCAAAAAAATGCAGTGTCAATTAGAGAGCTTGCCACCCTTAGGATCTTCCTTCCAGTGAATAATATGAAAAATCGAAAAGACACATTGATTTTATTTTCAAATGGGACACTTTAAATGCATATTTTTAGCCCCTTGGTTCAACTTCCTAGAAGGAGTAGAAGTTACCCTCAGGTTCTTAAATAGGAATTCTCTTTCCAACAGTACCGTATACTTTATCATTTTTTGTACATCAGTTGCAGGAACCTGCCGTTCTAAACCGTTACCACCGATACAACAAGGCCAGCAGACTCTGACGTAAACAGCTCGTGACGTCACCAAGAGAGGCCAGTGTTTTATTTTATCGCTTGTCGACTAACGCGTCAGTTCGTGTTGATTCATCGGTGATTCACGTATGTTTTTGAAACGGTCCCGAATTCTTTTGTTGTTTATTCATCAAAATAATTGGCGGAAAAATTACTGTTTTGTGAAATATTTTGTGTTGTGATCGGCGAAATAACAATGCCTTTCAAGTGTTGTGTTCCCTTTTGTCGGGGGAATTATGTGGGTGGTTCAAAAGTTCATGCTTTTAGTATCCCGTTGGACGAGGAGCTATCGAAAATGTGGGCATATGCAATTCACCGCGAGGATTTTACTCCAAGTTCAGTAGTAAACAGAGCTTAATTTAAAATGATGAATTAATAATAGAAGACAATTACTCTCTCATAAAAAATATAAGTAGAGGAAAAATAGAAAAGCTTTGATTGTGCAGTTAGTTTTGTATTCGTATATTATAGTCAACAAAATCATCTCTGAATTCGAGGAAATTTTTTTGAATTTTCATAATAAACTTGCATTTTTAATCCTCATTCTCAAATTTCTTTCTGAAAACGGTCATTTGCCTCGTGGCAATGAATGCAGAATTCATTCCAATGATCAAATTGCAACTATCATATTCACATGAACTACAAACACTCTACTCAAAAAGGTAAAACTACATTTATCATGATATTTATCATGAAGATATTTGACTAAAAAGTTCAAAATTTCATCTTCTTTTTCACCTGTCTTCTGGATGGCATTTAGAACAAATTTGTGTGACCTACTTCTAATGGAGCCACCCCTGTATCTTACGTTATCGTTGGGTAAGGATCCTGAAATTTGCTGGAGCGAGAGATATACCAAAAATGCACTCTATGACCAAGTGGGGTCATCTTCAGTGATATGCACTGCTCGCCAACAGCCATGAAACTACCCCAATTTCCGGAAAATGATATTAGGAGTCAAAATAGGTCGAAAATCACTTCAGATTTGGAATCAGGACGCCCAATTTACTAACTATTAAAATTTTTCCTGGAAAATTTTCAGTTCGGAAAAATGAAATTTTGTCGCATTTTTTATGGAAGCACCCCCGTATCTCACGTAATTGACTTTATCTTTGGACTTTCTCTTCCTCCGGCAAATTTCAGAACCTCAATAATTAAACAAAAGGACAAGGTGGACAATAGTATACCATTAGGTTCTTAAGTTGTTTTAGATTTGCTTCAGCGCGTTGATGAACCTTCCGACCATATTGTCTATTTCGATAACTACTTCTCCAGTGACGATTTACTGAAAATGCTCAGAGATGTGAACTTTAGGGCAACTGGGACAGTTCGAGAGAGTCGCATGTCTTCAGTGAAGGACATGCAAAAAATGAATCGTGGTGTTTTCCAGCAAGCAGTTGAGGAAAAAAAGCATTTATTATTTGTATGCTGGAAAGATCATATACAGGGTGTTAACAAATAAGTGTCACAACGGAAAACTGTAGATTCTTCATGAAAAAGGAAACATTTTTTTCCCTTTCGAAATTTTTCTCCGGGCTTCCTTTTTCAAGATACAGGGCGTCAAAATAATACAAAAAAATCTGGTTTTTGCTAATATCTTAGGAACCGTTTGAGCTACGGAGTTAAGCCTTCGTACACACTTCATCATCAATAATGACTACTTTTAGGGCTCTTAATCCATTTCCTTGGACATGTCAGTGGAGGAGAATCCAACGCCTCGTAAGGGTTCAACCCCCCAAACATTTATGCCACTGGAGAAATTGTAATTTTCAAAGTTGATTCTGAAGCGCCAATATCTTTCACACAAATAACGTCCTCTTGTCTCAATGCTCTAAAGTGAATAGTTTCTGCGAAAAATGGCTCTTTATGAATAAGAACATACAAAATCCTGATGGTGTCTCCAAAAATCGTTTGAAAATCCACTGGAAATAAATACCTCAGAACTGTCTAAGAATATGTTCAATCAAATGTCAGGTTCTGGTCTCGATGCTGGTTTTCAAATTGTCAAGTTTATTAAGTGTTGTAAAGTGTGTTTAATTAACTGAACATTTTTGATTTTTTGACGCCCTGTATCTTGAGAACGGAAGCCTGGAGAAAAATTTTGAAGAGGAAAGAAATGTTTCTTTAATTATGAGGAATCTACAGTTTTCCGTTGTGACACTTATTTGTTAACACCCTGTATAACGTCGTGATTATGGTAACAAATAACGACACCATAGAGCCCTTGGGAAAAATAAAACGTTGGTCTTCGGCAAAAAGACGAAAAAGTACCTCAGTCACACTTGTTTGCTAGTTATAATTCATCTATGGGTGGTGTTGACTTACTAGACCAAGCAGCAAATAACTATAGAGTATCTTTTCGTCGAAAGTGGCCGCATTTTATACATTCGCTGAACGTTGGAATGGTAAATGCATAGGGATTACACCTGTTGGCTTGTAATGATAAAAAAGGTTTACTTGGTTTCATCAGAGATGTCGCTTGTCATTAACCTGAAATTATTTGGGAAGGCGACTTTTTCGAAAAAGCGGCCAGGATCCCTTGAAGAGAGTATCGCAGGAGACGGCCAGGGTTATTTTCCGAAAAAAGTTCAAAAACAATTCAGGTGCCGTCAATAGTCGCGTTTGTTTGTGATTCTCTGGAGTGAAAGTTGTGTAGGAACGAATAAAACAGCAAAGAATATGACATTGATTTGATGACAACCGTGTGAAAACCACATGAAATCAAAATTACATAATAATCATCAATAAAAAACATCAAAGTTTATATTAGATCAATTTTTGAATCTTCGGATTGGATCCATGGATTGATGATATACAGGGTGTTTCAAAAAAACCTGACCCCCTTGCTAGGGTAGGTAGAACATTGCAAAATAGGTTGGGTTTGTTTTGTGAAAAAATGTCGTAACGGCATTCGCTTTCATGATACAAGGTGTTGAAAAAATTATTTTTTTACACATTTTTCACGATTATTCCGAAACTACTGGCAACATTGTAATGACATTTTGTATGGATGTTTCTTGAAATCTGACACATCGCATGAATTCGTTTTTATATCTGACTCTCATAGAGGGCGCTAGTTACACGGTTCGTACCGAGTAGTTTTGAACATAACTTTTTTGAGGTTAGATTTTTCAATCCAAATATGATGAACTTGAACATCATTCAATTCTACACCAAAAAGGTACTCCTGGTGAAACTCGATACTATGTTCCGTTTTCGGAATATTTCGATTTGAAAATAATGGAGTAGTAATGATGCTGGTATAAAATGAATTTTATTGAGTTCAATTACCTATTTATTCAGGTACAAAAACAATGAAATTATTCTTGTGCTGAAGTTATTGATGGAACAAAGAATCATAAGTAGAAAATTAGGAGATATTTGACTAGAAACATGAAATATTGAATCAGTCAGAGTAAGTGTTCAAAATGTCCTACGTTTCGAGGAATACACGATTCTATATTCTTTTTTTAAGAATGTATTACTCTTCTGAACAGTTGAGGATCAGCTGTTAGGTCATTTAAGTGATGTTCAATTATGTATGAATTTACCTATGTAGCATAGACTTTCTGCTCAAGATACAACAAAACTGTGTAATTCATGTTCCTCGCCATGTTCTTAGTCAAATCTGTTTCGATGTTATTCTTGTGATTCATTGTTAAATCGATAAGTTTTGCATCAGAAATGTATTGTTGTTTTCGGTTTTCGATAAATAGGTGATAATTTTTCATAATACTCACTCTAATACATAGCATTATACCAGCAACAGTTACCACATCATTTTCAACTCGAAATATTCCGAAAACGAAAAACAGTATCGACTTTTACCAAGAGTACCTTTTTGGTGTGAAATTGAATGATGTTCAAGTTCACATCAAATTTGGATTGAAAAATCTAACCTCAAAAAAGTTATGTTCAAAACTACTCGGTACGAACCGTGTAACTAGCGCCCTCTATGAGAGTCAGATATAAAAACAAATGCATGCGATGTGTCAGATTCCAAGAAACATCCATACAAAATTTCATCACAATGTTGCCAGTAGTTTCAACATAATCGTAAGAAATGTGTAAAAAAAATATTGTTTCAACACCTTGTATCTTGAAAACGGATGGCGTTACGACATTTTTTTACTGAGCAAACCAACTAATTTTGCAATGTTCTACCTACCCTAGCAAGGGGGTTAGGTTTTTTTGAAACACCCTGTACATATTGAATAATGGTTTTGGTATATACGTGCGGGCTGTAGGGTAGGTACGTATAGGAATTTCTAACTATGACTAATCAATAATCATCCCCTAGACATTGGAGTTATTCGATATTATCAAATTTTGATATTAGCTATATACTAATGGAGACTATTGTAGTGAATCATGCAGTGAGCACCATATTATGGAAATGGAAAGTGCATTGAAACACATATTTGTCACCTACCTATCGACATTCTTCAAGAAATTATGGAATCATAAGATGACAAAATTAAATCCAGGATGATGACTGTTTTTTACTCACCTTTGTCAGATTATTGTTACGTTATTCGGGTGCAGAAGCGAATACGACACTATGTATTTTCGAATTGATTTATTTGAATTGAAGAAACACTAATTTATATCGAACTCATAACTACTATTTATGTAAAACGATTTATATCACGCGGTATATAACTGTCTCTCTGACACTCGCTGCTCGACTGACTGACGCAGTTGTTCGGCCGTCTTATATATGAGATCCACTGGTAGGCTTTGGTTCGAGAACGTTCTCGAATGATCTTCCGTCTCCTTGTTTTTGTTCTAGAAGCTTCTTAGAACAGTACCCCTCTCTCTAATTGTTCCATCGATTGTTTACAGAACATTCCAGAATCTTCTGTCACGTTATTTGTCACCGCGGCATATATTGAGTGTTCGGAAATATGCTGGTGTATGTAGGAATCATTGGGAGGTTGGAGAACTATCTGGGATGCGTGATACAGGATGATCGTTGTACTCCTGTCTTCCTGATAATGTTTCTAGAGCCCCTCTAAGGAAAATATCATTACAATATGTAATGAAGAAGTTCAAAAAAATTGAGAATTTTTATGAGATTATGTTTGACCAAGATTCAATACATTGAAGACCTTTCAGAGCCATTTCAGATTGACTCTTGAATATTTCCATAAGTTATATACACATTTTTCCTCTTTTGTTGGCTCATCTTTTTCATCAGTAGGTACCTATCTATTCCCTCTTCCGTATCTACTATTTCTATTCTACAAAGTTTCGATTACAACAAAATTAGTATGATGTATGTCAAATACCCACGCATTCGATTTTCTGAGACCGAATGGCCAGTGACACCAGGATGATAAGAAATTCCACAGAATAGTCAATAAAACGGCGATTCTGTCCCACTGGTGACACTAGCAATGTCAAAAAAACGCAAATAATATCACCTACGAGCAAGATGGAGTTGTCTGAAGTGTTACGTCACTCTATTGAACGTGATTATTTTATTGAATTCCATTCCAATATACAGGGTGTTTCAGATTTAAATGTACAAATGATACCTGTAGATAGGGGACATTTCGATGGTTTCAATTCACCACCCATTGATATGTCTACCGTCTTTTATAACTGAGATACAGGACGTTATCTTTATTTTGGCAAAACCTTCATCTGGTTATAACTTTTGAATCACTTTGTATAATTTATCCATACTTGGTAGAAATATTCCACTTATATTACCCATCAAAACCATATAGAAATCCGGATCAGAATCCAGGTCCGTCTTGAGGAAAAACAGAAAACTTCTTTTATCTCAAAAACAACACCTTGTATGGCAAAATTTTGTAGGCTGATATTTGGAAAGAGCGGGAAAAAATGAAATAAGTGATTTACTTTTCACGAGTGCGCATCTAATTTGACAGATGGTTTATTATCAAGTTTTGAAATATTCAGCTCCATTTCGAGGCATTTTTATTGAACTTATAATTCATAATTATTAGAGTCAAATTAAGGTTTAGTAGGCTGTGCAAAAAAATCTGATATTCTGACAGGTTGTTACATTTCAAAGTGTTCATAATTGTGCCTACAATAACTTTACCAATAATATCGCCGCAACTATAGTGATTATGAACTGTCAGAATTTTAATTTTTTCTTCACAGCCTACTTTACCGCAGCTTATGAATAAATAGTAAAGTATTAAATGAGTCCTCGAAAGTTTTTTAAATCATCGACAAATTATTCTGTCAAACAAACAAATTTATCGATAGTTCACCTAATTTGACTCTAATGACGTTGAACTTTGGAGACTGTTATTTTTCTGTATAAAAATTGGGTTTTGAATTATGAGTTCAATAAAAATGCCTCGAAATGGGGCTGAATATTTCAAAACATGATAATAAACCATCTTTCAAATTGGATGCGCACTCGTAAAAAGTAGGTCACTTCATTCATGTTTTTCTGCTTTTTCCAAATATCAAAATCGATCAATAAAATTTTGACAGAGTGTTGTTTTTGAGATGAACGAAATTTTCTGTTTTTCCTCAAGACGGACCTGGATTCTGATCCCGATTTTCATTTGGTTTTGATAAGTAATATAAGTGAAATATTTCTACCAAGTATGGATAGATTATACAAAGTGGTTCAGAAGTTATAACCAGATGAAGATTTTGCCAATATCAAGATAACGTCCTGTATCTCAGTTATCAAAGACGGTAGACATATCGATGGGGGGTGATTTGGAACCACCGAAGTGTCCTCTATCTACAGGTATCGTATGTACATACATTTAAGTCTGAAACACCCTGTATAATTTTTGTACTATTCAAGATTTCGAGTTATTTTTCTATGCACCTCCCATTGTACTCATTTGAGTACACCAATTTTTATCAAAAACCTGCCAGGAATTATTATTTTCAATATTTTCCCAGTGTTCGTGTCACTAGGAAGGGCTTATTATTACAAAAAATCTATGAATATATGAAAAAAATATCCGTGGGAGCTAATGGGTTAGTTAAGTATACATTTGTGAACACTCGAACTTGTTCCATGTGTACCATGTTTTCTTGGAAATAAATCCATTCTATTCTATTTTATTCTAACAAATGTCTTATTTATTTTAAATGGGTATAATCTCGGATAGTACAAAGAAATTTAATTTTCTAGATCATCTCAAAGTCAAACTCGCTTTGAGATGATGCAATAGATTTGTCTACCACAGTTGAATCCCCTCCGTTATAAAGAGATAAATATTTTGTCGCAAAAATCCTCTAGAAAATGGGATGTGGGATTATCATCTTGATTCCTTCTAAATGCTCTCATCCGCCGAGTGTTTTTCGAGGCAAAAGGTCACAGGCGAACCAAATAATTCAAGACTCTGGAGATTGGCTTGAAAAGTTGTCAAAAGTTTGTTCCTTTTTGTTTTCATCCGTCTTCGGGTTATATCTTCATATATTTTCAGAGTTATTTCCTACAAGAAAATGTTCTTTAGGTAAGATTTCTGTCATTTGAATCGAATATACAGAGCGAGTCCGAATACCGGCAAACTTCAAACACGGATTCTTTAGGTAAGATTCAAGGTGATTTCAAGCAAAAAACTTTCCACCAACGTATGTCCTAAAAGTCTCAACTTTTGAGATACAGTGTGATAGTTTCGAAACAAAAAAAAACGGTTTTTAATAATAACTGGAATAATATCGTTGTCATCTTTATGAAATTTGGTACATATCTTCTATGCATCAAGGTGCATTTTTTGATGTATACAAATTTTCCTTTCCTCTACCAGTGTCTCCGTTAGGGGGATATGATTGATCATATAATACTTGGAAGTGAGCAACGAAGGAAATTTCCAAATTTAATATAATGCTATAAAAGGCCATTTAATTTTGTACAGAAAAACTAACTTCTTGTTGATACCCGACAGGACGCTCCGTTTCCGAGAAAAAATGAGATCAAACTTTAAATTTTGATGTAAACGCTAAGCTTGAGTCCTCCATTCAGGACAGCTATCACTGGATAACCACAGTATGTAACATTTTGCACCGTTTCAGTCACATAGCAGAATAAATTTTGCCATCAGGAAAAGCTATACAGGGTGGACAAAAAAGAATCAATGCATAAGTTCAACTTAGCTAGGACGTTTGCGACATACGTTCATATGACGTTTTATTCTTGAAATGGGTCCAAGAATAGCCCACTCGAATATTAGCATGTCATTAAGAAACACTCTGTATATAAGGCGTCAGAAAGACGAAAAAAATTAAGGTTCATATCTAGAACACTGTCTGACGGTTGATCGAGGAGCTGGTACATTCATTTCACACTCGATTATTTGTAATTTTCTCTCCTCGTTTCTACAAAATAAAAATGTGAGTATTATTTCAATAGATGATGTGTGAAAGCACGAATCAGATGATTTGTCCCAAAATGTCACTGGGTTTAAACATTTTTTCTATCAGGGTGCCAAAAAGAAAAATCCAATAGCTTGTCAGTCACACTTTGTTTAAAAAAAAGTTTGGAGATAAAAAATATAGAAATATTGAAAAAATATCTAATTTTCACTCATCTTTGGACGTTTCGGAATCGAATCTGCTCCCGTTCTCAACATAAAGATGCAAATTATTTTTCTCCTAAAATTCTGTTCTATTAGTTTGACACTTTCCAGTGACATACTGATATTGGCATATGAATGAGTGATCCATTATGTATTGTCACCGAAATCATGAACACCTTCCAAATTTCAAGTTAATCGGAGTTATGGAATTTTTGTTGAAATTAAAAAAATGGCTGCTCCAAGATGACGGACAAGATTTGGTCCGATTCTATTCAAAATTGGTAAGTGGGGGTTTTTGGAGGTCGGAGATCATGATTTTTTTGTTAAAATTTATAAATTCAAGATGGCGGCATCCAAATAATTTTTTGTTTTCGTATAAATGACGATAACTCCGTTGTTATTATCACAAAACTATTACTGCGACACATCATATGTAAGAGAAAAAAAAGTTATTCGCAACTAAGTCATAGTGAGCTATGACCTACATTTGGAAAACTAAAGTTGGCGCTGATATCTCAAATTCTAGAAGAGTTGGTATAAATTTCATATTTTTTTCGAAATCACTTTGAAAAACTGCCATGAGAATGTGAAATTCCTATTTGAATATTTTCATAACTAAAGAAGTTACGGAGGAGACATGAAGATGATCAAAATATGTTGCGTATAAAACATAGATTTTTTCGAAATATTTTTTCACATTATAGTTGGCCTTGACAAACTCCACATTTGGTGTCATTTAACCGAACTCGTATCTCTCACCGTTAAGAAGATACCCATGGTGAGCATGGTAAGTGGGACACACTGTATACAAAGTATTTCAAAGATGTAGTGACAAAAGCTGTTGCCTCCAAGAGTTAAAGCAGTTAAAGAAAAACAATACCTACCACCTCTCCCTTTCCACCATAGGTAAACGCATGCTAGATCTTCGAACATCATAGGAATTCCCTTTTGTGCGCTTCAAAAGATAGAGAAGGTAAGATTCTACTTTCATGAACATGTCGTGCAAAACTTTCTTAAAAAAGTGATTTTTCCATCAATTTTTTTCAAGTATACCTCCTACTAGATCTCACTTGAAATTCTGTTAAATTCAATAATGAAATGAACTTATTCAAATAATGGTGCCAAATATGAAAAACATCCTTCGTACATCTAAAATGAAAAATATTTTGATATCAAGTATAACAGACTAGTAATAATTATTGTTATTTTTATTATACCTACTGTGCTCTTATTCTCTTTTCTTCTTCATGTGTCAATCAAACTGAATAGATTAGAACTACGAAATAGCCACAATGCTCACAGTGGAATGAAATAGTAAATAAATGTGAAAAGCTCACAGTCATTTCCACCCAATGTTCATAAAAAAATGAACAACAATGGTAGATTTCGGGAGAAAAACAACTACTTCCCTGGCTAATGCCACGCAGGATATTGAATTACATCCTCCCGAAATCTATGCATCGACTCGTTTAAACGAATACTGATACAAGTGATTCTTTCCTGAATGCCTATTGATTTCGATTAAGCCAGGCCGCTAGACAACCACAGACCGGTTTCGAGCTCTTTGACTCTCATCAGTGCAGTGTAGTCTCCAGCCAGCAGTCCTAAGACCGCCGACTGAGCGAAGCCTAGCCAAACAAAAATCAAGTTGGCATTATATCCACCTCGAGGCGTCTTTCATCGATAAAATGAAAGTAACGCCATCTGAGTAGAACCGAGGAAAAAATCACTCCAAAACTGAAATTCCCATACGGGAGTGGCTGGCAGCCCGACTGGCGTGATAAGAACTACGAAATAGCCACAATGCTCACAGTGGAATGAAATAGTAAATAAATGTGAAAAGCTCACAGTCATTTCCACCCAGTGTTCATAAAAAAATGAACAACAATGGTAGATTTCGGGAGAAAAACAACTACTTCCCTGGCTAATGCCACGCAGGATATTGAATTACATCCTCCCGAAATCTATGCATCGACTCGTTTAAACGAATACTGATACAAGTGATTCTTTCCTGAATGCCTATTGATTTCGATTAAGCCAGGCCGCTAGACAACCACAGACCGGTTTCGAGCTCTTTGACTCTCATCAGTGCAGTGTAGTCTCCAGCCAGCAGTCCTAAGACCGCCGACTGAGCGAAGCCTAGCCAAACAAAAATCAAGTTGGCATTATATCCACCTCGAGGCGTCTTTCATCGATAAAATGAAAGTAACGCCATCTGAGTAGAACCGAGGAAAGAATCACTCCAAAACTGAAATTCCCATACGGGAGTGGCTGGCAGCCCGATTGGCGTGATAAGAACTACGAAATAGCCACAATGCTCACAGTGGAATGAAATAGTTTTCACACATTTATTTACTATTTCATTCCACTGTGAGCATTGTGGCTATTTCGTAGTTCTTATCACGCCAGTCGGGCTGCCAGCCACTCCCGTATGGGAATTTCAGTTTTGGAGTGATTCTTTCCTCGGTTCTACTCAGATGGCGTTACTTTCATTTTATCGATGAAAGACGCCTCGAGGTGGATATAATGCCAACTTGATTTTTGTTTGGCTAGGACATACACAGTTCGACAGCCGTCCAAGCTTAGAACACGTACCTGAGCGCTTAGAAGATTAACCGTCCAGACCCTTGCCGGTCGTTGGTGGAATATTGCCGAAGTTACAAACCTACCTGGGAAGACAAATTAAGAAGCATTTGCATCGAAGTTTGGAAGCCCAAAAACACAACAAACGTATCCTTTTAGGATAATTAATAGAATTCGTCTATACTTTGATATTTACTAACATTGTATTTCTTACAGAGAAGCAGCGACTTGGAATCTTATAGTCTGCCGACCTTTCAGGCAACTATAAGGCCCCAAAGCCCAGCAGTTAGATCTTGTCTGCGAGTCTAAGTGTGGAAAGCAAGGTACGGCAAAGACAGCACTCGATAACTCACTTTGAGTTATAAGAGACTGTTTTTAACCGTAGTGCCCCTTCACAAGGGCTTCCACATTAAGACTCGGCCTGATCCGAGCCTAGCAGTAACGGTAAGCAAACAAAACACCCTATCCCTCAATATAAACAGAATACACGGAAACACAAACTTTTTGTTGGTTAGTAGCCATGAGTGGCGAAAACCAGTCATAAAAAGAAGTGCTTGGACGTGTCACGAAACCAATATATAATAATTACCAACATAATTAAATAAACAATAAGAAATCATCATGCCGTCGGATGATGAAAACCGTAGGAGTCGGAGTGGTTTTAGAAAAACCAGCCTTACAACTCCAAGCGAGGAGGAGACTAAAAAACTAAAAAGAAAACTTAGGGAGGAAAAAGCTCGCGAAGCCGCCCGGGAAGAGGAATTCAATAAGTTGAAAGAAAGAGCCCAAGCAGCCGAGAATGAACGATTAATTCAAATCGAAAAAACGCGTGATGCGGAAAACCGCAACATAGCTCTCCAAGACCAGCTCCTCAAGCTAACGGAGAAAATAGATCGTTTGACACAAACGATCCAGGAGCTGCAAGAGAAACTGCAGCCAAAGCCCCTCCCACTTACAAAACTACCCATAGTAGTTAGTAAGAAGGGAGACACCGGCACGGGCGAAAAAGTTAAAAATTCAAAACCTACAACGCCAAACGTAATCCCTAAAACGGGAAAAACCTCACCCCAGGCGGAATCGCAAGCTGGTTCCTCCAAAAGACAAGCTGAGGGGCAAATAGCACCCTCAGAAACTAAAAAATCAATGGCGGAGGCATTGAAACAAGCTCCCCCCCCCTAAACCGGAAGTAAACGAAGAAATGGAAGTGGTATTAGACCCAACGGGTAAACTACCACCTCCAATAATCCTGCGCGAAACGGAAGGCTGGAATCAATTATCAAAACAATTTATTAACAACGGGATTCATACAATAAAAGCAAAAAACACCGCAAACGGAATCGCGATTCAAACAGTAGACGTGGAAAATTGGCGCAAAGCAACTAAATTTTTGGAGGGTAAAAACCTAGGTTTTTACACCTACCAACTGCGATCAGAAATACCACTACACGTGGTATTAAGAGGACTCCCAGCAACTATGAAAGCTGAGGAAGTTAAAGAAGACCTTATCGAACAAGGTTTTGAAATTTTAGAATGCCATCAGCTAATATCTAGAGTAGGCGGCAGAGGTGCACTGCCGCTTTTCTTGGTAAAAACACCTAAAAACGCGAATAAAAACATTTATGACGTTGCGAGGTGTTGCCACTTGGTGGTGCGGGCCGAAGCCCAGCACAAACCGAAGGGTCGTGTCTCGCAATGCCATAAATGCCAATGGTTTGGGCACGCACAAAAGTGCTGCCACTCGCAGGCCAGATGCGTTAAATGCGGTCAAAATCACGAATCACGGGATTGCATGCCTAACATAACAAAAGAGCAAATTAAATGCGCAAATTGCGGTAAAAATCATACAGCCAGCTACAGGGGATGCGAAGTATTCCCTAAAATTAAACCAAAAACACAGACAAACACTAACACAACACGACCCACAACACAACCAAAACCACAACAACAAAGACAAACACAACCACAGACGCAACAACAACAGCCACAAAGACAAGAAACACACACCACAAACACAAACACAAATACACTCCAAGGCCTAATGGCCGGAATCACACTCGAGGACATAGAGAAAATGAAAGCATTCATGTCTCTTTTCAAACAACTCAACAACGGACAGTAAATGCAAGCACAACGTTTACCTGAATCACTTAAGATCAGTTCGTGGAACCTGCACGGTGCAGCACTCCGGAAACCGGAACTAATGGAACTCCTCTCGAGAATCCAGGTAGACGTTATGGCTCTGCAAGAGACGTTACTAACACCTACTAAAGACTTCCACATACCAGATTACACTTGTTACCGAGGAGACAGACTCACAAGACACGCATCAGGCGGAACCCTACTACTCGTGAAAACGGACATCACACAGAACCTAGACAGAAAACCGACACTCACACTAGGTGAAACAGTAGCGGTCACAATAAACACTACACGCGGAAGACTAAAAATCATTTCGGTATACATCCCACCAGGACCAAACATTACACGTGAAGAGATCAGCGAATGCTTTTCAGACCACTTACCAACAATACTAATAGGTGACTTAAACGCGAAATCCAGAGACTGGAATTGCATTAACGCCAACCCACGCGGACGGAAACTGACAAACATACTCTCAGAACTAGACAACATTTACGTAATAGCCCCTCACCTCCCGACTCACTACCCAACGCGAGAAAACGCAACACCGGACATACTAGACATAGCACTAATACAATCAATAGCGACTATAGTAGAGATAGAGACACTAGACGAAGGGACAGCCGACCACAATCCCATACTAATCACGATAGGCGACGAAGACAGAACAGACATACAAGACACAAAAACAATCGTGGACTGGTCGAAATACCAAAGGACTGTACACAACACTATAGGGGACATACCACGAATAGAGACTAGACACGACCTAGACCAAGCCGTAGCCCACCTCGCGAGGGCAATTAAGGAAGCAATGGACAGATGCTCGAAGAACATACCAACCACTAAATTCGAACTCGAAATTCCTCCTAACATCAGAGCAATGATCAGAGAAAAACGCCAACTAAAACGACGCTTCCAACGCACGCTTGCCCCAGATGATAGAAGAGAGTTGAATAATGCCTGCAGAATCCTGCGGCATGAACTCAACGAACTCCGAAATCGTCAGTGGCAAAGCAGGTTGGAAGAGCTCAACACCGAGGACAACTCATTATGGCAAATCCAGAAAGTACTTAGACACGGCAGACGAAAACCATGCCCACCAATACACGGAGAACAAGGTATTGTGTACACTGACGCTGAGAAGGCAGAAGCTTTTGCTGACTCCTTCGAGCGGCAGTGTACAGAAAACAATGTTCCAGACACAGACGAAGTCAGGGAAACAGAACGACACACAAACAGAACAAAAAGACAAATCAGACTCACAGACGACACGAACCTCATCATAGACCCCAGCTCACCGGAAGAGCTTAGATTAATAATAAAAAACCTAAAGACGCGTAAAGCCCCAGGCATGGACAACATACCAAACAGGGCCCTTAAGGCCCTGCCGAGACGCGGAATAGCCGCACTGACAAACATTATCAACGCTATACTGAGACTACGTTACTTTCCAAATGATTGGAAGATTGCTACAGTAATAATGATCCCAAAACCAAACAAAAACCACACGTTTCCACAAAACCACCGTCCTATCAGTTTGCTCCCATCCATGAGCAAAGTGGCAGAACGAGTCATCCAAAGACGACTAACAACAATGTCTGAGGAATTAAACGTGATCCCAAACGAACAATTCGGTTTCAGGAGAAACCATTGCACAGAACTCCAAGTTCTCAGAATAGTAGATTACGCGATTACAGGATTCAATCTCGGAAAAGGACATTATACTGGAGCAATCTTCCTTGACGTTTCGAAAGCATTTGACAGGGTCTGGCACGACGGACTACTGACCAAAATGACAGACTACGGGTACCCGATATCTATGGTAAAGCTAATAGCCTCCTTTCTGCGGGGAAGGCGATGCCAATGTAAAGTTGGCAACGAAATCTCTGCAGAGAGGGAGCTAGAAGCAGGAGTACCGCAAGGCGCGGTCCTTTCACCACTACTTTTCTCCATTTTTACCGCAGATATCCCTAAACCCGCGAACAACTTCAACAAACTCGCACTATACGCCGACGACACAGCCATAATTGCCAGATCCAGTAACGCAAACATGACAGTAAGATACCTACAAGAACAAATCGACACACTAGAAACCTGGTTCAACAACTGGAAGATAGAAATCAACGCAGAGAAAAGCCAAGCTGTTCTCTTCACTAGACGACGCACAAAACCTACAGGACACGTAATACTAAACGACATACAGATACCATGGGCAGACGAGGCTAAATATCTAGGGGTAACCCTAGATAACAAACTCACATTCAGACAACACATCACAACACGACTAAACTTGGGTAAAGCCGCAAGGCAAAACCTACAGCCTCTAATAGGTCGCAGAAGCAACATGGCTCTAGAGTTGAAGCTGCGCCTAATAAGAACCATTCTACTTCCAATAATTTTGTATGCATCAAGTGCATGGGGCCAATGCGCAGAAACATACAAAAAGCGAATACAGGCATTTCTAAATGTCTCAATAAGAATGGCAGTAAATGCCCCATGGTATATCCCAAATAGATTTATCTATAGGGACCTGAACATAAACCCAGACTACATAGACAACTACATAAGACAACACGCGGAGACTACATTCGGAAGAACGGAAACCCACGAGAACCCGCTACTGCACGACCTGACCAACAGACAATTAAATCAAGACCCGCGCTTCGGAAGAATAAAGTACAAACGCCCAATTCACCAAATATAAGATAAAAGAACGGAATTAAATCAATATCAATAAAAGTTGCATAATAATCATCAGATAAATAAACAATAGAGTCTCTCCTTTGATACCCTATAAAAAGTTAACCAATAATAATAAGACATAAACACAATTTTTGCTTCCCATTAGGGTAGGGAACCACCACGCAAAGCCAGGCTAGGAAACACACATTAGACAAAAAGGTTTAAAAGTCGGAAGACTGAAACCAAGTAAGGGGTTATATAAAACATATGCAGATTGCCAAATGCATAAGGTTGAAGTCGACTCGTTAGTGAGTGGGGGTGGATGGACAAGGGGATGAGGAGCTATCATATAACCCAAGTAGCACACATATATTGGGACAATATCGGTGCAATATTACGAAAATATCGGCAAAATATTGTGAAAGTAATATTGGCGAGAAAAAAAATGTGAACATTCGGCGATATTGGTACAATATCAGTTTCCAAATGTGGGTAGGATATTCTCATATCAATATTGGTTGAATATTCGTGGAGTTATATTGGTCACAAAATGTAATATCAATATTGGCGAGAAATTATTGGTGAACATTCGGCAATATTGGTGCAATATTATATGGAAATATCGGTGAATCATTGAAAAACATCATGAAGCTATGTTGTCTCGAAAATATTGGTAGAATATTGTCATACCAACATTGCTGAATATTATAGTAATATACTGGTGCAATATTGGTTGGAAATATTGGTACATTATTGAAAATCATTATGTAGCTATGTTGTCTTCGAAATATTGGTGGAATATTTTCATATCAATATTTGCGAGTTATTCGCATTAGGAATAATCACAAAGGTCAGCCCAGCCGAAGTGCAATGGGAGGGCCTTGCCTTGGGGAAGCCGCGATCACGGTTAACTCCTACTCCAGGTAATAATGCCTTACAATCGTCTAGAGCCAATATTTATATTCTCTCGTCTGATCGGCAATGGGAGTACGTTACGAATCATTTATAGCGCCATCTATCGTAATCGGTTTGAGAGTGCATGCTATGGAAATAATATCGAAATTTCGATATCGATATGTATTCTCAAAACAATATGTGAACAATATTGCTCACATGATATAGTGAATCAGATATCAGCCAATATAAGATGATATTACTTTCTGAATATTCCTAGAAAACTATTCAACCGATATGCAATTGAACTTGAGAATACAATATTGTTTTTCTCTTCTATGACCGATATAAGATTGTCGTTATTGATATTCATATTTGAAACAATATGCATTCCATGTCTTTCGCATGATATAGTTGAAACGATATCAATCAATTTGGGTAAATATGATGTTTTTAATATTGTCGAATGAACAATATTCAAAAATGAGCCATCGAACTCGAATATACAATTCTGCATAACCGCTTCAGAATCGACATGGGGAGAATGTTCAAATTGCGATATTGGTTATAATTGTTGGAAACAATATGTATACAATATCTTCCGCGTGATATTGTTGGAATGATATCAATCAATATAGGTGAATTAAATGTGCCAAATATTGTTGAAACAATATTCTACCAATGTGCCGTCGAACTCGAACATACATTATTTCATAACCGCTTCAGAATTGACATGGGGGGAATGTTCAAATTGCTATATTGGTTATAATTGTTGGAAACAATATGTATACGATATCTTCCACATGATATAGATAAAATGATATCAATCAATATAAGTGAATATGATGTTTCAAATATTGTTAAAACAATATCCAACCAATATGCCGTTCACCTTGAATATACAATTTTGCATAACCGCTTCAGAATCTACATGGGGAGAATGTTCAAATTGCGATATTGGTTAAAATTGTTGGAAACAATATGTATACAATATCTTCCGCGTGATATTGTTGGAATGATATAAATCAATATAGGGGAATTCAATGTGCCAAATATTGTTGAAACAATATTCTACCAATGTGCCGTCGGACTCGAACATACAATATTTCATAACCGCTTCAGAATTGACATGGGGGAATGTTCAAATCGCTATATTGGTTATAATTGTTGGAAACAATATGTATACGATATCTTCCACATGATATAGATAGAATGATATCAATCAATATAGGTGAATATGATGTTTCAAATATTGTTGAAACAATATCCAACCAATATGCCGTTCACCTTGAATATACAATATTACATAACCGCTTCAGAATCGACATGGGGAGAATGTTCAAATTGCGATATTGGTTATTAATGTCGGGAACAATATGTATACGATGTTGTTGTATCGACATTTGTACAACAATATTATATAACATTTATGAATATGTTTTTCAACATATCGTTAACGAATTTTACAATCAATATTGCTCCAATATTGTAGCTGACAACCCATATTCAGCTCAGGTTGAACCAATATTCCACCAATATTATCATTTCAATATTGTATGTTCAATATACTCTCATATTGGACCTATATTATGTTTCACATGTACGATATATCTATATCGGCCCAATATGAAATCGGGTTCCAGCCAATATGATGTGCTACCTGGGAACGTAAGCTAGTTATATGGCGGCACTTGATCCTGGGCATTCAACCTTTCGGGGGGCGTGGTGTGTGTGTGTGTGTGTTTGGCTAGGCTTCGCTGAGTCGGCGGTCTTAGGACTGCTGGCTGGAGACTACACTGCACTGATGAGAGTCAAAGAGCTCGAAACCGGTCTGTGGTTGTCTAGCGGCCTGGCTTAATCGAAATCAATAGGCATTCAGGAAAGAATCACTTGTATCAGTATTCGTTTAAACGAGTCGATGCATAGATTTCGGGAGGATGTAATTCAATATCCTGCGTGGCATTAGCCAGGGAAGTAGTTGTTTTTCTCCCGAAATCTACCATTGTTGTTCATTTTTTTATGAACACTGGGTGGAAATGACTGTGAGCTTTTCACATTTATTTACTATTTCATTCCACTGTGAGCATTGTGGCTATTTCGTAGTTCTTATCACGCCAGTCGGGCTGCCAGCCACTCCCGTATGGGAATTTCAGTTTTGGAGTGATTCTTTCCTCGGTTCTACTCAGATGGCGTTACTTTCATTTTATCGATGAAAGACGCCTCGAGGTGGATATAATGCCAACTTGATTTTTGTTTGGCTAGGCTTCGCTCAGTCGGCGGTCTTAGGACTGCTGGCTGGAGACTACACTGCACTGATGAGAGTCAAAGAGCTCGAAACCGGTCTGTGGTTGTCTAGCGGCCTGGCTTAATCGAAATCAATAGGCATTCAGGAAAGAATCACTTGTATCAGTATTCGTTTAAACGAGTCGATGCATAGATTTCGGGAGGATGTAATTCAATATCCTGCGTGGCATTAGCCAGGGAAGTAGTTGTTTTTCTCCCGAAATCTACCATTGTTGTTCATTTTTTTATGAACACTGGGTGGAAATGACTGTGAGCTTTTCACATTTATTTACTATTTCATTCCACTGTGAGCATTGTGGCTATTTCGTAGTTCTTATCACGCCAGTCGGGCTGCCAGCCACTCCCGTATGGGAATTTCAGTTTTGGAGTGATTCTTTCCTCGGTTCTACTCAGATGGCGTTACTTTCATTTTATCGATGAAAGACGCCTCGAGGTGGATATAATGCCAACTTGATTTTTGTTTGGCTAGGCTTCGCTCAGTCGGCGGTCTTAGGACTGCTGGCTGGAGACTACACTGCACTGATGAGAGTCAAAGAGCTCGAAACCGGTCTGTGGTTGTCTAGCGGCCTGGCTTAATCGAAATCAATAGGCATTCAGGAAAGAATCACTTGTATCAGTATTCGTTTAAACGAGTCGATGCATAGATTTCGGGAGGATGTAATTCAATATCCTGCGTGGCATTAGCCAGGGAAGTAGTTGTTTTTCTCCCGAAATCTACCATTGTTGTTCATTTTTTTATGAACACTGGGTGGAAATGACTGTGAGCTTTTCACATTTATTTACTATTTCATTCCACTGTGAGCATTGTGGCTATTTCGTAGTTCTTATCACGCCAGTCGGGCTGCCAGCCACTCCCGTATGGGAATTTCAGTTTTGGAGTGATTCTTTCCTCGGTTCTACTCAGATGGCGTTACTTTCATTTTATCGATGAAAGACGCCTCGAGGTGGATATAATGCCAACTTGATTTTTGTTTGGCTAGGCTTCGCTCAGTCGGCGGTCTTAGGACTGCTGGCTGGAGACTACACTGCACTGATGAGAGTCAAAGAGCTCGAAACCGGTCTGTGGTTGTCTAGCGGCCTGGCTTAATCGAAATCAATAGGCATTCAGGAAAGAATCACTTGTATCAGTATTCGTTTAAACGAGTCGATGCATAGATTTCGGGAGGATGTAATTCAATATCCTGCGTGGCATTAGCCAGGGAAGTAGTTGTTTTTCTCCCGAAATCTACCATTGTTGTTCATTTTTTTATGAACACTGGGTGGAAATGACTGTGAGCTTTTCACATTTATTTACTGAATAGATTATTTAATATGGCTTACGACCATGGACTTACGACACTGTTACAAAATTATGTTTCATGAATTTTGGAACTTGTTCAAATTGAGAATATTGACTGACTGCACTTTTTTGATGAATACTAAAGGATGTATTTAGAAAATGCTCGAATATAAATACGTATGTAGTGAAATTGAATTTTAAGGGGGGAGAGGGGGGGGAGTAGGAAGATAGCCATAGGCTAACCCGGGCTAACCCCTGCCTTTTGTGTGTAACTTTGTTGCCCATAATAAATGATATTATGATTATGGTGAAGATTTTTACTAGCTGCATACACGTAACTGATCAATAGAATGAAGAGATTTTGTATTTCGTGTAAATTTTTTAATTATAAATCGCAAAGCGCTTTCGGCTAAAAAGCCATCATCAGTGCTATACCTGCAAGTAAGTAACATTTGTGAAATTTCAAAAACAAATCTAAAAAGGTAGATTACTTACTCGTCAAGTATTTACAAAAAGGTCCAAAAATTAGTGATCACAAACATCATTATGGTACAAACGGGATTATGAACAGACATACATTTAACAAAAATGTTCCCTAAAGGGTTATTGTAAAATTTTTTTCAAAAATACATGTTGAGATTGTTTTGTTCAAGTCCAGAAATAGCACGAGGGACCTTAACCTTATTGTTAAGGTCCCTCGTGCTATTTCTGGACTTGAACAAAACAATCTCAACATGTATTTTTGAAAAAAATTTTACAATAACCCTTTAGGGAACATTTTTGTTAAATGTATGTCTGTTCATAATCCCGTTTGTACCATAATGATGTTTGTGATCACTAATTTTTGGACCTTTTTGTAAATACTTGACGAGTAAGTAATCTACCTTTTTGGATTTGTTTTTGAAATTTCACAAATGTTACTTACTTGCAGGTATAGCACTGATGATGGCTTTTTAGCCGAAAGCGCTTTGCGATTTATAATTAAAAAATTTACACGAAATACAAAATCTCTTCATTCTATTTATTATGATTATTACTATTACTATTTTATAATTATTATTCCCTAGGGAATTTCAATTTGGTATAATGCTGAGGAAGTGAGTAAATTCTTCATATATTATACCGCTTTTTACAGTCAATGCCTACTTTGTATTCATCGAAGAGAACAGCTTCGATAGGTCAAGCACGGACCCAAAGGCCATTGCACACCGACAGTGAACTATACAGAGTGGTCTCGTTTCAGTTAATGTACCAGTTGATATGATAAATCCAATCAAGCGGTCATTTCTGCAATAGACAGTACTTTAATTGAATTTCGTCTTACTTTCAAGAATCATTGATGTTTTTATAACCAGTTTGACGAAAAAAAAAAAACGGGGATATAATTTGGGAGACAATTCAATAATTCATGTCGTATTAACAGTGGATAGTTATTTGTTTTACTAAACATATATATATCCAGAATCAGTCGGGAAGAATCCATGGAAATGTGCATGCTTATATTTTAGAATCCGCTCGCTTTATTTAAAATATTTTTGACAATACAGTGTTGCCGTTTCTACTAGAAAGTAGTAGCAACATTGATATTTCGAATAGAACACCCTGTACTTTATCGCATCTTTAGATTCTCACTGAAGAGTTGATTTCATCGATATATCAAACGTGGGGTCTATCGAGAATGATTACAGAGATATAGGGTGTTCAAAATCGAGATTTCACAACTTTAGGATTTTCTTGTGTCGAAACTATTCATTAAAGGTCAAAAGGGCTCACATGTACCAATCTTTTGATTCACTATTTACATATATTTAATCGGAACAGATACAGGGTGGTTCAAGATTCAGAATTATGATCACCCTGTATCTGTTCCGATTAAATATAAGAAAATAGTAAATCAAAAGTTGATATAGGAACATGTGAGCCGTTTCGGCCGATAATGAATAGTTTCGATACAAACAAATCCTAGAGATGATACATCTCCATTTTGAAAACCCTATAGCTATATCTCTGTAATCATTCTCGATAGACTCCAAGTGTGATATCTCGATAAAATCAGCTCTTTAGAGAAAATCTTAAAATGCAATGAAATACAGGGAATTCCATTTGAAATAACAAAGTTGTTGCTACTTTTTGGTAGAAGCCGCAACACTGCATTGCTGAAAATATTTTAAATGAAGAGAGCGTGTTCCAAATATAATCATGCATATATTCATAGATTATTCTCGACTGATTCTCGATATAGAGATAGTGTAAGCTCGTTGTGACATATCCTGTATATTTCTCTTCCAGATTTGCTGAAGAAATAAATAGTATTACACTAGTTCAAAAGACGGCTGAAACATTATTTTTTGTGAATGTGAAATAATTATTATATTCTCAATGCTATTGTTTTTTCATCATTGAAATCGTTTTAGGTTGTAAAATCATATAATTACACATAGTTCACTCATCATATGTCATATATCGCATATATGCCTATCATGTTAAATATTTCATTTCATGTGATGGAATTAAAGGAGGAACATTGCCCATGGAAGTAACTATAGAAGAATGAAAGATTGCCGACTTTTCTACAGTGTACTAATAGGGCAAAGGGTTGGTGAGTGTGGCATCACCCACCAGGCGAGTGATTCTCCTCAGGATGGAATCTAAGAGCATCAGCGTATGTTTGGATGCTGAACCCCATACATGGGAACATTATTGTCAAACTGACCGTATCTGTGCTTTGTAATAAATATGAGTTATTATTCCACTCTTGTTATCGGGAACCAATCAGAGTCCACCATTTCCACGGTTTCTTCTGAATTACAGCGATATTTTTTGTTTACTACAAACAACCGGTCTTGCTTTACCAATACAGAAGTCAAATTGACCCAAACGAGACCAACCACCCTCCTTTTTCAACGATACAATTCTTGACATTTGAAACGTCAATTGACAGGTTGGAAGCCAGAATGCAATGAGCGCAACTACCACGAGGCGCTTCGTTTATTATCTCAATCATGAAATAGTCATACAAATACAACTCGTGCTTACTATTTTGCTGGCTCCAAAGTTTTTATAAACAATGTCAATGTCATGTTATTATTATTGTTTCATTGTTCAAGCCAGTTTCTTCAGAGAATTGTGTTTTCGAAATAGTGCCTGTGAAAACAAAGTTGTGACACCCCGTATAGAGAATGCACGATATGAATGTGAACCAAGAGAAGCGACTGCTATCGAGACCGCATTGTTCATCAATACCATCATTTCCTGAATGTATTCTACCCAGTGTTTTAGTGCTCTGCTAGTTAATACAGGGTGGCCACTTTTTTAATGTGATTCTATTGGTAACTTCCAAGGTCGCATGAATGAAGAAAGAATTGCGTAACAGGAAGCATCATCTAGCGGTGAAAACTCATCAGAAATATCAGGGCCGGTTCTTGAGATATGACGAAACAACCTCGGAAAGAACAAGTTTCGATCCTTTCGGTTTTTTGTTACTACTAAGTGAAATAATTATGAAAAAATAGACTGATAGCCCTGTGGATCATCGTATAAGAGGAACAATTTTAGTTTTATTATTCCAAATGGGAAGATCATGTGATAGGTACATGGCGAAAATAAAAGACAGATAGTTTCTGTACGAGTAGGTGAATTCGAAAAAATATGTTCCTATCTCAGATTCCTCTGTTGAATTGAGCGTGGACTGTAATATTTTTATTGTCGTTTGATTGGCAGAAAATAACGTGACTTACCCAACTTTAGTTTCTTCGGTGTCGCTCCACAGGTAGGATCTTCTTGTTTTCACGAATTTTGTCACTTATCGCATTTTTAGAGGTTCTATTGAAGCACCTTTTCTTATTACCGGCAAAGGTATTCGGTACCTATAGGTTTTACTATAATTTTGCGTTGTGTGTCACGTAGCGTCTCATTAATTAATTCGCTCGCGCGATGCGCACATACACCTCACGTTTTAGTACATGTGTCAGCCGAAAAGAGGGCAGCAGCATCCAGAGCCACTATTAAATTCTGCCTTTCAATAAGCGCGAAATAATCAATTCAAAAGTGTCGCTACCCACTCAAGCGTTTACCTTATTTAATTCAATATAAATTAATGCAAATCTTAACTCATATCACTAATAATTATTAAAGAAAATAAATAGTTATACTAAACCATGTAATGAAACTAAACATGCCCCCCACCAAAATACCCCTGTATTTTATTTAACTACGAACTAGAGATTAGGCAATGGACAAATTTTAACGAGCGGTCTCTGAAAAACTCCTTGAGCTGTCCTGACAGTGACTACTCGCACAACCCCGTCCTTGCCAGGATGTGTTGCTATTATACGACCAAGCCTCCACTTAGAGGGAGGAGCTTGTTCATCTTTTATCAATATGAGTGTACCAATCTTGACTTCTTCATTGTTTTTCCACCATTTAGAACGACTATTTAAAGTATGAAGATACTCCATGTGCCATCTTTTCCAGAAACTCTGATGGAGTTTCTGAATAAGTTGCCACCTGGATAGACGATTGTGAGGTATATCAGTGATTTCTCTGTCTGGGAGACAAGAAATTGGTTCTAAGGTTAGGAAATGTCCTGGAGTGAGTGGCGAAAGGTCGTTTGGATCCGAACTGATAGCTGAAAGGGGCCTAGAATTTAGCAATGCCTCAATTTGATTAAACAAAGTATATAACTCTTCGTAGGTCAGGAGCTGTTCTCCAATGACTCGATACAAATGGGTTTTGACGGATTTCACTCCAGCTTCCCATAGTCCTCCGAAGTGTGGACTACTAGGAGCATTGAATGACCATTCAATCTTTTCCACAACAGCCGCATTTTTCATGATTTCTGCTAAGTATTTACCAGCCGCTTTAAAATTAGATCCACAATCACTATGGATTTTTGTACATCTTCCTCTTCTCGATATAAAACGTCTTAAAGCAGCCAAGAAAGATTCAGTGGACAAGTCGGAACACAATTCTAAGTGTATAGCCTTCGTGGCATAGCACACAAAGACGCAAAGATAGGATTTCTGTGATTTGCAACCACGATATCTTCCAAGGGAAATGCGGAATGGCCCACAGAAATCGATACCTACTACGGAGAATGCTTTTAGTTCCGATATCCTAGTGGTAGGGAGATTACCCATCTGAGGTTGAAGAGGTCTTGGATTAGTACGGAAACATTTGTAACATTTAGAAATAACCGAGCGAATAGCTCTTTTGGGACTCAAAATCCAATATTTTTGTGCTAGAAGAAAGTGTAGAGTTTGTAGCCCCGGATGCAAATGTTCACGATGCGTATCTTCAATCAAAAGCTCAGTTAAGCGGCATTTCCTATAGAATAAAATAGGATGCTTCTGATCAAAGCTAAGGTGTGAGTATTCAAGTCTACCCCCCACCCTGACAATGCCTTCTTTATCAATGAAAAGTGCGAGTTTTTGCAAATATTTTGGGAGAATCTTACCAATTGTTAATATATCAATTTCGTCAGCAAAATGAATCTTTTGGACATGTTTGATCAGCAGGTGCATAGCTCTAGTCAACTCATTCATAGTCAAGGGTCCTGTAGTCATTTTGTCAGGAAATCGCAGATTGAATCCAAATCTCATACAATGAGCAAGAATTCTTTTTATTTTAGACAGAGAAGAATATTTGTTCAAGAGATCAGAAAAGAAGGAATCATCATAAGCTGTTAATAGAACGTTTCTTTTTTGTTCGATGAAGACGTCATCAAGTTTTTCTAGTTCCTTGAAACTAGGCCAGTCAGAAAATGGTAAACATAACCACGGGGGTCCGTTCCACCATAGATCATTATTAATGAGGTCTAAAGGTAATTCTCCTCTAGAACCAGGATCGGCAGGGTTTTCTTTCGATATTATATGGTACCAACAGGATGGTGAAATATTATTCTGAATATGAGATACCCTGTTGGCTATGAAAGTTGTCCATTTTTGGGGAGGTGACTTGATCCAATTAAGGGCTATCATTGAATCAGTCCAAGCAAATATTTCTCCAATTTGAAGTTTTTTTGAATATATTTCAATTACAGAAGCTATCAAATCTGACAGAAGCACTGCAGCGCAAAGTTCCAAGCGAGGCAAAGACAATTTTTGAAGAGGTGCGACCTTGGATTTACCGCATATGAAAAATACTTTATATGTATTGTGATAGCAAGAACGAAAATATATGACGGCTGCATAACCCTTTTCGGAACTATCACAGAACCCAAAAATATCTAGAGGTTGTGATGCAGAAAGTGACAAGTGTCGTGGAATTCGCAAACTAGCTAAAAGAGGAAGTTCCCTTTTATAGCGAGACCATAATTTCAAAATATTTGTAGGCGGTAATTCGTCCCATTCAAGTCCAAGGCTCCATAAAGTCTGGATTAAGTGTTTTGCAAAAAATGTAAGAGGGGTAAGAAATCCAAGCGGATCAAAGATGCGTGCCACTTCAGATAAGATAGTTCTTTTCGTACAAGGTTTGTCAATTATATCCACCTGAAAGGAAAAACAATCCAAAGCAGGATACCACCGAAGCCCTAAAATTTTTAAACAGGTATTGGAATCCTCAGCGTCAAACGGCATTGAAGAATGTAACCGGTCTGTTTCTGAAATATTGTTCAACAGAGCAGGTTCATTTGTAGCCCATTTCCTGAGTTCAAACCCACCCAACTTTAATAAAGCAATCAAATCATTTTGTAGAGACAAGGCCGTATCGAAGGTATCACATCCTGTGATCAAATCGTCAACGTAAATGTCCTTCAGAATAACCTCTGCAGCTGTAGGAAATCTAGAAGCTTCATCAGCAGCCAATTGTCGTAAACTACGAATTGCAAGATAAGGTGATGAGCTGATGCCAAAGGTCACCCTTGAAAGACGGTAATCCTGAACGGGTTCATTTTGGGAAAAACGCCAAAGTAATCTTTGATAATCCCTATGACTGGGATGAACTAAAACTTGAAGAAACATTTGTTTTATATCTGCAGTAAGTACGAAAGCATAAAGTCGAAAATTTAGTAAAACTTGAAAAAGATTAGTCTGCAACTTTGGACCTGCAAATAGAGTGTCATTGAGCGAAAGATTTTGAGTGGATTTGCAGCTACCATCAAAGACAACTCTAAGTTTTGTGGTGTGACTTTCAGGGCGAATAACGCAGTGATGTGGTAAATAAAATGATTTAGCTGGGGAACTACCTTTAACCTTTTCCATGTATCCAAGTTGTATATATTCCCTCATGAATTCTGAGTAAGTTTTGTAAAGATCACAATTACTGATTAGTCGTCTTTCTAATGAATGAAATCTTCGTAGAGCTATAGCACGGGAGCCTATGAATTCTGGTTCTTTAAGTATGAAAGGTAACGGCACTACATATCTACCTGATGAATCGCGATAATGTTGTTTAACAAAAATCTGCTCACAAGCTTCCTCGTCGGCTGAAAAATTCACTGAAGTAGATACGTTTTCTACTTCCCAAAATCTTTTCAAAGTGTCATCTAAATAAGTTTCGGAATCTATAGACGCGAAATAGGAACTCAAAGATGGTGCTGGCTGATAATTAGCTCTGCCTAATAATATCCACCCTAGTTTAGTTTCTAATCCAGTGGGCTCATCGGTGGCCCCTGTATATCTACCATTTTTCAAGATTTGAGCGAAAACGTCTGCGCCTAAGAGCATATCAATTGGTCGAGATATATTGAAATCGCGGTCAGCCAATGGTAAGTCTAAAATTTGTTTCCAATTTTCAACGTTTAAATTGAAACTAGGCATGTTTGCGCATATTTTCGGTAATATGATTATATCGAGAGTTAATGAAAATGATTCATCAAATTGCGAACGAATTGTACACGTGGCACCTTTTGATATTTTGGATGATGAATTACCAATACCATTGAGTGGCACATTAGTACTGAAACTATCGATTCCTAGCTTCAAAAAACAGCTTTCTGTCATTATATTTGCTTGACTCCCATTATCAATTAAAACTCTTACAGGACAGTTATCCCCTTGATTATTTACAACGTCTATGATAGCTGTAGACAAGAGGACAGTTTGATTTTTTAAAAGGCTCGAATTGCATCCAATAGATCCTACATTTGCAGATGCGCCAACTACATTTTCTGTGGCAATATTAGCACTATTAGTGGAATTATTGTTATTTCTAGCGTTATATTGAGGAACAGCAGATTCATTTCTATTAATATGTAGGCTCGTATGATGTTTCTTACCGCACGATCTGCAGGATGAGAATGAACGGCAATTTATGATAGAATGACGAGATGATAAGCAATTCAGGCAAAGTCGATTTCGTTTAACAAAATCGTATCTGTCGCTTTGAGTTTTTTGTAAGAAATTTGGACATCTATGTAAAGCGTGATCTTGTTTACAAATAATGCAAGAAATATTACTACATTGTGCTTCAGTACTATTATCGCGAGTAACATTTGCCACCAAAAGGTTAGAGGCATTGCGGGTTATTTGATTTCTTTTTGGAATGATCTTCAAATTGCGTTTATCATCAATAGGTGCGCTAATGGCGGCAGAGTTCATTGCAGAACATTGTTTGTTCAGGAACTCCGTCAATTCTTTAAAACAAGGAACATCTTCATTAGGGTTACCTACTTTTCTCTGAAGTTCGTATCGAGTTACGGTTGCATTATCTATTTTTCTAACTAGAGTTTGAAATAAAATGAAATCCCATGCATCTATGTCAAATTGTAAGTTTCTCAAAGCCTGAATATTTTCATTGAATACATCTAATAGCTGCCTCAGGGCTTGTGGTGAATCGTTTGAAAGTTTGGGATAGTCGTGGATTTCATCCCAATAAGCTATAGCCAATAATCTTTTATTCTGATATCTTTTTACTAAAGTGTCATAAGCGACAGTATAATTCGCATCCGTAGTAGGTAAGGATTTTACCAAAGTCAATGGCTCCCCTTCCAACAAAGAAATCAAGTATTGAAACTTTTCAGAGTTAGAAAGTGACTGATTATTGTCAACTGTATTTTTGTATAGATCATAGAAGGTGGGCCATTCCTTTGGAGAACCTCTGAAAGTCGGTAATTTTATTTTTGGCAATTTTACACTATTTGAACCTGGTTCACTTGAGGCTGAACGCCCGGTATTATTCAAATCTTGTCGTGTATTGAAAATTTCATTAAAAATTGTTTTAATGTTATAAAGCTTATCGTCAAATGATTTTCTAATGAACTTTTCTGGTTCTAAATTTGGTTCTTCAGTAGTGGAATGCATTAGCATAATGATTTCCGTGTGATGTTTTTCAAATTGCCTTTGTATTTGCTCCAAGCCTTCAAAACGACATTTGAAATGAACAAAATAAGTACTATCCGTTTGTGCATGTACGGCAACTTCATGTAAGTCATCCAATCGATCGATATCTGTTTGGCGCGAAGCTCGCATTTGTCGAAGCTTAGCCATCTTACTTGAAGAAAAAAATTTAATTGAAAATCGAAATTCAAACACGATACGAAAACAATCAAAGGAGAAGCAATAGATCGGTGAGAAAACCTTAGCGAAGAGTCAAGACTGGATTACACCTACGAATAAATCGATTGTTTACAAATAAACAGCTGTTTAGGGTCAATAAACTGTGCTCGGATATGTTGATGAAAAATATAGTATAGAACAGGTAGCTAGAAGTCGAGCTTATCGTATTCACCTGAAAAACAATTAGCGAGAAAAAAAGTCAAGCGCGTTCCACCGGTTCACAAAAAATTGTAGGACGATGGCCACTATTTCAATTGCCGGTGTAGCTCAAGATATTTGGAATATGATGAAAACGTTAAATGCAATAATTGACGTTGATTATGAAAACACCTTGGAAAACACAAAAAATATATTATATCTCACTGAAATAATACCTATCTATTGAAATGCGGTTTGATCTAAATTGATAGAGTGTGAAAAGCTATTAGGTGAATTATTCCAGGAAATATATTGAATGGTAGGCACTAAAGCGAGTATCGACACTATAAATCCGGCTCGAAGGACCAAATGTTGAATTGAGCGTGGACTGTAATATTTTTATTGTCGTTTGATTGGCAGAAAATAACGTGACTTACCCAACTTTAGTTTCTTCGGTGTCGCTCCACAGGTAGGATCTTCTTGTTTTCACGAATTTTGTCACTTATCGCATTTTTAGAGGTTCTATTGAAGCACCTTTTCTTATTACCGGCAAAGGTATTCGGTACCTATAGGTTTTACTATAATTTTGCGTTGTGTGTCACGTAGCGTCTCATTAATTAATTCGCTCGCGCGATGCGCACATACACCTCACGTTTTAGTACATGTGTCAGCCGAAAAGAGGGCAGCAGCATCCAGAGCCACTATTAAATTCTGCCTTTCAATAAGCGCGAAATAATCAATTCAAAAGTGTCGCTACCCACTCAAGCGTTTACCTTATTTAATTCAATGTAAATTAATGCAAATCTTAACTCATATCACTAATAATTATTAAAGAAAATAAATAGTTATACTAAACCATGTAATGAAACTAAACATCCTCAATATCATGAGTTATTTTCGGAGGTTTTCATCTTGACTCAAACAAGCTATTGACAACCTGCAGACATTGATCAGAATATCAAAACATTTTGAATAATATCGGTTTACTAATGATATTTGAATTTCAAAGCCTACCAAGTGTCGATATATTATCGAATTCATGTCACAGCCAACTCATTCTTTTTGAATAAAAAGCAATTCAACAGCGAATTGAGAAATAAATGCCACTCTGTGATACATGGTTGGATAGAGAATTTCAAGGCAAAAAAGATAGACTGAAGAAATTTACAGGGTGACATTTAAAAAAAAAGTTGGAGTCACTTCCGGTCAAACAGGTGGTTGAAAAAAATTGTCGTTGAGTTCGTAAAGTGCGCTACCATTCATTATATACCCCCTGTGAATTTCAAAATGTTATCTCTTCAAATAAAAAAACTACAGGCTGCTACATGTCTCCTGTGTCACCAAGTATGCTCTATCTCCTGATAATTAGTAATATAATCTATTGTGTGTACCGTTTGAAGTATTATTTAGGTAAGCTTATTGCGGAAGCCAGCATGCCCATGGTGATTGGCCTCTAGGTTTCAGACAACTCTAGGAAATGAACCAAAAATACTCCTTCTTCATTTGGTGTTGGAATATATTCAGATAAATTATGAACATATAAAAATGGATATATATTCAAATGAAGCAATACATTGAGAATTCGCATTTATATGTTCATAATTTATCTGGGAATATTCCATTTCAACACTTTCATACCCAATCAGGGGGTTCAAACTTGAACGATGGAAACTTGTGATTTTTATAGACCTCTAATGGCAGATTCGTGATAGAGTCTCAATTCAGAATTTCTTTCCACGCCCTGTATGATGAATGTCAATTCATCACACACATAAAAGCATAACAATCAATCATTATTTTTCAATATTTCTTCATTTTCACAATAAATAGTGCGATTTGATGGATGATTTTGTACAAACTTACCAAATACTGCAACAAAAAAACCTAAAATCTTCATATTGTGTCACCCACCACTCATATTTTGCGAGAATATTATACACTCAGCCAAATTGTTTGCTCTGTAACTTTTTCAAATCTGGTCCGATTATGGTGAAATTCCTACCAAATCGTTGATTCATGTTTCCAAATGTTAGCCTGAATATTACTTCCTGAGAAAATCTGATGACTCGATCATTATACAGGAAAAAACGAAAGTTACTCTTTCACCCTTACCTTCTTAACGCCCTGTGGGAGAGGTGAGTGGTTTAACTTAGCTTCATTATGTTTCAGATTGAAGAGTGATCACTTCTCTACATGATGGTTTTTTATTCAAGTCGATAATCACTTTTTGAGGGAAGATACAAGTGTTCCAAGAGAGTTTGGATTTTTAAAATTTCTCTCAACAATAATTCAGAACCATTCTCCAACCTTCTGCTTCAGGAAGGATTTTCGTTTTCGTTTTGGCTATTAGTTCTCATGTATTCATTAATCACAGATCACCCAATCCTTGTAATAAGAATTGTAATTCTTTCAATACAATAAATCTATCTATCTATCCAACCTTCTGCTTCATCATGTTTTAAATTGAAGTGTGATCCTCTTTTATTCCTTCTTCATACAACAGTTCCAATATCTTCTTTTTGAGAGAAGATACGTGTTTCAAGAAAGTATAGATTTTAATTTTCAATAACAATAATTTAGAACATAATATCTACCTATCCTTTAATTCAATATCGAGGAGAGCATATACTCGATATTGACTACAGGTGTGCTTCTTCTTTGTTTTTTGTAATCAATTTTCCTGTAAGTGCTGAAAAAGTGAGGTAGAAATATGTGATATTAATACTTGAAGTTGTTAATCAATAAGTTCATGTAAGTTCCGATTATTGGTAAAAAAGTTTCATAATGCCATACTTTCTTGAAACACTCGTATCTTCTCTTAAAAATAAGATATTGACGTGAATCAAAAACTTTTGTGTTCAAAAGGGATCACACTTCAATCTGAAGCATAATGAAGCCATATTCAATCACGCAATTTTGCCACAGGGCTTTGAGAAATATAGGGTGAAAGAGTAACTTTGGTTTTTCCCTGTATAATGATCAAGTCATCAGCTTTTCAGGAAAACTAATATTTAGGCTAACATTCCGGAACATGAATCTGAGATTTGATCGAAATTTCACATAAATCGGACAAGGATTAAAAAAGTTACAGGCTGAACAATTTGGGCAGATTTTTTGGTGGTCGGTTTATTTTGCCGGTGAGTGTATAAATGTTTTTCCCGCACTAGTGTGGGAAAGCTTTTTCTGCTTTACTGCGGGAAAATGGCACTTCCCAAACTAAATTGCGTGCGCGTATAGGGTGAATCACGCACGCTTGTAGAAAAATTAATTTTCAGAACTACCAAAACATTTCGTGGAGGTTTTTCATATGATAGTAAATTCCCGTGTATTCTCTTTGCTTCGACGTTCTCAGATTTTGGATCCAACTTTTCCTATTCCAGACCATTCTCAAATTACCGATACAATCCCAAAAAAAGTGGCCACCCCGTATACAGGGTGCTAGAGAAATGAATATATTGAATTCAAACCCTGAGATAGCTTGAGGTGTACTGTTGAATGGCACTATTGAAAATTTAAAGCGATCAAAATAAGATTTGGGGCTAGACCACTTTTTCCATGCGAATGGAATGGCCCAGAGTCGAGCCCAGAGTGTAGTAAAATCTAGAGGATCAAAAGATCAGTCTTCCCTTCATTGAACACTTCATAGTTAATAATGATAATAATAATAATAGTTTATTGCTTCTTAAACAAGTTTACAGCAACGAGTGTATGACAGAAAAAAAAAAACTCTGACTGAACTGAACTCTGGAAATGAATAAAAAAAACGATTGAACATTAAAACCTACCAAGTACAAGTATAAATATCAATAGTTATAGAAGAAGAAAATAATACAATCATAGTTCATGAGAAGGAACTACTTCAGTAAGATATTCTCGAAGATATTCGAAAATCAAATTGAACTTGTGAGTGTAATAAAATTTCCATGATATCGACAAAGTCACGGGCGATATGGGTCTGTTAATGGCAACCGTTGCCAAGGTATTATAAAGCAGTAATGGACAAGGAAAAAGCAATATTCGCACTTGAAACTGGTAATACAGGTCATTTTTGGAGTAACCATTAACAATTCAGAGTGATTGTTGTCACTCCAAAGCGAAAGGTAAACCGCAGTTCAAATTGTGTACACCAAACTTCAATTTCACAAATAATTCCAAGGAATTCCATGGACTTCAAAGGAATTCCAGTTTTTTGTAGACCAGAATTGTACTTCACTCCACACAAGGAATTCCAAGAAACTCCAAGAAAGTCCGAGGAATTCCAGTTGTTTGTACACTAGAATACGGCACTTCACTCAAAGAATTTCAATGAAATCCAAAGAATTCCAAGGAAATCCAAGGATATCCAAGGAATTCCAAGAAATTCTAAGGAAATCCAAGAAATTCAATTTGTTTGTATAGACCAGGAATATACTGCACTTCATCCAAGGAAATGCAGGGAATTCCAAGGAAATCCAAGGAATTCCATGGCAATCCAAGGAATTCCATGGAAATCCAAGGAAATCTAAAGGAAATTCAAAAAACTCCAAGAAAATCCGAGGAATTCATGTTGTTTGTACACTAGAATTATTCGGCACTTCACTCAAAGAATTCCAAGAAAATCCAAAGAATTCCAAGGAAATTCAAGGAATTCCAAGGAATTTTAAGGAAATCCGAGGAAATCCAAGGAATTCAATTTGTTTGTATTGAGCAGGAATATAATGCACTTCACCCAAGGAAATCCAAGGAATTTCAAGGAAATCCAAGGAATTCCATGGCAATCCAAGGAATTCCATGGAAACCCAAGGAAATCCAAGGAAATTCAAAAAACTCCAAGAAAATCCGAGGAATTCCTGTCGTTTGTACACTAGAATTATTCGGCACTTCACTCAAAGAATTCCAAGAAAATCCAAAGAATTCCAAGGAAATCCAAGGATATCCAAGGAATTCCAAGGAATTTTAAGGAAATCCAAGGAATTCAAGTTGTTTGTATAGACCAGAAATATAATGCACTTCACCCAAGGAAATCCAAGGAGTTCCAAGGAAATCCAAGGAATTCCAAGGAAATCCAAGGAATTCCATGGCAATCCAAGGAATTCCATGGAAATCCAAGGAAATCCTAGGAAATCTAAAGGAAATTCAAAAAACTCCAAGAAAATCCAAGGAATTCCAGTTATTTGTACACTAGAATTATTCGACACTTCACACAAAGAATTCCAAGGAAATCCAAAGAATTCCAAGGAAATCCAAGGAATTTTAAGGAAATCCAAGGAATTCAAGTTGTTTGTACAGACCAGGAATATACTGCACGTCACCCAAGGATATCCAGGGAATTACGAAGAAATCCAAGGGAATTCAAAGAATTCCAAGGAAATCCAAAGATTCCCAAGGAAACCATAAGACATTCTAAGGAAATCCAAGGAATTCCAGTTATTTGTTTACCAGAATTCCACCGCGGTTTACCTCTCACTTCAAAGTGACAATGGTTAATTCAAAGCGAGGTTCAAAGTGACAAATCGTCACTTCCAAAGTACCGATTCTCAACTGTTCGCAAGAAATAAAGTTGTTGGCCCATCGTAACCTAAAAACAATAATCTAACCTTATTCACACACAGCAGCATCCTTCTTTCGCTGCAGCAGAAACTATCCCGATTATTCGAAATCCACGCTTGTGCTGCATTCATGACCGGTCAAAGATTGTCTTTCGCTCGTTGAAAACCACACGAATCCACATCAGAGAACTCGCGCACAATCACCACATTCATATATAAAAGTATTGATAAAAATAACAATAACACTGGTAGCATAAATCGTTGGAAATTGAAGCGCGATAGTTTACTTAGTACATGCGCGCGTTCAGCGATAACGCGACAATATCGCGAAAATTTAATCACCTAACTGTATACATAATATAACAAGTACTTAACGTATAACAGACCGACACACGCTCACATATATGCGACGTAACATTACGGCTGAGCCGATACTACTGAACCATAAAAGACGGGTCTGAACTCTGAAGACGACTTCGGTATATCGACTCGACTTGCACATCGGTTATGTTAATGATGACCACATTAGAACGTACGACAAGATCGAAATTGCTGTCTTCTTCCTCTTCTTCTTCTTGGTCGGGCTTCTTCTGTTATACAGGGTGTTGACCGTGCGTGTTATGTTAATGATAGAGTCCGACCACGTTAACTTTGGGACAGCATGTGACGCAACGCATATGCATATTCAATGCATACGCGACCACGTGCTGTCCCAAAGTTATCGTGGTCGGACTCTACCCACATTAGAGGAGCACGTAATCATACAACACAGCTCTCTCCACTGCGCATGTCTCCTCAAGCTGGTTGAAAAAAACACTGACTACGTTCATCCCGGATGATCAACTCATAGAGGTCTATATCTGTACCTTGGATGAAAAAGGTCCAATGTTCATTTTTGGTGTTTCGAGAAAAGAGAGCGCAAAGTTTTCCGGTATATAATCCTAATCCTGATCAATAACTGTAGTTATTCAATATTATAATGTAACATCAGTCTGATTATTTCTGAAAATTATTTCATGGGATGATTTCTCAATTGAGTAAATAGATATGAACTGTTCTCTAAATTTGTGGAAAATATTGGACATTGGTCATATTTCATTCAATAGGACATTGGCCTCTCAATGAAATGAGGGAAGTCAGATGCAAAAAAGTATATTCAGTACAAAAAAAATGGATTGTTAATATTCTTACGATCAAAAAAATCGTATACCTAGGAATAATAAGATCATATTTAGTATTCAGTGGTATCGAGGTCACCATCTGGATCTGGGATGTCGTCAGCTTCCAGATTTGTAGATCGCCAAAGATTTTCATAGAACGGCCTGTTGTATTCGCTCATGAATGGAAAAAGCTCCAATAAGTTCATGACTTTGAGTTCAGCTAGTGGCAAGGGTTCTATGTTGAGTGGTTTCAAATTCTCAGTTGCAATTGCCAAACCTGCATCTCATTTTCTAACACTTCCTCTTCTCAAGTCTATCTTCTTGGCATTTTCCACACCAAATGAATTTTTATAAAATATTTGAAACTCATCATCCTGGCAGAATTTCATCCATTTAATGGTCATCCAGAAAATCGTATCTCCATCTTAATTTTTTTTTCGATGAACAATTTTTCCACTCAGCAAACAACCAAAATTCAAGAAATCAGTTTGCGTCATCTCTACGACTCTCAATGGCGGGGTTCTTCGAATATTTTTTATGAAATTTATGCAGTCATGAGGAACTTCGATTGCAGAATTCGTTTTCTTTATGGCAGTCTCTATAGCTACGTGTATAGTATCCGGTTCCATTTGGGAATGCCCAGGTTCCATGAAAAAATGATTAATTTCTTGAAGGTGTCGGCCGTGAGTTTTCAGTTCACTCATGAGGACACAAAATATTTTGCACATGTGAATGTTTCTGTTCTGTCCTGAACAAGAATCACTTCACAATTTCAGAATCCTTACGGAATCAGGCAATGCTAAAATAAATTTCCTTATGCACGAAGCAATTTCTCGACCTCCCCGACCTGCTATAGTTTCATTCCATAAAAAAAACAAGTCCCAATACTTCCTGTCACAGTTGTATGATAAACTGTCAGATTAAAAGTCCATAGCTGTCTTTTATAAATAGATATACTGTTGCGGAGATAAGGAGTAGACAATCATTTTTCTAAATCGAAGGAACAAACAATGTGTTACAATTCAAATTTAACTTAGTTGAAAACGGCTGTATCACTTACTTGAAACACATCAACAGTCATTTATTCGGATCAGGTCAATAATAACAATTTGTTACTACATTTTGAAAGTTCATTCTGTGGGTTCCCAGCATTGCTCTCGGTCTTTTGCTGCGAGTGTTGTCTTCAATTGGTACTGGGTATTTTGTCTCACACTGTCATTCCTCTCGGCTCTGCATTCCACACTTTGTTTACCTTCGATCCTGCTATTAGTAGCTAAAACGAAAATAGCACTCTCAGTCTGATATGGGCATGACAAACCATGATTGTGGTAGAAAGGTACTCACCTCAGGGTTTTGTTCGCTCTCATTTTTCAATGGATTTATATCTGGAAACCAGGTAGTTATTTGGGTATGATTATGCTTCTTGTCTTCTCTCCTGGCTGAAGATAATCCGAAATGATGATATTTTATTATCATTTTAGTACTATGGAGCTGCATGTCGTGTCATTTACGTAATGTTCGTTACACCTAAATTGCTTTGAGTCTGGAATACTTACTACTTGTAAGTTGTAATTCAGCCCTGTTCCTAATAGGTCCCTTGGAAATAAGATATTGAGTGATATTATCTAGTGGAGGGTTAATTTCACTGCTTATATAATCTTTGTGTATTGTCAAATCTGTATCAGCTGAGTGTCGACTGTCGACATCGTCACCTGTCACCTGACACCTGACACCTTTGGTCTAATGGCACGAAACACGGAACACACAGTGGTGTGAATCGACCGTCGACTTATTACCATTTAGTCTCCTCAACTTCGGGTCAATTCGGTGTTACACGGCGGAGTACTTATCGTTGGCTTACAGTATTTTATCAAGGTCGGTGGTTTTGGTCATGACGTCATAGTGAGTTTACTGGCGTGTCCAACATCGAGTTGGTTGTCAGTTATACGGTTGGCCAGCAGTAAGTTGTGAATCGATTCCTAAAGCCTGATAGTAAAGTTCTGAGACTATTCGTCAAGTGAGTCGACCCTTGGTTGATACCGCGGTGGTGCTTCGGTATTCGTCGCTATTATCTTAGGTATCTTCTTTCTCCTTCGACTCCTTGTTTCCTGGACTCGAAGAGACCTCTTCTTTCGCTTTCGACTCTTTGTTTTCTGGACTAGTATTCTGTGTTCTATGTCAATGTGTATGAACGCTACTGCGCAGGCCTGGGTGGTTTTAAGTTCGTAGCCGTTCGTAACGAATATCGGTTTGTAACGATATTTTCCCGGGTTTTCTCAGTGTCATAACGGCGTCTCAAGATGCCTTACATCGTAACAAAGTGATGTAATTTTGCTTGGAAATGGGGAGTTATACCCAATATGTTATTTGGATTTCGTATTTTTTTGTGTACACCGTCACGATGGGAAATGACGTGCTTATGGGGTACAAAAAAATGTGTGAGGAGGACCTACAAGTCTCCAGCCTGAAAAGGGCACCATTTTTTGTAAAGGTGTGTCTGGTTGCATTGGTGCCGAGGAAGAGCTCCATAATTTGTACCGTGTTTGTGAACGGAATCCACAGCTAGTGGGATTATTTGGAGGTCTTCAACTCGCAACATTTCGTTTCCTCTGTTTTGGAAAGAAATACCCTATAAGGGGATTAATAGCATCATTCAACCGGCCTACCCAATAGCCCGCCCACCATCCAAGGGCTTCTTCTTTTCCTTTTTTTTTATCTACTTCACTTTGGTCCTTTTGCTTCTTCTCTTGTCGATGTTCCTGCAAGATGTCTTCAGTTGTCCCTGTTATCAGACTGCTGTCTGGTGCTGCATTATGCCAAGCATTACACTGACCCAGTAGTTCCTGTCTAAACCACCTGACACCAGTAGCACTGCATTGTCTGGAAGCAGCCCCAGCCTGGGAAGTCACCCATTATAGTATCACCAGCTATATGTATGTACTTATGGTGTAGCTGCCAGAAAATACCTGCAATCTGGTAAGACTGCTCCATTTTTATCTCCATTCAAGAATTACCTACCACCAAGGATTTTCAAGTCGAACATTTCGCCTGCGGATCTATGTACTGTATGACCATGTATAATGTTGACCTCAATAATTAATAAGGGGTATCATATTGCTGAATTTCCACTCACCACTGTAAACCATAGTGATCACATTGGTAAATTATTATTGTTCTGGAAGAAACCAGACTTCAACATAATTGTGTCTAAATTCATGAATAAGGGGGGTCATTATATTTCATAAGGTATATATGTTGAGGTACCTACATAATATTTTGTTGCTATTTACTTGATGGAAATGTTTTTCTAGTGATGTCTACATAGTTAGCAGCTTATGTCATAACTACCATATTCAACCATATTCAGTAAAGGATACAGTCAAATTTATGGCTATAATTCCACCCTACCAACCTTACTCACCCCAGTGTCCCACTGAGCTAGTCAGTGTTTGATCTCTACTGTTTATAATCAGGCACTTTAAACACTTATTTTTGTAACGAAAAATCTATCTCAATTTGCACATCCTTTAATTGAGGGTGAACAGCCTAAACCAATTTGTTAACAACTCTGGTAACAAAGCAGCTATAAACAATGGAACCCGTTACAAATGAATGAAAAATTCTGTTTGCTTCTTTCTTTATCGGCGGCTTTCTGTTTATATGCTGCCTCGGCCATTTCCAAATGTTTTTTTATCTCGAATTCGAGTTGTTTTTTAGTCTCTCGCTCATCTGAGCTGAGTTCTTTGGCTTCGAATGATCTGAGACTGATATTGAATTTATCACATCTAGCGCAAGTGTCATTCGCAGGTGCATGAACGCAAGATTGAATTATTTATGGAAAATTTTGCGATACTGACACTCACGTTCTGGATCTATGTTATTATTCTGACAATATTCACAATAGAGTCTGTACATCAGAGCTATAGATAAATCTGGACTCAGATATTTTTTCGATGTGCGTTCTCTTGAATAGTGACTACTGTACAAAGGAAAACTTGAAATGTGCTCTCTGATTGAATTTTTTCTTTCGGCAGAAATTTTTTTGTGATTATTATGTCTCCCTCGGCCATCTCTGGAACAAATATTTGTTCCGCTGCAGCTTTTTTTTTTAAATCATCACTCTCACCTTCTCAAGAGTGAGATCGAAGGTATTGAAATACATAGTTTGACAAACTTCGATATCTTGTCCAATAGAATCTGTGATATAATATTTTCTTGTATACTTCCAAAATGTAGTGGTCCTCATGAGCAGAAAAATTGTAAGGAAGAACAACAAAAATGTATAAATTGTATACGAGCAAATACTAAGTACAACACATCACTAGACATTGAACATACTGTGTGGGATAGAAAATGTCCATGCCTACTGAAGGTAGAACAAATAATAAAAGATAAAACTTTATATAGGAATGATGCAAAGTAGCAACTAAATATCATGTGTTTGAATATCGAAAGCCTATTACCAAAAATAGATGAAATTAGGATGTTTGTAAGAGCAGAAATGAACAAAAATGAAATTATAGCATTCACAGAGGCCTGTATAACTAAAGATATAGAAGATAGTGAAATAAGTATTGATGGATATGTAACAATAAGGTGTAACTCAATAAGTAGACATACAGGAGCTATAGTTTGTTATGTGCGGAACGATATTCAATATGAAGTAGTTGAAAATATTAGTGTTGGAAAGGACATATGGATTGTTATAGTACAAATTAAGAAAGATATATACATTATTATATATAGGTCACCAAGCTCGAGTATCTCAATTTTCTTAGAACAAATGAGGGATTTCATGGATGATGACTTAATGTTAGGAAATGAACATATATATTTGATGGGGGATTTGAACATAGATTTTCATAAAGATAGTTTTTATGAATCTAAAGCAGTAAGGCAGCTACACAGGTTCAACCTTAGACAAGTTGTAACAGAATGTACCAGAATAACTAAAGATTCTAGAACTTTAATTGATCCAGTTTTTACTAATGATGAGTCTATTAGAACAGAAGTTAAAAGGGTACCAAAATTTTCAGATCATGATATTGTACAAATAACGACTAATCAGGAATCAAATAAAATTAGTATTACCAGTAAATATAAACAAATAGAATGTAGAAACAAAAAGAAAATAAAAGAATCAAATTTTGAAAAAGTCCTTAGTGAATGTGACTGGATAGATGGCGACACAGAACAATTAGTAGAGATACTCTATGAAAATATCTTGAATACCTTAGACAAAATAGCGCCTGTCAAAATAATAAATGTTCGAGAAAATAATAAATGGTTTGATGAAGTAACCCAAAAGATCTTGAATGAAAGAGATAAATTATATAAAAAGTATTTAATAGAAAAAACTACAGATAACTGGAATGATTACAGGTCGAAAAGAAACGAATGTACAAATTTGATAAAAAGAAAAAAATATGACTACTACAAAGATTTAATTGATAGTTACAAAAACAATGGGAAAAAAATGTGGAAAGGTATCAAAGAAGTTATGGGCCATAAAAAAACAAATAGTCAAACATTCACAAATATTTATTTTGATAATAAGAATTTAACAAAAATAATGGATATTTCAGAAAAATTTAATATGTACTTTATTGAAAGCATCGAAAATATAGTAGGAAGAAATAGAAACCAACACATTACTACTGCTGCAGAGTTACAGGAAAATATAATACCACTGAGTAGATTTACCAAAATGAAAGATGTTGACTTTGAAAATATTATTAGGGAAATAAAAAAAGAGAGCTCTTCAGATATAATGGAAATGGACATAATTAGAGCAGGTAAAGATAAGTTGAAACAAGAAATCATAAAAATCATAAATAAATCAATAGAACATGCTAGAATTCCCAGCAGGTGGAAAAACTCAATTGTTATCCCAGTTCCAAAAGTGGTTAATTCAAAAAAATGTGAAGAATATAGACCTATAAATACTTTGCCATTACCAGAGAAAATAATGGAGATTCATATAAAAAAACAATTCTTAACACATTTAATGGATAATAATATACTTATAGAGAATCAGTCAGGATTTCGTGATAAACACTCATGTGAGACATCTATTCAGTTGGTAATTACTAAGTGGAAAGAACAGATTGAGCAAAATAAAATAGTGTTATCGGTATTTGTAGACTTCAAAAGAGCGTTTGAGACTATCAACAGAAAAATAATGATTGAAAAACTTAAAAAATACAGAATACGGTGTGAAGCACTTGAATGGTTTGAAGATTACCTGAATGATAGATCTCAACAAGTGAAAATTAACAACTATGTGTCACAGAAGCAGAAGGTTGAATTTGGAGTACCACAAGGGTCGGTACTCGGCCCAATTTTGTTCATCACATACATCAATGATATTGTGAATTGCTTTGATGAAGAAACAACAGTCAACTTATTTGCCGATGATACGGTAATATCAGTATCTGGGAAATCAGTAGATGAGGTATGCAATACGATGCAAAATGAATTGATAAAATTTGAAAAATGGTTAGAAGATAACTTCTTGTTTGTGAATACGAAAAAAACAAAAGTAATGCTATTTGGAACAAATGTAGACTCAAAAACAGTTACTAAGCTTGAATTATTCAATGAAGAACTGGAGTATGTTTCTGAATGTAAATATCTGGGATTAATTATTGATAGCAAGTTAAAGTTTGATAAACATATTAGGTATACACTCGATAAAATTAGTAAGAGGATAAATTACTTTTATAGGATTAGTGAGAGCTTGTCGATGTTTTCCAGAGTTACGGTATATAAGGCCATTATAGCTCCCCTCTTTGAATACTGCCCCACCATTGTTTATTATTGTAACGATGGGGAAAAAAAAGAATTACAGATACAACAGAATAGAGCTATGAGAATTATATTGAAAGTAAATAAGTATACCTCAACAAATGCGATGCTAGAATGCTTACATTTCATGAGTATAAATCAAAGACTGGTCTTTAATGTTGTTCTATTTATTTACAAAATATTGCACAAAATGCTTCCAAGGTATATGTCAGATAGAATCAAGTTTGTTAATGAAATTCATAAATACAACACTAGAACGGCTTCCAATATATATGTGGTAGCTGTGAAGAAGACATCAACAAAGCAGTCAATATTTTATAATGGACTAGTGCTGTATAATAATTTACCATTGTATATAAGATCAATTAATATGTTCAATGAGTTCAGAAGAAAGGCTGTGGAATATGTGAAAGAAAAGTATTAGGGAATGAGAAATTATTTATAAATATTTGTTTGAATGAAATAAGGATTTTGTAATCATTGTATATATATGTGTGTATATATATATGTGTATGTATGTGTATATATGTATATTATATTAGATTTAAATATTGTATTGTTGTTGTGAAATGAGTAGCAGAATATTGCTAAATAAACTACTACTACTACTACTACTTTCTTCTACTCACTCTGCCACCATTATCAGTGTCCTGTCGTAAACGTTCTCTATACTTTTGTAATTCTTCAATCGTTTCAACTATAACTGATATTGGCCGAATCTAGGAAGACCATAAAAATCTTTGAAAAGTTTTGTTGGAAATGATAATCAAATTTCTCAAAGCATCTCTTCCTGCATTTATTAAATTCTTTCAATCTCTTTGCAGATTTCACCTTTTGTTTTTTCGAGATATAATATTCCTTGCCTCGCTTTTTTTTCTCTTTCCTCACATTATCTTTCCACTCTCTCTCTCTCTCTCTGCGCACTCTTTTTCTTGTTCTGTCTTCCTCAAGTGTCATTTTTCTTCCACCTCCTACACGTTCATTCCTTTCTACAGGGAATGCCCAGCTGGGTTTTCATTGAGTCCATTTTCAGAAGAGTCTTAGTTTTCTTCTATTGGTGCGTAATCTCTATCGCATACAGAGTCATCACTATCTTCGGATATGTCTGAATCAATTTGTTCAATGATCTGAAAGAGCACGTTATAGTTTCATCATGCTATACAGATTGTTCAAATATACTCTCACCTTGAAATCATCTCTTACAGAATTGGTTTCGTTGGAAGGAATGATCAAAGGTGAGTTCTGAAATGTGACAAATGTATAACTCATAATTACTGCATTAAACACAAATATACATACCTCAGAGTTGCTACATGACAGGTAATTCAGAGCAGCCTCTAGACAGGCCTCAAATTTTCTAAACAAGCATCAGAATCTGTGGGCAGATCATTTGGTTCCTGGAGAATACAACGATGAATATTCATTCCTGAGCGAATTTCGAAAGTTACACTCACACATCAACAGATCGAGTTGTACAGTATTAAGCGCAAGATTTCTCACGACTACTGGTGAAGGGCTGCGAGACACTAGCATGCCTTTCTCATTTCCTATAAGAATATCACAATTTCTATATTGATAGTTTTAAATCAGCTACAAACATCACTTACCATCTTTTGTAGCTTGTTTGCACCTGTCTAGAATTTCTTATGTTCGTTTACTCATTTCAAATTTGTTTTATTTTTGTTTCACACCATCGCACTCTCAATGTTTCACATCGGAACCAACTGGAAAGAACGTGGTTAGATGTCCGGTCAACACAAGGAAAACGAATACAATTTCATGAGGCCAATGTTCAGGAATTCCACTACACAATAAGACTTAAAGGCCAATATCGAACATTGGCCCTCATTCCATTTAGTAGGAATGGACCTTTGCCTCAAATAATATTATCTATATCACATATGGATATTAGTAGAACTTTGGCAATTTTTCTACGTGAAAATTTGAATTTTAGAAGTATAAGTAGTGAGCCAAATAACTCAATTTGGCACAATGTGGACATTGGCCCTTGTTCTTTCAAGGTACAGATATATGTTCCTTATTTCTCACAAAATATTAACGAAAAATCGATAACAAGTCAAGCTGGTTGAAGAAAAAAACAATGACTACGTTCCCGGATGACATACTCATAGAAGTGTATGTGTAAAGTTCAATTCATTTTTGAGAAATACAAAGCCTTCATAACCTCACAGTGCTCCTTACATTAGAACGTACGACGTACGACAAGATCGAAATTGCTGTCTTCTCCTTCTGCTTCTTCATCTTCGGGCTTCTTCTGTTATACAGGGTGTTGACCGTGTGTGTTATGTTAATGAAGCCCACATTAGAACGTACGACAAGATCGAAATTGCTGTCTTCTTCTTCTTCTACTTCTTCTTCTTCGGGCTTCTTCTTTTATACAGGGTGTTGACCGTGCGTGTTATGTAAATGATACCCACATTAGAGGAGCACGTAATCATACAACACAGCTCTCTCTACTGCGCATGTCTCCTCAAACTGGTTGAAAAAAACACAATGACTACGTTCCCGGATGACCTACTCATTGAGGTCTATGTTCCTTATATTCCTCACATAATATTAACAAAAAATCGATAACAAGTCAAGCTGGTTGAAGAAAAAAACAATGACTACGTTCCCGGATGACCTACTCATAGAAGTGTACTTGTAAAGTTCAATTCTTCTTTAAGAAATACAAAACATTCATAACCTCATAGTGCTCCTCAAATTAGAACGTACGACAAGATCGAAATTGCTGTCTTCTTCTTCGGGCTTCTTCAGTTATACAGAGTGTTGACCGTGCGTGTTATGTTAATGATGCCCACATTAGAATGTACGACAAGATCGAAATTGATGTCTTCTTCTTCTTCTTCTTCTTCTTCTTCTTCGGGCTTCTTCTGTTATAGAGGGTGTTGACCGTGCGTGTTATGTTGATGATGTCTACATTAGAACGTACGACAAGATAGAAATTTCTGTCTTCTTCTTCTTCAATTCACAGTTTTGTCTATTTGACTTGTTTTATTCAGTAAATTTGGTCACTTATTTTCCGTACTAGAATTATTATCAACCTTTGTCAGTTTATCTTTCGAAAACTAATTGTGAATAAACCTTTATTTTGTGTTCGACTATCTTGAATTATTTGAATCCATGACCACTAACATCTAAACAGATACCCTCCACAAAATATGAAATGACGAAATCCAGACCTGGATCTTACTTTTATTTGTAAAATTTATGCGTTGCGAAGTAATTATTTCCGAATGAGTGAATTTGTTGTCAAACTTTTGTTTTTGCTTATGATTTATCGTTTTTTGAAAAATTCTGTGGAAGTTTAAGGAGAATTTTGACTATTATATCTATTCTTGATGCCTGTTTGTGTGTTTTGAAAATTCTCTGTCACAGTTTACAAAAACCATATACAGGATGAACATTTTGATGAAAACTATCGAAATTTTTCAAAAACGGTCCTGGATAATGGATTTCTCCTATTCTGGAAATGTCAGTCGATTAGGGTTTAGTTGAGGAATGTTCCATGGAAAAATCAGACGAATCCAAGGAGCTGTTGAAAAGTTATGACCAGAAGATGTTTTTGCCAAATCTCATAATTCACCCTATATATATTGGTAAACAAGAGAAGACGACACTTTCTGATGGTCATCAGGTATTCCTCTCAAGGGCCTTCATTCGTGGTAGGAGTATGTACAGATCCTCATGACTCACCCTGTATTAATTTCTTCCTGATTCTGGAATCATTGTCTACATTTCGTATTTGAATTTTGAAATATTTCAAAATGGAGTTTAACAGTGGAATGTATGCAAATGAGATTCCTCATGTAATATAAATATTAATGAAGATGTCGGAGAACTAATTTCAAAAATTTATTTATGCGATGTTATATGCATTTTATGAATATTCTATTGAAAATTTGACGTTGTCGAATATGTGAGAAAAATATTATCCATGAATACAGAGTAAACTTAATGATGAAAAACATTCCAATATACAGAATAAATTAAGAATAAAAGGATATTTTATTCGAGGTCGCACACAAAAAGTTATACTTCAACTTCATACAGAACATCGAGCAGAACATCAATGAAATAAAACCAGAATTCGTTTCAGTGTGGTGGGTAGTATAACAAAACAGGCAATTTTTTTAATGAATACTCACTAAGGAATAATGGCATACATAAGGGTAGAAATAAAACATGACGAAAACTTTCGATACATTGTACTTATTTTGAAACAAAATTGCATTTTTTGTTTGTTTTGGTTGATAAGGTAATCAGCGATTTCGAGGAGTAAATCAGATTAACATATTGACGTCAAGTATAGCTCACTGGCTTACCGTATTCTATCAGGGCCTACTCTATCTCACCGGGCCGGAGCATCGCTTTCATGACGTCACACTAGTAGGGACAAAATCGAGGCGCTGGAAATTGCGTTTCCCGATTCATTGATTTACCACGGGAAAACGGTAACAGTAATCAAAAAATGTCAAAAGATGAAATATGTACAGACTAGACTTTTTCAGGAGATGAATGAATATTCACTGATTTACGATTAATAGTTCAAGAAATATAGCACATCAAAATGAATTGACTATATTCAGAATTGTCGTTTTTTAAAGAGCTGCTAGAATTTCAATATTTACTTCACACAAATGATTCAACCATGCAAGGGCTTCTCATAGTATTTAAATAGACTGTGATTTTTTTCAGAATTCCCAAGTAGAAAGGCGAATCAGATGATTATTACAGACTAGTTCAAAAAGTTTAGACGGCCCCCATGCTAAACCTATTAGTTGTGGATATATGCTGTCACTGACTTCTTTGTAGTAAATTTCATTGCCTACAAATCGATATTATATCACTTTTACTGTATCTCAGAGGATTTTAGCAGCGTTTATGTCTAAAGGTAATCTGGACACACTTTGATGACGTTTGAAATTATATACCAACCCGAGTAGAAACCCTGACAGCGAATTAATTCTTTTCAGCATTTTAAAGTAAATGAGCTATAACCACCTATAACCTTTCAATTACGAACGCACCAATATGAAATGATGTGAAATCTCAACTAACTAGTGTAATGTCAGCATCGAGGTAGAGGGGATAGACTACTGTCCGGTGAGATAGAGTAGGCCCTGATTCTATACTCATGACCCTTGCATTTTCGATACCCCTGTTGATTTATTTCAATCTCCTCTTGAAAATGCTTGTCCCACCCTCAATATCTTCCTTGAAGTGAATAATATGAGAAATCTAAAAAACAGGTCGATTTTATTTTCAACGGGGACACTTGAAATGAGTGGTTTTAGCCCTCTTGGTTCAACCCCCCACCGAAGATCTACTGGAGATCTACTTGCCTACGTCACCCATCTATGGCAATCTTCAATAGAAAAACACGGGGAATCTCTAGCTGTTGCGTTGGACATATCGAAAGCATTCGACCGTGTTTGGCACGAAGGACTCCTCCACAAACTACCATCATACGGCTTACCACCTCAGCTATGCCATCTCTTATCGAGTTTTCTTTCAGGCAGATCGCTTCACGTGGTGGTGGACGGTGTATCGTCTGATACCATTCGCATCAATTCCGGCGTTCCACAAGGATCAATTTTGGCACCAACATTATTCCTGCTTCATATCAATGATCTAATGGGAGTAACAACTTGCCCCATCCACAGCTTTGCAGATGATAGTACCCTCCATACTGCGTTCTCTTCCAGAATTCCCATTTCTTCCCAGGAAACTAAGAACTCACGGCGCAGGCAGGTCAATGCTGTCAATAAAGATCTTGCTGAAATCACAGCCTGGGGAACAAACAACCTAGTTGAATTCAACGCCACCAAAACTCAAGCCTGCATTTTCTCTAGAAAGGCGGAACTCAGTATGCCCGATATTGTAATGTCTGGCTCCACCATCCCCACCAAGCCCACCATATCTATGCTCGGTATTTCCATCAGCACCACTCTTTCATGGGATAATCATGTCAGATCCATCGCAAAAGCTGCTTCACAAAAACTCGGATTCTTGTTCCGTGCGAAAAGCTACTTTACACCTCAACAGCTTCTCATGATCTACAAAGCGCAGATACGGCCTGTTCTAGAATACTGTTCCCACATATGGGGTTCAGCACCAAAACATACGCTGATGCTCTTAGATTCCATCCAGAGAAGAGCCATTCGCCTGGTGGGTGACGCCACACTCACTCACTCTTTGACATCATTGGAACACCGTGGAAAGGTCGGCGACCTTTCACTTTTCTATCGATACTTCCTCGGGAAATGTTCTTCGGAAATATCTGCTATCATCCCTTCACTAGCAATACCAATCAGACGAACTAGACAAGCCCAGTCAGCACATCCTTTCGTTGTCAACCTCGAAAGATGTCGAACAGCACTTTATCAAGACTCCTTCATCCATAGAACGGCTAGGCTCTGGAATTCATTGCCTGTGGAAGTATTCCCAACAACATATAATCTCCAAAAGTTCAAAAAAAATTCCAATACCTACCTCCTGTCCCTATCCTCCCTAGGAACGCACGATGTTCTTTGAACATTATAGGGATTCCCTTTCGTGCGCTTCAAGCGATAAAAAAAAAAAAAAAAAAAAAAAAAAAAAAAAGGAGGGGTAGATGTTACCCTCAGAATCTTGAATCAGAAGGGGGGTCAAGTGGCACATCATTCTGAAGGACGTTCAATTCACTTTCCAACGGTACTCTATTTATTCATTTTCTGTCGAGTACTTTCCGAAAAGTTAGAAAACTTCCCACCCGATAATATCTTCCTTTCAGTAAATGATGTGAAAAATCGAGAAGACACGTCAATTCCATTTTTGAGGAAGACACATAAAATGCATATTTTTAGCCCTCTCAGTTCAACCCCCTAGGAGGGGTAGATGTTACCCTTAGAACCTAATATGAAAAGGGAGGTCAAGATGCACATCATTTTGAAGGACGTTCAAGTCTCTTTTCAACTATACCCTAGTTTTTCATTTTTTGATGAACAGTTTCCGAAAAATGCCGTTCTAAACTTTAAAGCAGTAATTTGAACATACCAGCACTGATATCTTGACTGATATGCATGGTTTTCAGGTTGGTATTATTGTATTGACATTTTCTGTCCAAATGGTAGGAAGATTTTGATTGCATCTGAGTGCTGGCATGTTACAATTACTTCTGTAAGTTTAGAACGGCATTTTTCAGGAAGTGCTTATCTAAAAATCATAAACTAGTGTACTGTTGGAAAGAGAATTGACCTCTCTTCCCTTTCGAGATTCTAAGGGTTACATCTAACCCTCCTAGGGGGTGGAACCAAGAGGGCTAAAAATACACTCAGTTCCAAAAAAATGACGCACTTGATATTTGACCTATCTTCTTAAAAAAAAATAGTAGGCCGATTTTTACTTTTTTTAAAAAGCTGTGACATGGCTAGAATTGTTACCTAGCATCTCCAGATCATGGATCTACTTGTCGTCAAAAAATCATCCTGTGCGTTTGGGGGGAAGGGGGTAATTTATAAAAAAATATGAATTTGTTTTTATTCGTGGAAAATATTGATGGGTCCCAGAACTTCCACCCTGTCGGATCTTGATTTCGTGTGACAAGTAGAACAAATTATAGAAAATTTTGAAATTCACCAATTACATTACGATATATGAGAAAATCATATTTCAAACGGCTATTGTATATTCTCGTTAAATTGTTTTTCATATACCTCGCATTCTCTCAGTAACTACAACGTTTATCTATAAAATACTTCGAATAATGTCGATGCGCATATGTTTTAAGATGCGAATGGTTCTTCGATTTTGAAAATCAAAGCATAAATAAGGAATATATTGAGAAAATCTTAGTTCAATGCAGGTACCACGGACGACCGCGTTACGCCGCATTCGTACCCCTATTCTCCCAGCAATACCCGCGGCTATCATGGTTCCATACGCTTTCGTTATAGAACAAGTAATGATTAGCTAACGAAATCTATTATTGTAAATTTATCATAAAATATATGTTTCTCTAGATAAAAAGATGGAAAGTACTAGCAATTTAGACACTGATCTTGAATATGTCTTGAAGTTGAAGATTCCTTTCCAGCAGAGTACAGAATCATCGAGAAAATGTTTCGTTTGTGGAAAAGATGGTCAACTCCTTCGTTGTACAGAATTATCGATAAAAACTTTTGAAAGTTGTATGAATATAACAAAAAACCTCAGAAAAAACTATGCGAGGCAAATCGATATGGAACTTCAGAGAATTGATGATATTTTCAATGGAAATAAAGGTCAATCGACCTTCTGGCACAGGAATATTGAAAACTGGAGACAATAATGTCAGGAATAAAACGCTTTCTATATTTTTGATGTGTCTAAAATAATTTTTTACCAAAAACGTTCAAATAAGAGTCAAGTTTTGACCTAGTATTGACTACCGACTACCAACATTGTTTATTGCCATGGAAGTCAAGTATCATAACCAATGCTTTGTATCGAATTGGAAACATTATAGAGGATCACTGAGTGAGAATAAAGTTGTCATACCACACATCATGACAAAGAATTTGATAATCTCATAAAATTAATAGATGGTGCAGATTTTCTAATGAAAAAGGGTATACTTTCAACTGTTTATATCAAAAATATGCCGAACTTGGTGGCAAAACTGGTAGGAAAATCTTAATCGAAGATTACTGTCTGTAGGTTAATCGAGAAAGTGAAACATTAATTTTACTTGATTTTTTGGGATTTTCTCTCCTCGTTTCTTTGGACGTTTCGGCAACGAATCTGCTCCCGTTCTCAACATGATAATGCAACTTCCAAAGAAAAATGTTTTGCAAGTTTACAAGTTTCGAGTTATAGCCGTTTGAAATATGATTTTCTCATATATCGTAATGTGAATTTCAAAATTTTCTATAATTTGTTCTACTTGTCACACGAAATCAAGATTCGACAGGGTGGAAGTTCTGGAACCCATCAATATTTTCCACGAATAAAAAAAAAATCCATATTTTTTTATAAATTACCCCCTACCCCCCAAACGCACAGGAAGATTTTTTGACGACAAGTGGATCCATGATCTGGAGATGGTAGGTAACAATTCTAGCCATGTCACAGCTTTTTACCTCCGATTTCCCACCAACTTTTGGTCTAAGCGACTTACGGTTCGTTTGGCACTCTACTATGATGAGAACTCGACCTCCCTGCCGATTAATCGACGGACGACCCGTTGGCCTAATTGGCAGAGTGTTGGGCATGTAACCCAGAGGTTGTGAGTTCGACTCTCACACGGGGCGGTGGAGTTTTTTCATTTTCCATTGTCACTCGAAATTAGGGCTTTCCATCATCTTCATTATTTTTGTTTTATTGACTAAAATTACACAAAATGCCTCAAATAAATCCTGAACAAGTAGCAAGATTAGTTGCGTTAGTAAACGAAACGTTACGCCGCTCGTGCAGTGGGAGTTCATGAAGCAACTGATCGTAGAGCAATCCGCAAGTACGAACAAACAGGAAGCACCGCTCGGAGGGTCGGTTCTGGTCGGCCTCGAAAAACTTCTCCAAGAGATGATCGCTTCTTTAGATTGCGGATTTTACGGAATCGATCAAATACTGCGGTAAATGTTCAGCAAGATCTTCGCCAAATTCGTGTTTTTCTGGCGAGGCAGTCGATGAATGCCCAAATTTACATTGACATTTCAGAGCAGTATGTCTCACCTTATGCAGAGTTAGTGGGCAATAATTTTATATTGATGCAGGATAATGCCCGATCACACACCGCAACAATAGTGCGAAACTTCTAAGAAGCTACTGGTATTTCCACATTACAATGGCCTGCGAGAAGCCCCGATATGAATCCTATAGAACATTTGTGGGATGAATTAGGGAGAAGGGTACGTTCTCGCGAGAGGTCACCGGAAAGTCTCGCAGAAATGGCAGATGCATTAGTGGAAGAATGGGATCGTATACCAATGGAAACGATAAGCAACTTAATTTCCAGTATGCCTCGTAGATTAGAAGTTTTTAGAGTTGCTAGAGGAGGCAATACACGGTATTAAGCAGTCATCCCAATTCATAATTTTATGTTTAATAAAAATGTTTATTAAAATTATTGGTATCAGTTTATTTCATTAGAAAATTGTTTCTCGATAAATTCAGAAAGTTGGTAATCTGCAAGGATTCAGCAAAAAAAGCTGTAATTCGGAATATTTCAGAGATAAATCAATGAATTGAAAAACAAAATGCTCGCGAAAGAAGCCTCTTTCGTATAGGGTGCAAGCACTTTCTATGCCATTACTGAATTAACACACAGGGTGAGTCAATAATTAAGAATAAATCATGGTTCGAGTTATTCCACCACCATCAAGGAGGCTTTGAAAAAATGTTCACCTCTTTATTTTTTTTCTAAAGACAAATGCATTACCTACCAACAAATAAAAAAAAATGAAAATCGGCCTACTATTTTTTGTTTTTTTTAAGAAGATAGGTCAAATATCAAGTGCGTCACTTTTTTTTGAACTGAGTTTATTTTTAAGACACATGTACGAAGGCGCTGAAGGGCCACCTATACTATTTTTTTTTTAATCCCGACTTTAAAGTCGGGGGTCCGACTTTAAAGTCGGGGGTCCGAGATTAAAGTCGGGGGTCCGACTTTAAAGTCGGGGGTCCGAGATTAAAGTCGGGGGTCCGAGATTAAAGTCGGGGGTCCGAGATTAAAGTCGGGGGTCCGAGATTAAAGTCGGGGGTCCGACTTTAAAGTCGGGGGTCCGAGATTAAAGTCGGGGGTCTGACTTTAAAGTCGGGGGTCCGAGATTAAAGTCGGGGGTCCGACTTTAAAGTCGGGGGTCCGAGATTAAAGTCGGGGGTCCGAGATTAAAGTCGGGGGTCCGACTTTAAAGTCGGGGGTCCGAGATTAAAGTCGGGGGTCCGACTTTAAAGTCGGGGGTCCGAGATTAAAGTCGGGGGTCCGAGATTAAAGTCGGGGGTCCGACTTTAAAGTCGGGGGTCTGAGATTAAAGTCGGGGGTCCGACTTTAAAGTCGGGGGTCCGAGATTAAAGTCGGGGGTCCGACTTCAATCTCGAAAATTCCGAGAAAATGATCGAATGAGCAAAATACGTCATCACTTTTGTGTAATTCGAATATCCTCAATATCGACAAAATATCAATATAACATATACAGGGTGATCCACGGTGGATGGCCTATTAGAAGTATCTGGAGAACGAAAAGACAGAACATTCTGAAAATTGGGATCCTTTGATAATTGAACATTCTCTATCCGTTTAAAATATGTTCATCGATACAGTGTTACCACTTCTATTAGAAACAACCAGCAACTTTGTTATTTCTAATGGAATACCCTGTATTTTATTGCATTTTCAGATTCTTTCTGAACAGCTGATTTCATCAATGTCAAAAATACAGGGTGCTTCAAGATTCAGAATTCTGATCACCCTGTATCTGTTCCAATTAAATGTCAGAAGACAGTGAATCGAAAGTTAAGATAGGGACATGTGAACCGTTTTGATCGATAATGAATAGTTTCAACACAAAAAAATCTTAACATTGAAAAATCCTGATTTTGAACACCCTATATCTCTGTAATCATTCCTGCTAGAACCCAAGTGTGAAGCATTGATGAAATCAGCTGTTCAGCAAGAATCTGAAAATGTAATAAAATACAGGGTGTTCCATTTGAAATAACAAAGTTGCTAACTGTTTCTGATAGAAGTAGCAACACTGTCTCGATGAAAGTATTTTAGACGAATAGAGAATGTTCATTTATCGGAGCATCCTAATTTTCAGAATGTTCTGTCTTTTAGTTCTCCAGATACTTCTAATATGCCATCCACCGTGAATCACCTTGTATAATTAGTTAATTCATAATGAAAACTGCGCATTGAAAACTTGATTCTCAACGTTTGACGGACCCCCGACTTTAAAGTCGGACCCCCGACTTTAATCTCGGACCCCCGACTTTAATCTCGGACCCCCGACTTTAAAGTCGGGATTCAAAAAAAAAAGTATAGGTGGCCCTTCAGCGCCTTCGTACACATGCGCTCGTTTTTAGATCCAATAATTTATTGGGTGAGGCAAAGGTGAAGTCTCATTGGCTATAGTTCCAACACAAAATGCTGATTGGCCATCTCGAATATGGCGGGTATCATTGACGTTCTGTCAAATGTCAACAGTGTCAACCACCATTTGCATTGGTCATTGAGAAACAACAATAACAACATAATATTTTTGTTTTTATATTCCTGGTGTGTTTTGATTGTATTATAACAACTTAATTCCAAAAAACGTTACTTTATTCGTTACTGAAGAGTGTGGTACTGTGATGTAAGTGTTTCGGTCAAAATGGCCGCCACTGTCGTTGGATGTGAGATGTAAACAGAAATAGTCATTTGTCGTCTGAATGAAAAGGCCTGTTGACATGAACTAGGAAGACGATACGAAATTTGTTGCAGATTTTGGCAAACATCCTCACGAAGACCCAAACAGAAAGTGAAGTTGAATGAAACCATATAAAAACTGTAACATTGCGTGTATAATTATTATGCTAATCAATGATGGTATATCTAAAGTTATAAAATTGAAATGCATTCGAGTTCTCTTTCATGTGGTTCCCACACGTTACGAAATCTGAAAGTTAATTTATAAGCTGCCAAACTTTGAAACTGGACCAAGTATAAGATGCTCATAGCGATGAGCCTGATGAGAGAACGAATATTAATTATTATTCGCTTATGTAATCAGTGAAAAGAAAAATGCAAGGCCATCACTAATCACCCAAGGTAAAATGCCAGGTATATTAATGTTCAGAATCATCCTTCCAATTTGTTCAATATTAGATATTACATCATGTTACGAAATGATTCAGAATTAATAGGTAGATTTTTATATTTTTTATAATGCGACTATCTGTTTTAGATGAATATTTATCAAAAAACTTTAATTATTTTATTTCTACTACTCTCTTTTATTTGGCTACCCATGGAAGCTGGATTATCTAATTTTTCGAACAATTCTATTCATTTTCTACTTCTTTTTAGTTCGGCACTGTATATCTCATCTTTTTTTCATTCTACCCTTTTTCTATCTATAAAAACCTGTTTCATTAGGTTCTCAAAATACTTTATATTACAATAGCTGACGTTGTTTTGCTATTGCATTTTTTTTTATTTCAAGACAATATTTTTTTATTTTAATATTCATCAACATACCTTTATTATTTTGTTTTCTACTCCTTTTTAGTCTGGCTATCCATAACATCGTGTTTCATTAGTATATTTCAAACTACTATTTTTATTTTCCACTTCTTTTTAGTTCGACAATCTATCTCGTTTTTTGAACTATCTATATTCTATACTATCAATTTTTTATTTCTATTCACTTCGGCCTTGAGTTTAGCTATCCATAAAAGCGTGTTTCATCATAGTTTTTCAAACTTCTATTTATCACAAAGCTCTTTCGCCATATTGGATCCGCCATCTTGAATTTCCCAATTTTGAAGAATAAAATCATAATCTCCGACCTCGAAAACCCCCAGATACGAACTTTGAATAGAATGGGATCATAATTACAGAACTCTTTCGCCATATTGAATCCTCTATCTTTGATTTCCTAATTTTCATGAAAGAATCATGATCTCCGACCCCAAAATCCTCCAGATACAAATTTTGAATGGAATCGGATCATAGTTACAAAACTCGTCTGCCATATTGGATCTGCCATCTTGGATATCTGAATTTCGTTGAAAGAACCATTATCTCCGACTCCAAAAACCCCCGGATACCAATTCTGAATAGAATTTGATCATAATTAAAAAACTCGTCCGCCATATTAGATTCGTCATTTTTAATTTCATAATTTTGACGAAGGAATCATAATCTCCGATCTCAAAAACCCCCAGTTACCAATGTTGATAGAATCTGACCATAATTACCCCTAATAGCACGCAACGTCCTAGGGACGTCCCTATTTGGTACAATTCACGTCCGACTGTTCCGAACCAAAAATAGGTGTCCTTGGGACGTCCCATCCCGTACATCTCATGCAATGTCCGAGCAAGGACGTCCACGGAATGTCCCAGCTGGTACATCATTTCAAATGTCCTAGAAATAGCATGTCCCACGTGGTACATATTGTGGAATGTCCATGCAAGGACGTCCTTGGCATGTCCCTGATGGGATATGATTTTAAACTTTCCTTTAGGGACATCCGTCGGATGTCCTGAGTAGTACATATTCTAGCATGACTTCAGATCTTATATAATATCCCTTCTAGACAACCATGAAATGTCCCTGATGGTACATTCCTTCAAATATCTCTGCATAGACGCCCTCAATATTTCCAGGATCGTATAACAATCGAAATGTCCCTTAGGGATATCCATCGGATGTCCCAATTGGTACATGAACTGTACTCTTCCAATGTTCTAGAAATAACGTCCTATGGACGTCCCAGTCGGTACTTTCAATATGTTGTCCCTGCGAGGACGTTTACTTACACCTCGCCGACGAATGATTGCTCGTAGGCTATGAGTACTCCTCGTCAATGTCCTTCACGTAAGTCCATTGGACGTCCGTGGGAAACTTTTTGGGGACCTTCTACGGACCATCAACTCAACTGGATGTCCTAATCAGTTATGCAAGATCTGGTCCTAGAGGGACCCAGAAAAATTCAAATTCAAGAATAATTCGTACGTCCCTGGGACATCCTATGGGCATCCAATTGATATCCCTCAGCGTTGCTGATAGGTTGTCCTATGGATGTCTTAAGGATGTCCTCTCGATCAGGAATACTGTAGGATTTGGGTATTCGATAGTTGTCCCAGGGACATCCCTCAAGGACGTCCCTAGTTGGTCCCCAAGTGGGACATTTGTGCGTCCCACAGACGTCCAATGGACGTCCACGGTACCAAATTCAAACGTCCTATGGACGTCCTGAATGTCCCGACAGGACGTCCTAAGGATATCCATGGGACATAGGTGTGTTATTGGGGACAGAAGTCGTCCGCCATATTCGATTCGCCATATGAGAATTCTCTTTCATGCAATGAATTCCAGAGCCTATAGCCGTTCTATGGATGAAGGAGTTTTGATAAAGTGCTGTTCGACGTCTTTCGAGGTTGACAACGAAAGGATGTGCTGACTGGGCTTGTCTAGTTCGTCTGACTGGTATTGCTAGTGAAGGGATGATAGCAGAGATTTCCGGAGAACATTCCCCGTGGAAGCATCGATTGAAAAGTGGAAGGTCGCCAATGATGTCAAAGAGTGAGTGAGTGTGGCGTCACCCACCAGGCGAATGGCTCTTCTCTGGATGGAATCTAAGAGCATCAGCGTATGTTGTGGTGCCGAACCCCATATGTGGGAACAGTATTCTAGAACAGGCCGTATCTGCGCTTTGTAGATCATGAGAAGCTGTTGAGGTGTAAAGTAGCTTTTCGCACGGAACAAGAATCCGAGTTTTTGTGAAGCAGCTTTTGCGATGGATCTGACATGATTATCCCATGAAAGAGTGTTGCTGATGGAAATACCGAGCATAGATATGGTGGGCTTGGTGGGGATGGTGGAGCCAGACATTACAATATCGGGCATATTGAGTTCCGCCTTTCTAGAGAAAATCCAGGCTTTAGTTTTGGTGGCGTTGAATTCAACTCGGTTGTTGGTTTCCCAGCCTGAGATTTCAGCAAGGTCTTCATTGACAGCATTGACCTGCCTGCGCCGTGAGTTCTTAGTTTCCTGGGAAGAAATGGGAATTCTGGAAGAGAACGCAGTATGGAGGGTACTATCATCTGCAAAGCTGTGGATGGGGCAAGTTGTTACTCCCAACAGATCATTGATATGAATAAGGAATAATGTTGGTGCCAAAATTGATCCTTGTGGAACGCCGGAATTGATGCCAATGGTATCAGACGATACACCGTCCACCATCACGTGAAGCGATCTGAAAGAAAACTCGATAAGAGATGGCATAGCTGAGGTGGTAAGCCGTATGATGGTAGTTTGTGGAGGAGTCCTTCGTGCCAAACACGGTCGAATGCTTTCGATATGTCCAACGAGACAGCTAGAGATTCCCCGTGTTTTTCTAATGAAGCTTGCCATAAATGGGTGACGTAGGCAAGTAGATCTCCAGTAGATCTTCGGTGGCGAAAGCCGTATTGTCTATCATTGATGATTCCTGAGCTCTCTAGATATTTGGTAAGCTCAATATTGATGGCTTTCTCCATCATTTTGGAGATTACTGATAACAGGGCAATGGGCCTGCAGTTGTTGTTGTTGTTACTGAAATGTATATGAGAAGTATACTTGTATAAAGTCTGATCTTGATGAGCTTGGAACTTCTAAAAAAAAAAGAATTGTTATTCATCGCCCTCTCATATGTATAGAGGTAAATTAATCTGGGACACCTTGTGACTTCTCTAATGTCCACAATCGCGCGACTGTACCTACTATTTGCTTTCGCTGCTGATCCAGATGTGAATTGCTTTGGTACACGGAAATTCTCAAGTATAAGGAATAAGGAACGATTTGTGTGGGATATACCCGCAGTATAAAAGACATGGCAAACATTCTGATTTGCATAATGAACGGAGGATAGGCAAACATAAGAATTTCTCTTTCCTCCACGATAACATTTTATGCGTTACGACATTTTTATTTTTTGATCGTCTTCTTGTGTTCGAAATCCTGTATCGGCGGAATTTAGCAATCAGAATGTGGTCCACTTCTCTTCATCATCAGAGGCGAGATCAGAGGTATATGGAATTTGTTCTAAATTTGTTTGTTCAAATTTCATCATCAGAGGCGAGATCAGAGGTATATGGAATATTAAAACGTTTGATACAATAATCCTACCAAACCCCACGAAAGGAAAGACATCTGCAGAGCAACTTACAATTTAGGTATACAGGGTGTTCCTTAACGACATGCTACATGCAACGCATTTCAAGAAACAAACTTCCCACTGACGTATGTCCTATATAAAAACCTTAACTTTTGAGATACAGTGTGATGAAGTTTCGAAAAAAAATCAGTTTTTTAATAATAACTGGAATGATATTGTAGTCATCTTTATGAAATTTGGTAAATATCTTTTATGCATCAAGGTGCATTTTTTGATGTATACACATGTTCCTTTTCTCTACCAGTGGCGCCGTTAGGGGGATATCCCTAATAGCACACAACCTCCTAGGGACGTCCCTATTTGGTACAATTCAAGTCCGAATGTCCCGGACCAAAAATAAATGTCCTTGGGACGTACCATCCCGTACATCTCATGCAATGTCCGAGCAAGGACGTCCACGGAATGTTCCAGCTGGTACATCATTCCAAATGTCATAGAAATAGCATCCCTAAGACGTCCCACGTGATATATATTGTAGAATGTCCTTGCAAGGACGTCCTTGGCATGTCCCTGATGAGATATGATTTTAAACGTTCCTTTCAAAGATATATTCTCATCAAAATGATCATCATTTCATCAATTCAACAAAATTTTTATAGTTGAATCAACATTGACATTATTTTGCATCGACATACCTAATTCGTTTTTGAGAAAACCATATATATTGTTGATGGAATTTATATTATAACTGTTGATTCAATTGGACTACATTCTTGATTTGAACAAGCTGCTTCCATGAAATAATCATGTATCTGGTTGATTCAACAAAATATTGCTCAGTCCAACAAAAGTAATTCAAGCATAAATAATTTGTTGATGCAACAAATCCTCTTTTCTCGTGCAGTACGATTATATCTTGTTCTATAAATAACTACGAAATAGTAGAGAATGAAAGTGGAAGATAAAAGAGAATTAATATCAAAGAAATAACATTTGATTCTCGAGTGCTTTTACGTGTTTGATGCCTATTCGACAGAACAGAAAAAAAATCGAGCGGAAAGGTAAACATCGTGTTTTGTTTGTATTTTGTGTCCTCTCGCAATGTAAAAAATCCTGATGAGCACACGTTGAAATTCTCAGCGATAGGCAATAGGCAAACTTATGCTTTTTCCTTTTTCTTGAAAAAATTAAGGATTGTCTGTCCAGAATAACAAAAAATGTTGTACAGGGTGGGCAAAATTGGGCGTTTTCACGGGCTATCTAAATAACTAAAGGAGTTATCGAAAAACCGATATACATGTTACGGGTTCGATTTCAGAGAAACCTAAAATGATGCCTTAGGAATTTCGATATCTTCATTCGTTTCAGAGATACAGGGGGAAATTGAAAATTGCCGATTTCGTTTTTATTTTCTGAGTACTTTATGGCGGGGAATATTGAAAATTTTCGAAAGTTCATCCATATAGTATGATGCAAACAGTCCATTGGCATCATTAGAAATTTTATACAGGGTTACATTAAAAAGATACGGCAGTCAATTATATTTTTTTCTTATGGAACACCCCGTATATTTCGGCACAGTTAGATAGTCCCAGGCGGTCCAATTTCAAATATATGTATGATTCTGACTTTTTCTTCCACAATTTCAGAAATATTCGCAGAAATATATTCAGTGTGTCACATTTTTCATGGTTGCACCATCGTATCTTCCGCAATAATCATTGAGGTTGGATTCATATATTCACAACTGTGAGAAAGATGCCAATGATACACTCGAGGACCTAGGGGGAATAACTCCAGTGATAACACTGCTCGCCAGTAGCTATGAAATCACCGACATTTCTGGAAAATGCTATCAAGAGGAAGAATATTGGTTGAAATTGACACTCTGTATATATCAACCAAAGGAGGAATTCTAAAAAACCATATACAGGGTGTCCCAGAACAACGTACATTGAATTCAACAGGGTGGACTAGAGTTCAAAATAGGTCGATTGAGACCAACTTACTTCTGTACGAAAATGAACCGTTGGGCAGTGAGACGGCGCGAAGAATGGATTTTTTCTTCAGATTTTATTGAATATTTCAAAATCCTTGAGAGGTAATGCTCTGGAATTTGAAAGGCAGTCAACTATAAGAAGTGTGCATAGATAACAGATTTGATCAGTTCAATCGATATACAGGAAGATACAAATTTAGCATTCTGATTGGAGAAAATCCATAGAATTTTTTTTTGAGTACGCCACTGATCTATTTCAATATCTATTCGAATAACAAAATCAATTATCTATCTTTTTTTTTCACCACATTTCTTCCTGAATTTTGCTTGGTTTACGAGATATCTGAGAAAATTCTTTCGGAGTTCCTCCATATCATCCATAGTCCAAGATATCAGAGTTATTGTGTTCTGCAGGTTTCTTCCTCCTTCATGTTGATATTTTGGCCACGTATTCATGTTAATTATTTAATAGCCATCATGCCAACTCACCACCAAAGGAGTTTCAAAGTGAATGTTTGGGCTGGGATTTTAGATGACAATCTAATTGGGCCATTTTTTTTACCGAACCGCTTGACAGGAATCGAATATTTGAACTTTTTGCGAAAAAATTTACCAGGACTCTTAGAAGACGTTTATTTGGAGACTAGAAACGAAATGTGGTTCCAACAGTATGGCGCACCACCACACTCCAGTCACGAGGTGACGCAATAATATACAGGGTGTTGTATTCAAAATAACAAAGTTGTTGCTACTTTTTGATAGATGCGGCGACGCCGCAGCGCTGAAGATATTTTTAAGAGTATTTTTAAATAATACAGATCATAAGAATTGTACCTTTTGAGAACGTCACTTCCATGATGTTGCAGTGACGTATCTATGACATATAAAAATCACGTCGATGTAACGTAAAATTTGTCAAAAATGCGCTATTTAGATTCTTGTAGGGCGTCAAATAGTGCATCAATAAAACTCACAGAATGTTTGAGGAAACTTTTTACATTTTATTACCAGATTTGAACGTCATCTTGACGTCATTTTATCGTAAATTTGACGTTATTCCGACATCACCGTTAGGTGGGTGACCGACGTCAATAAACGTGAGTTATATGACTTCGATGGGCTGTGACTTACTAGTCTCCTTGGTCATTTAACTAACGTGGAGAGATGTCACTGGAACGTTATCTCATTGCCTGGGTTAGGAAAGGGGGAAAATTCACAAAGAGAAGTGCCTTCACCAAAAATTTGAGTGAAAAGTACTAGTATTCTGGAGAATCGAGAGTGCAGTAGTTGTTTATACATCTTCCTAGTTTGAGAAGTCTATGACATCGTCACCAGAATTCTTCGACCATCTTCCGTACTGAATGAGACATGAACCAGTCTTTGTGGCAGAATGTAAAATTCTTGGATCATTAATCGGTAAATGACGAACCAAGGCTATTCAACAACTTTACTGATAGGGCGTATCATATAAATCTTTGTATACCTACGTGGAATCGTGGCTAATAATAACAATTTTGAACAATGTTAACAAACTATCTGTTGATTCAATTCCTCATGTTCTCCTTTACTGAAATTCAAATTCTGTCGAGAGCTGCGCATTCCAAATTTTATATTCAAACTCCTTCATTCTTTCTATTGGCGTAAAAGTTTCATTTACTGAAAAAATCAAGTTCAACGCTCATGGAATAATCTTCATCATATTCATGACATGGTTTTCCTTGCCCTATATGCCAAACAATTTGAAAATAATTGTAACTTGCATGTATCGAATTGTTTCAGTCCGAGAAATAGGTATGTATTAGTTTTTTTAAATACCTTCTAGGAACACATTGTACAACAGACTATGGAAATTTCATTAGGAATGGCCAACACATTTTCAAATATTGATAAAAAAAAATTCTCTAAGAAACTTTCGGAGACAAATAATTTTCTGTCGTTCGTTCGTGTGTGACCCAGAGAATTTGAGCTCGAGTGCCAGTGCGATAATAATGATTCACCCTGTATACATACCGAGCGTATAATGATTAGATATCAGACACTTCTAATGGTTCGTGTAGATCGGTAAAAATGCAGTTATCTGACCCAAACGATGAAGATGATGGGTAGTAGTCTTCGCCGTTTCTGCCACTAGAAGGGGTCATGCCGAGGTCACCCGATAATCTACAGGGCGATTCATCGATTAGGTGTGTGCTGAGGAACTGTTTTAGCTTCTTTCGCCTTTTTTATTGGGTTTTTTGTGCTCACACCTAGCCGAACACCCTTGTGCGGCTTGCCTTCCGCTTAAGGTTCCGTGGCCAGATTTCCGATCAAAAACGAATTATCGCGTGAGATGATGCATTTTTTCTTACCTCATACAGTCTACTACAAGTCCTTTTATTTTCCATTCTACTTCGCGGTTACGTAAATTACTAAACAACCACTCAGTTCGCAATTTTTCAAAATCAAATCACAGAATTAGACTAACAGATATTTCATTACATCAAAACTTCAGAAGAATGATAAAGATTCCTACAAAGCAAGTGTAATTCCTCTTAAAATCTTCAAATTCCACTTCGATAACTTTTTATATATTATAATATATTCTCAATATTGAATCGTCGTTAGCACAAAAAAAAAATAGTGTAATATACACGGGCCTAGGAAAAATATTAGATTTTAGCTCACGGTTTTTTGTCTCCCTCCGCTAAGCGTTGGGAAACAACACAACCTCGTTTCAATCTATGTCCATTAATTTCCTCCCTTGTATAATGAATAACTATTTTGCTGTGACGGGATGAAAGTTTGACATTTCATCTCTGTTGACAGATCATAAAATGTCACTTTTCATAAATGTCATTTTTCCCACAGGAAAAAGTGAGTACCCGAATATAAACATACTCTGTTGAGGGCTTTCATTATGCTATTTTTTTATGTTCTGGTTCCCACTAAAAGGGATATCCTGTAATGTTCAGAGAACATCGCGAGAACCAAGGGTAATAAGGTAGGAATTGATGTTCTTCTTAACTTTCTGGAGGTTATATGTCTCGGGGAACACCTCCCTTGGCGATGTGTTTCAGAGCCTCGCTGTTCGTAGGATGAACGAGTCTTTGGAAAGAGATGTTCTGCAGGTCTCCAAAGTGACCACGAAGGGGTGCGAAGCCTCAACTCGACGGTTTAATCTCGCGGGGATTGCCAAGGGAGGAACAATTGTTGATATTTCAGAAGAGCATCGTCCATGAAAATATCTATAAAATAGGGCCAGATCTCCAACTTTTCTACGGTGTTCCAGGGAAGTGAGTGAGTTTGTGAGCAAGGCATCACCCACGAGACGAATTGCCCTGTTTTGGACAGAATCCAACAGTTTCAGGGTATGTTTGGGGGTGCTGCACTCCAAATATGGGAACAGTATTCCAGGACAGGTCGGATCTGTGCCTTATAGATCATAAGCAGCTGACTGGAAGTAAAGTAGCTCCTGGCCCGAAACAGAAAACCAAGTTTTTGAGATGCACTTTTAGCAATTCATCTCACCTGATTTCTCCAAGAAAGGTTATTGCTGATAAGTAATACCAAGCATCGAATTGAATGTCTTCGAAGGTATGGTTACTCCTGACAAGCTTATGTTGGGACAGTGAGATCAGCTTTTGTAGAGAAAAGGCATGCTTGGGTTTTGTTTGCATTGAAATCTACCAAGTTATTGGATTTCCATTCGAGAATTGTTGCCAAGTCCATATTTATATTGTCAACATATTTTTCCCTCGTTCGTTTCTGATTTGCCTGGCTGGTATTGGAGCCCTGAAAGGGAAGGCGGTATGGAGGGTACTATCATCCGCGAAGCTGTGTACTGGACATGAAGTTGCTTCCAACAGTGTTGGTGCTAGAAGTGATCCTTGCGGAACACCATATGCTTCAATCTGCTGGCTAGAGGGGGAGTATAGGGCGTGCCCTAGATCCGCCACTGGCAGGTCGATTAACACCGTGAGAGTAAACAAATAATTAGCACTTTTCGCAAAACTTCTTCATCATGTAAAGGTTCGCAGTTTCTTCACCGACCAACCGTATAATGAGAAAACGAACACAATTAAATTCTCGAATGGCACGAAGAATTGAATTAAACTAGCGTTAACGAGCGGAAATCATTTGATTCCATTGAAATCGCACAATGATAATTATTGTATTGTTGCCCTTTGAGCAAATTACAATCCGTCTTCATGACATAAGAAAGGATATGAATTACTAGGCAAGAACACATCAAGCTGTGGATCCAATTGAAAATGGGCGAGTAGACTAATATTGAATTATTGGCATTCAATCACTCCACTGTGTCTTTAGGGACCTAAATTAAGTCTTGCAACACTTCTCACGCTTTTTCTATGAACATAATAAGTCCATGAGTTGTTCGACATTGTTGAATGTCAGAGCTTATCTCAAACGAACTATCATGGCCGCCATTTGGCGATACGTCGAATTAATGGTGACGTCAGTTTTTATGCTGTTTCGTCATTGGTCAGATAATCTTCCATTCCCACTCATGAAGCAAGGTTGCCAAGTCACCAATTATAATCAAGTTATCAAATGAGATGCTACAGTCCTGTCGTTGAATAAAACATAATAGGAGGAACCTAGGATATTATAGTTGAATCTTGACTTTTTCTACCAACCAGCATGTCCAAATATTTTCTATACTCCATAGCAAGATATCATGTGAATGTTGGAGACTTGGCAACATTGTGCTGAATGCTGAGACCTGACAAGACCACGGCCACAACTCGTACGTATCTTCCATGCATTGCATGTAATCAATTTTGCGCCTTCGAAATGTCCACCTGATGGTAGGTTAGATATCTTTCATTTTCATTTCATCATCTAAATAAATAATCCGCGACTTGGGTGTCCCAAAAGGCGTATTCTCATAATCAATATCTAAGGTACCGACGTATGGAGTTTCCGTTCTGATCTTTGAATATTTTGTGTCCAACAATCGTGTCTGCCAAAATAGTATATTATTCGACGAGCGTGTAATGATGGCCATTACTCATGAGAATGAAGTTTGCGACGTGAGCCGCAGGCGAACGTCGTAATCATTCGAATGAGTAATAGCCATTACACGCAAGTAGAATACTATACTTTTTCTATGACTTAGTGATGAACTGGTTGAGTTCATCAGCAGTGAATATCTTCGCTTTCTTTGACATATATCCATCAGATTTCCTTTTTAGAAATGCTCGTAATTTCAAATATTTGTCAATATTCACATAATTTTCCATTGAAATTGTGCTTCTTAGTATATGCATGGAATACTGTGACCACAAGTAGGATGCTTTGTGTTTAGCTGCTAATTCGCCAAAATAGGCTAGCAGTACATTATCCGAAAACGAATTTGCAAGTTTTGCTTTTCGCCAAACCACTTCATACCTTTTTAAAGATTCCTCGGGCAAAAGGCTGAGTGTACTTGAATTGGCAGCTTTCGAAACTTCTGATGGTGGAGAGCAGTTGAATTCATTTTCGCTTTCTGAATCCATATTTGTACAAAAAGTCAGTTCTAAATCACGCCAGATAGCTATTGTCAAATTATGACATTTCATGACGAGTCTGATTCAAACGTTTCACTGCATGCCCCATATTATCATTACAACTGGTGTCAACTGTTTTGTAGGTAATGAATCTGCTTTGTTGCTGATTGGCCATAGCCTGTTGCCTGTTGTGTAAAGGCTCTTACACACGGGGCGTGGCTTGTTTTGTGTAATGCATCCAGTTACCCAACAAAAATGTTACATCAAAAGGGTCTAGTTTTCAACAGTCATAGAAAAAAGTGTTTACCTACCGTAAAGAGACTTTTTTTCAATAAAAAGTATCCTGTCCTTTCTAATACATCTCAAAATATGTATACAATATTTCATGATAATCCGTTGAGTAGTTTTGGCGATAAAGCCTGAGAAACGAACTTACATTCACATTTTTTGCAATATCAGTAGGCAAGGGATAGGGATAGTAAGGATAACTTCAGATATTGAATTTGAAGGTTGTACGATGATTTTGATTTTGTAATCAAAAAATTAGGAATCCCTTGCTTCTTTTTCAATTACAGATAAAAATTGGAATCGCCTGAAAAATTATATAAGAGGTGTTCACGATAGGCATTTTTTATGTTCTGGTTCCCACGAAAAGGGATATCATGTAATGTTCAGAAAACATCGTGAGAATCAAGGGAAAAAAAGGTAGGAATTGGTGTTCTTCTTGAGTTTCTGTAGGTTACATGCCTCGGATAACACCTCCCTTGGCAATGTGTTCTAGAGCCTCGCTGTTCGTTGGATGAACAAGTCTTTGGAAAAGAGATGTTCTGCAAGTCTCCAAAGTGACCACGAAGGGGTGCGAAGCTTCAACTCGACGGGTTAATCTCGCGGGGACTGCCAAGGGAGGCACAATTGTTGATATTTCAGAACTTTTCTACGGTGTTCCAGGGGAGTGAGTGAGTTTGTGAGCGAGGCATCACCCACGAGACGGAAGTGAGATAGCTCTTGGCCCGAAACAGAAAACCAAGTTCTTGGGATGCACTTTTAGCAATTGATCTCACGTGATTTTCCCAAGAAAGGTTATTGCTGATAGTGATACCAAGCATCGAAATGGATGTCTTCAAAGGTATGGTTACTCCTGACAAACTCATGTTGGGCACAGTGAGATCGGCTCTTCTAGAGAAAAGGCATGCTTGTGTTTTGTTCGCATTGAAATCTACCGAGTTATTGGATCCTCATTCGAGAATCATTGCCAAGTCCATATTTATGTTGTAAACATTTCTCCCTCGTTCGTTTCTGATTTGCCTGACTGGTATTGAAGCCCTGGAAGAGAAGGCGATATGGAGGGTACTATCATCCGCGAAGCTGTGTACTGGACATGAAGTTGCTTTCAACAAATCGTTGATATGGAGTAGAAATATTGTTGGTGCTAGAATTGATCCTTGCGAAACACCAGCATTTATGATAAGAGAGTCAGAACAAACTTCGTCGACCACTACATGGAGAGACCTGTTTGAGAGAAAACTAGCTAGCAGAGAACATAGCTGGGAAGGCTAGCCATAACATGGAATCTTGGCGAGGAGTCCGTGGTGCCAGACTCGATCGAATGCCTTGGAGATATCAAGTGCCACGGCTGAGGTTTCACCGCATTTTTCAATAGATTGCTGCCATATATGTGAGGCGTAAGCGAGCAGGTCACTAGTTGATCTTTGATGACGGAAGCCATATTGCCTATCGTTGATAATACCTGAATGTTCCAGGTAATTCATGAGCTCGATGTTGATAGCTTTCTCCAAGATCTTTGAAATTATAGATAGCAGTGCGATCGGGCTGTAGTTGCTAGGTAGGGTCTTTTTGCCTTTTTTAGAGACTGGTTGTACTCTTGCAATTTTCCAGTTGGACGGAAATATCCCCAATGTTTAAGAGTAGTTGAACAACTTGCAGAGAACAGGTGTTATTTCGGGAGCACATTTCTTGAGAACAATCGGGGGTATTCTGTCGGAGCCATAAGCTTTGTTGGTATTGAGACCCAATAAAATCTTCCTTATAATACGTTGGCGAAAGGGGGTTCGGAGGTTATTTTCCCAATGAATCCAGAGTGGAATTTCCAGCAAATAAATGGCTAGTGTTCCATCTTCCTTGGTTAGAGGAGGAAACGAGCTGGAAGGGAAGTTTTGTCCTACAGCTTTGGCGAAGGACCACTGGATTTGTTAGGACATTCAACAAGTTTTGATCTTATTTTGGCGCTAGGATCATCCTTTTATGATCGAATTGTCTCATTGCATATGCCTCTAGCCTCGACATATTCTGCTCTAGTCTCGGGGCCTGGATTTTTCTGCCATCGATATTCCATCGATGGCTGAAGAATCCAGGCTTGTGAATTTAACATTTTTATCTTTTTAAATAAAAAAAACTACATGCTGTTACATGTCTCACGTGTCACCTGGTATATAACCAGCCGGACAAAAAAAAACAAGCAATCATCGTCAAACATAGAAATCGTGGAAGAAGGTCATATGTACGAGAACTGAAAAAGCGAGAACCATAATTTGCAGCATCATCAACTACGGCAACCTTAACTAAAAGCGCTACTACATACTATACGGGGTGGTCATCTCTACAGTTGTATTTCATTATATACAGGGCAATGTTGGCAATTTGTTGATTTGTGGTGAATGTATATTTCACCGAATTCCTATAATTGTATATCACTAAGGGCCACTTTATAAAAAACTTTAAGATTTAAGATTTATCACCTAACATTTAAGGCTTATCACTCATGACAGATGGAACATGGAAATATCATTGGTTATGTTATGACACCATTTGAGACTTATGATTTGACATTTAAGATTTAAGAAGATGACCAACTTCCAACTTAAGAAGTGCTGATAAATGATCATAAATGGAATAAGGAGTGTGCATCCAAAAGTGACATCTCAATTTCCCGCCATTCAAAAATAATTCAAAATATCTTGTGTTGTTATTCCTACATATTTGTTTTTCCTTTGATGGATACAGAACCGTTGTTAAAAAATACTCTAGAATGTCTCAACTCTGTTGCCTCCATATTTGGCAAAAGATCCAAGGAGTGAGCCAGTTTTTGTTAGGCAAGGAATAGTGATTACTTTCAAAATGATGTGGAGATATAATGGATGTGGGTATCATTTCCGGGATATAAATATAAATTCATAAATGATATCAGAACATGAAATGTTGATTTCCAATCAGTTTCTAACTTACAAAACTTTGAAAATCTGGTCCTGTATCAGAAAGTAGATGTCAGTAATGACAGATGACATGTATATCGCCCTATAATCTTAATTTTTTTATAACTGTTTCCACCTAAGACTCTTAGGTCTTAAGTGTTTAGATGTTGAAACTTGCTAAAAGTTTTAATAAAGTCACCCTTAGTTGTAAAAAATGATTGTGTAACTTGCAGAAAGTATACATGGTGGGTCACGGTTGATGTTACCTTAGTCGTTTACGGTGATCGGGTTAAAGGATCATTCTGAAAATTTGGATACTCAAAGAGTTGCTCTTGGTCTATCTAACTAAAATATTTTCGACAATGCAGTGTTGCCACTTCTATCGAAGTAGCAACAACACTGTTATCTCAAATGGAATAAGTAACCTGTATTTTATTTCATCTTCAGATTTTCCTGGGAGAGCTAATTTCATCGATGTATCACACTTGGGGTCTAGCGGTAATGATTACAGGGATAAAGGGTGTTCAAAATCGAGATTTTTCAATTTTAGGATTTTTTTGTGTCGAAACTATTCATTATCGATTAAAGCGGATTTTATGTTGATTTACTATCCACTGGTTAAAGATCCAGAATTCTGATCACCCTGTATTTTTTCCAATTGAATTTTTATTTTGAGCAACCTGTATCTGATACAGCAAGACAGAAAGTACTTCCACATTGAAGCGTATTGGAAAATTTCAACTTTACTTTTTACTTCACGAAACTTCAACGTATACAGGGTCCAGCTGAACTATTTTGTTTGAAACAACTGAAAAACATTGATTTTGTTTTCATTTATGCCCCTGTTCAATATTCGAGGAAGAAATTCAAAATTTTGTGCTATCAGATTATCAATCATGAAAAAGAAGATGGGATTGTGAGAAATATTATATTTTAATTATTTTCAGAGATTTGCAATGCAACTTTTGTAGTAATTAACGGCCGAGTCAATTCAAATAAATTCGTGATATTTCTTATATGTACACTAGCTGACCCAGCAAACGTTTTGTTTCGCCATAAACATTATTTCAAAAAAAGGTTCATTTTAGTTTGACTATCTATAAAAGCTAGATTATTTAGCTTTTCAAACTATTCTATTTATTTTCTACTTCTCTTTTTCGGTACCTAATATCTCTTGATTTTTTCAACTTCTCTTCATTTTCTACTCACTTTTCAGTTTTGCTGTCTATAAAAACGTGTTTCATTAGTTTTTCTTGCTACTACTTATTACAATAGCTGACACCCGGCGAACGTTATTTTGCTATATTTCTAGAAAATATTGTTTTAGTTGAATATTTATCATAACAGTTTTATTGTTTTGTTTTCTACTTATTTTTAGTTTCCCTATGCATGAAATTGTGTTTCATTATTATTTCAAACCACTATTTCTATTTTCTACTCCTTTTTAGTTCAACAGTCTAATTCGTTTTTCAAACTATACTATCAATATTCTACTTCTATTCAGTTTGGCATTCGGATTGGCCATCCATGAAAGCGTGTTTTTCAAACTACTATTCATTACAAGGCTCTTTCGCCATATTGGATCCGCATTCATGAATTTTCCAATTTTCAAGAATCAAATCATAATCTCCGACCCCTAAAACCCGCAGATAGAGATTTTGAATAGAATCGGATCATAATTACAAAACTTGTCCGCCATATTGAATCCTCTATCTTGGATTCCCTAATTTTAATAGAAGAATCATAATCTTCGACCCAGAAATCCCCCCAATACGAATTTTGAATGAAATCGGATCATAGTTACAAAACTCGTCTATCATATTGGTTCTGCCATCTTGGATTTCCAAATTTTGATGTTTTCAACGATGTAACCATGAATAGCGAAATAGTTATGGCTGAACTTGTTAGAATGAATATAATAATATATATAATAAATGGTATTTATGATTCGTAAACGTTGAACAGTCTAGCAAAATACCACTCTGTTCTGATTATAGTCTCATAATATAATAATCTTCCGTTTTTGACTCAATTGTGTTGCTCTGCAACAAAATTTCGTGAACAATGAAGCTACAGAATTATTTTGAATATTCAGAACATCGTGATATCACTTATGATAAATGTTCTTCAATTAAAATTTTGATTACCATTGGCACCATGAATATAGAATTATTTGCTATTACTTCGATAGAATTAATAATATATTTGAATTATCGGTCTACTCTGATACTCTATGAATACGAGTTTCGAATGATACATACTATATTTGTGATCACTCTGTATAGGTTGCGCAATGCGGTGGTTCAGGATGAGTGTGAATTGGTGAAAGTCAAATGTCGATGCGGGTGTCTTCTTTGTTTAATGCGGATATGTATCCACAGCGTGTTCATAAACAGAACGTAAATATAATTATTCTAATAAGTGCAGAAAGACACTTTCCGCATGAGTTAGGAACAATACTTTTTCTACAATCGTAGAGAATCAATTGATTTGTTCAATCAATCATTCGTACAAATATAAACAACTATAGAGTGTGAACAAAACTTGTTATGTTCTTAGACAGCTGAACTAATATGTTTTTTCTGCAACCGACACAAAAGTCGTCCATTTTGATACCAAAATTAGCTCTTAAATTGACGTTTCTATTACTGACACAAAAATAGGTATGTTGCTAGGCAACATATTTAGTTCCTAGGAGCTAAAGTTGAATTTTAGTTCCTAGGAGCTAAAGTTGAACTTTAGCTCCTAGGAACTAAAAAGGATCTACTGGACGTGATCAAGAATGAACAACATTGTGACGGTTGGTTATTTGGATTGAGACGCATACCTGATTTGTTTCCGATTTCAGCAGATTTGGCAATTTATACTCATGCTGGAGATATAAATACACCTTATTATAGTTAAGTATTGGAATTATAAACATCTCAGTTGAGTATTTTTGTTTTGATCAGGAGAGCCTTCAAGATTCAAATACTTGCTGGATCTGTATTTCATTCGTTATTCTCGGGATGGATAACTTGTTTTTGAATAATCACGGCAAGCAATAGTTTTTTTGTCTCAAACAACGATATTGTTTAGCTTCATTTGATTATCAAGTCAAACACAGTGTAGTATGGAGAGGAATAAATAATCACTATTATCATTGTTGATATATGCTCACTAACCTAACATTTTCCACATCCCAGAAAACCTAACCTGCTGTTAATGCAGGTAGAATATTCTCACCACATGGATTATTTGTCAATATTTGTTGCATTGCATACATGGCATGGCACGGCATTGGTGGTTACTTCACATGTTTATTTGAGTTAATTTTTTCGGTTGCAGAAAAAATAGCATGTTTCATTCGGATCAAAAGTGACTTTGTTCGACTCGCAAATTTTGCTTTCGCTCGGCTTCGCTAAACGCTCCGCCTCGCAAATGCAAAATTCGCTTGTCAAACAAAGTGTCACTTTTGATCCTAATAAAACAATCTACTATTTTTTGCAACCGACACAAAAGTCGTCCATTTAAATTCCAAAATCAGCTCTTGAATTGACGTTTCTATTACTGACACCAACATAGGTATGTTGCTAGGCAACACTTTTAGTTCCTAGGAGCTAAAGTCGAACTTTATCTTTGAAAATCGAATAAACCTGATATGTAAATGCAGGTAAAATGCAGGTAGAAATATTCCCACCACATGGATTATTTGTTGCATTGCATACATAATATAGCACGACATCCACGTTTCGGGTATAGTATTGAATTCATGCAAGGTATTATAATAATCTTCGTAATAATCTGTCAAGTAACATTGGTTGATACTTCACATATTTATTTTAGTTAATAATAGGTGACTTTGTTTGACTCGCAAATTCTGCTTTTCCTCGGCTCCGCTATACACGCCGCCTCGCAAATGCAAAATTCGCTTGCCAAACAAAGTGTCCCTTTGATCCTAATAAAACAATCTACTATTATGAGAGATGAATAGTAGATTGTTGCAGCAAGGGAAATAAGGTTGGAATTGGTGTTCTTCTCAAATTTCTGGAGGTTATATGCCTCGGAAAACACCTTCCTTGGCAATGTGCTCCAGAGCCTCGCTATTCGTTGGATGAACGAGTCCTTGGAAAGAGATGTTCTGCAGGTCTCCAAATCGAAGGGGTGCGAAGCCTCAACTCGACGGGTAAATCTCGCGGGAACTGCCAAGGGAGGAACAATTGTTGATATATCAGAAGAGATCGTCCATGAAAATATCAATAAAATAGAGTCAGATCGCCAACTTCTCTACGGTGTTCCAGAGAAGTGAGTGAATTTGTGAGCGAGGCATCACCCACGAAACGAAATGCCTTTTTTTCGACAGAATCCAACAGTTTCAGGATATGTTTGGGTGCTGCACTCCAAATATGGGAACAGTATTCCAGGACAGGTCGGATCTGTGCCTTATAGATCGTAAGCAGCTGACTGGAAGTGAAATATATTCTGGCCCGAAACAGAGAACCAAGTTTTTGGGATGCACTTTTAGCAATTGATCTCACGTGATTTTCCCAAGAAAGGTTATTGCTGATGGTAATGCCAATCATCGAAATGGATGTCTTCAAAGGTATAGTTTCTCCTGACAAGCTTATGTTGGGCACAGTGAAATCAGCTTTTCTAGAGAAAAGGCATGATTGCATTTTGTTTGCATTAAAATCTAGTTAGTTATTGGATTCCCATTCGAGAATTGTTGCTAAGTTCATATTTATGTTGGCAACATTTCACTCTCGTTCATTTCTGATTTGCTTGGCTGGTATTGGGGCCCTGGAAGAGAACGCGGTATGGAGGATACTATCATCCGCGAAGTGTACTGGACATGAAGTTGCTTCTAACAAATCGTTGATGTGGAGTAGAAATAGTGTTGGTGCTAGAATTGATCCTTGCGGAACACCAGCATTTATGATAAGAGAGTCAAATAAAACTCCGTCGACCACTACATGGAGAGACCTGTATGAGAGAAAACTAGCTATAGCAGAGAACATAGCTGTGGAGGCAAGCCATAAGATGAAATCTTGGCGAGGAGTCCGTGGTGCCAGACTTGATCGAATGCCTTGGAGATATCAAGTGCCACGGCTAAGGTTTCACCATATTTTTCAATAGATTGCTGTCATATATGTTAGACGTAAGCGAGCAGGTCACCAGTTGATCTCTGATGACGGAAGCCATATTGCCTATCGTTGATAATACCTGAATGTTCCAGGTATTTCATGAGCTCGATGTTGATAGTTATCTCCATGATCTTCGAAATGATAGTGTGCGATCGGTCTGTAGTTGCTAGGGGGTCCATATACATCATCAGAACGTATCGACACAGACCGTCGATTAGTAGGAATTTATTTGACTAGAATAGTAAGAAATCAGAATAGCAAATCATCAGAACCATATTTCAGCGACTGCAATATGTACAACCCGTAATTTGTCGAACCGTACTTTGACAGACTGCATTATGTCAGAATGCATAAATCACAATAGTATATCGAAAGACTGCCATATATTCAGAAGTGTACTTCGCCAAACCAGTAAATAAAATACTCTTCATGTCGTCAGAATCATAAAAATATATAATCGTAAAGTCATAGAACCGTAAAAGCACAGACTGTAATTCAGCGACCCGTACTCTGTAGACCACCATTTCATCAGAATGAACATTCCCGACCAGCAAACTGGCAGAATTGTGAAGTACAGAATCTGAAAATGGCAGAATGCGAAAAGTTCATACCCGTAAAAAGACAGACTGTCGACTTTTGATACCCGTAAAATGAAAGATCCGTACAATGACAGACTCGTAAAAGCACAGACTGCCAATACTCTAGATCCGTAAAATGCAAGAACCGTACATCGACAGACTCATAATACATCGGACTACTGAAATTTCCGATCCATAATTCATCAAAACCGTCAAACGACAGACCCGTAAAACAGCAGAATCGTAAAATGACAGACTCGTACAATGACAGAATCGTGCAGCTACCAAACCCGTAAATTTTCAGAATTTTTTGGATTAAGACCCGTGAAATAGCAGAACCGTAAAATGGCAGAACCGTACATTGACAGACCCGTAAAACATCAGAACCGTACATCGACAGACCGTCAATATACCAGAATGTGTGAGACGCGTGGAGACTCGGAACAAGCGGTAGCGCATTGTTGCCAAGTTGAATCGATAGAAATTCCTTGCTATACCTACTCAAATCTGATTCAAACTGTTTTATGAAGAATTCTAGAGGGCTGAGAAAGGTTCGTACATTGTAGTATTTGTGTTTGATAATCTGTTTGATCCGAATCAGGAAGATATTGACATGATAATTTGATTGTATCTAGATAAAGAAGTATATATCATTCTTTTTGTTGAAAAATCATATAACAAAACATCAGACATGTGAATATAACGATGTTTTCTATGTATAATAGGTGAATCTATTCTCGCAGATTCTATAAGGCAGAAATGGAATCATTGTATGTCCATTTCTGATCATATAAATATTGGAGAAAAACATCAAACTTTCAAACTTTTAAATAGTCCAATGGTCTGAGATTCGGATCAGAGTGTATACCTTTCAATTTGATTCTCCAATTAAATAGTAGATAATATAAATAAAGAACTTGTAGCATTTGTATATCGCTATTTCGTTTCGGGAAACCTACTCCCCAAGAGTTTTCGAATCTAGTGATTTCTTATTGTCAATTGTGCTTAAATCCCTCACATGACTTCATTTATAGATTATATACAGGGTGTCCCAAAATTGCTCTACTTGAAGTAGAGGTCAAAATAAGTTGACTAGACCCACTTCGTTTATATACCAAAATGTTCCGTTCGTCAATGGGGTACTTTGTATGTGATCAATGAGGTTCTTTGTATGTGATCAATTTCATTTGCGTTTCGGATATCATAATGACTTTATTCATCTTCCATGAAATGTCAAATCTCAAGCAATGACGGCTCGAAATACCGCCTGTTGGTTGATCGAGGAGATGTTACATACATTTTACTTGATTATTTGGGATTTTCCCTCCTCGCTTCTACAAAATGATAATATGAGCATAATTTCAATATACAGTGTGGTCATTTAAGTGTGCAACATATGGGGATCTTCTTAATGAGCACAACCAAAATACAGATAGTGCCAAGAGTTGGTGCATGTTCGATCATCATTTCAGGTGCACTCAGAATAGTTGCAAGTCAAACAGCATACAGGGTAGGTAAAAAGATATAAAAAGTGCTCAGGAGTAAAGTACCCGTATTTCAAAAAATTCAGCAGAATGTTATTGAGAAAAGTTGTTCACAATTAAAATTCATACCTAAATACCAAAACATGGCTTCCTAAGACATTCTTCAGTTCTTCAAATCCTTTCGTTAATAAATTCCCTTTTTTTTTCAAATTCAAGCATATTTTTGCATTCAACTTGGATTCCAATTTTTTTAGGAAATCACAAACTTCATGTTTGTTGCAACGATATTCAGCTCAACTTTGAGATTTTGCAAACCCTATTTTCAACAAGGTAAAACATCATTAATGATAATATGCATATTCAAAAACCTTTATTTGATGTGAACATTTTGTATTTGAAATATTTATGAAAAAGCTGAACAAATTGATCGACAACCATGATATCTTTTGAAAAATCACGGACACCCAAGAAACAGAACAAATGAGGGTTGACAGTAAATATTGAGGCAGTTTGGTGACATACTCCTCATCTAATGATGTTTTACCTTGTTGAAAATATGGTTTGCGAAATCTCAAAATTAAGCTGTATATCGTTGCAACAAACATCAAGTTTGTGATTCCCTAAAAAAATAAAATCCAAGTTGATTGCACAAAAGTGCATCAATTTGAACAAAAGTATGATCAACTGATTTTGTTATGATCAAATTATGAAAGTGTTTTGGGTGAATATAAAAAAAAATACAAATCGGGAAGTTATTAATGGAACAAATCGAAACACTAAAATATGTCTCAAGAGGCCATGTTTTGGTATTCAGGAAAAACTTTCAATTGTAAAGAACATTTTTCCATAACAGTTTGCTGAATTTTCTGAAATAAGGGTACTTTACTCCTGAGCATTTTCTATATTTTTTGACCTACCCTGTATGCTGTTTGACTTGCAACGAAGTGCACTTTGAATGATTACCGAACATGCACCAACCTTTGGCACTATCTGTATTTTGGTTGTGCAATTCATCAAAAAAATTTCCATATGTTGCACACTGTACAAGTACAGAGTATTTGCCCCAAAATTTTACTGAAATTCAAATGGCACTCTGTATGAATAATTTTACGTAAGTGGATAGAGCGAAAAAATACCTTTCAAATGACATTTGTTTTCAAAATGGGGGATCATGCAGGAACCTTTTTGTCTGCAATCATCATGGACACATTGTGACGTCATCCGTCGAATTTTTGGCAAGCATCCCTATAAAATGAAAAAATTTACGAAGCACTTGGATTAGTTATTGATGGAACATATTTTTTAACGCTTGAAGCGCACGAAAGGAAATCCCTATGATAATTTGTTTTTATTAAGTCATCATTTCAAACAATTTTCTTAGTCTTAAATTCCACCAAGAATGTGAAATAGGAATGGTACTTTATTCAAGGAAAGTTCAGTATAAAGAGGTCATTATGTTGTTTTTATAGAAATATCGAGGAATGTTAAATGAAAAAGTTGTTTGAAACCACCCAAACTTTTATTTTGTGTAGTTGTTTTATATACAGTGTCATTCGTTTTTTTGGGTAGGCTATTAGCTTTGTGCTTTTTTTTCAATGGAACACCCTGAATTCAGCTTTCCATAAAGATTTCGAGAATTCAATAGTCGATAGGATGTTCCATTCGAGAAATTGTCTATTATAAATGTGGAAATTGAGAATGAAAATCAACCTGTTTCAGGATATCCCTTGGAAATATTGAGTTTGGCTCGGAATTCTTTTTTATTTAATTATGACATGTGATGTGGAACTTTACAAAACTACGGAAATATTGAAACTTCTCACTTTTCGTATAACCTGTGGTGTAAAGTGAAATATAAAATAACTGGTTTAACTCGTGATGAACTAATATTCACTACAGCACCAGTTACGTTATTGAGTATGTGGTTGGACGAAAAGAATAATGCATTTCAAGCTGCTTTCTCAATATCAGTTGGAAAAACTGAACTTGAATCAGCCAAGTATCGAACGAGTCTTTGTCGTGAATTTGGTCACTAATTTGCGACCATATTATTTTATGACGGATACTTCGAAGTGACGGGCGGAGTCGACTTGCCTATACTCAATTTTTGTACATAATCGGTAGAATTCATGTAGAAATGATGGTCATTATATTATCTGTTCGAGCGAAAATTTCTAGCAAAATTAGAAAAAAAATTACATGTAATACGTTCGTTCGTCCCGCATAATCCCGTCGTCAAACAAACTGACGCGTTTCCTAACTACTGGTTACGTAGAAAGGACTGTACATTTCCAATTCACACTTCTTGGACTACCTCCATATCTACGAAGTTCCTCAGCGATAAATGCGCTAATGCCAAATTGAAACTTTATCTCATAGAAAATTTCACTCAGAAACTAGTGGCGCACTAATTTTCTTTTCGGGTATGATTTTGGAGGCATGAACTCTGATAGTGATATAAATTTTTATATTTATATTTTATATGACTAAGGTATGGACATGGATCTTGAAGTGTTCAGTTCTTGGGATACAAGGAGTTGAAGTGTTTTCGCAAAAACTCATCGAGAACGATTGAATATGACGAACGACGTATAGGATTTCTACTTTAAATACAGTTCATCTCCATTGAATATTCATCACCTGATCAGGAAGTCATTCTACACGTTTTATTCAGTGATGTGTTATACAGCTCTACGACGGGTTGTGTTAGTTTCTTCTTCCATCATATTTGTTACGCCAATTCAAATTTTTTTTAATAATCAATCTCTTGAATTTTTCTTCAAATCTTGTTAAAAAGCGCATAAACTTCATATGAGCTGAATCAAACTGTTCCCTCACTTTGGATAGCAGAGTATCACAAATACATTTTATGACTATATATAATGCTTTGATGAGTCGTACGTCGTACTTCTCAGTTTCTTTCTAGTAACGTAGCTGAAAAAAAATAGTTATTTCAGGTAGAAATTAAAAAACAAAAATTTTTTCCATAATGTAGGAGTTTTGTTTTACATATTTTTGAAGATCAAATAATCAGATAGGTGACGTCCCCCATTTTTTCCATACAAGGAGTGAACCGATTTCTTGCGTTTGTAGTGACTATCCTTATGCCAGAATAGCAGGTGTGAAGTTGGCAATTTCTTCCTGGATGTTTGGTCTTCAAATTTTGGGGTTGTGACTTCCGAAAACGGAAGTCACAACGTTTCTCATTGCTGATTTACACTGAATGTACGGGGGGTTACCTTCCATATACCAAAAATTCCTGTGGAAGTCACTTAGACCCCTCTGTATCTGCAACTCCCGATTTTAGTTCCCGCGTATATAGTTGACGCTGTCATCGCACAAAAATATGTACGAGCAATGCACTATAACCTCCGCATTGTTGATACTACGTAGTCACTTCCAAGTGTTGTTACCATTTCGCGCCAAATAATCAGTTGTGAAGTTGAAGAACAAAAACCCTCTAGTTTAATAACTTCATATGTGAGAATGATGGCATCCAGAGGTAAAATCATGCTAGAAAATTCAATTATGAAAATATAGGTACATACACCCATCTAGTTCGCGTGACCAACCTTAAAACATGATTCGGCATCTTTCGATCCTTCAGCAATGAAAAGAAACTTTCCTCCTGGTAGCCTCTTGAAGGAATCCATCAAATACTGGCTCAAAAATTTCATAAGTGCCATTTTATTTGGTGTTGATTTCAGAAAATTCCTGTAGTTTGGCACTGGTCGACTTCCTGTAATACTGAATATTCCTAGATTATGATGTCCACGTCTCTCCATGTCTTTTATGAAATCCTTGATCTATCGAATACCAGAAAAACTGAATCACAGCGAGAATATTTTTTGAAAATGAAAAGCATTCTTTGAAGTATCTTCTCTGCCAAATCGTTTAGAGTCTTGAAAGATTTCTCATTCACTTCATTCATAATGACCATTACATCTATGAAATAGAAACTAGTCGTTGAACAAGTATCCGCCAATATGTTACAATGTAGATATAACTTTTTGGCAAGATGTTTTTCTCATAGTCCTATCTTCATGAAAAAGAGAGAGTGGGACTGGTGTGAGTTCGTAGGGTAAAATATTAGTGAAATCTGAATCTTGAAACGGAGCTGCACTTGTAATTCTTCTGAACATAAACTCTGGATTTATTTTACTATTTTTTCCTGACTCCTTATAGCCAATTCAATCATCAGTGAAGTTTGACATTTTGAAACGACTGACAGTTTTCCAGAAACTAACAGTGCGTATTTTGGTGAACCTGTCCTCTCGACCATAGGGCGATGTCGTAATTTCTCATTATATATGTGGATGATGATGACAAAAAATGTCCTTGATGTTTAATTATTGTGCCCTGTTTAAGTACGGCAGACTGTGCGGTCTATCGTTCAATAACCCAATCATGGGGTATAACCACAGTTGAGAGAATATATATATAATATATATATGTAATATTCTCTCAACTGTGGTATAACTTATAGTCGGTGGTATTTCCTGGAAACATCGTCTCGCATACCGGGTAGCGGGCGGTAGTTACAGGTGTACTTACAGTAAAACGCTTATATCGAGAAATCTGTTCAAGATAGATCTTCATATAATCGATACGAAATGATCGTTATGAATTTCCGCAGTTTTTGATGTGAAAAAAAAGTATCGTTCATTGGTCGAATAAGCAATTTATTGGGTGTTGAAACAAACTGAAATGTGATGAAAAAGTGTTATCCTCTTATTCTTTTAAATTTTTAAGATATTCCTAAATTTCAAAAAATAAATATACCTATATCAGAATGTAGTCGAATGTTTTTCCTATAATATGAAAAAAAAACTAATTTCCCTATCTCCTATCATAGTTGTAATATATCAACCTAATTAGAGAAAACAAGAAATTAAATTTTTTTGACATTCATCCCAATATTTTTTCTCTAGACCAATGGAGAGTATCGTAAATCTTCAAAACACATGTAAGAACGATGCATATAATATAATTTCAAGGATCCATCAAGTTATACTCCATGATTGGGTTACTCGATAAATAGAAGACTTTTCGCAAGAGATCTGCTGTTTTGCTTGTCTTCAGATTGTGAATGTGTGGATGCGTTTCGCCTATTGGGCAAAGAATAAACGCGAGATGTGCTGACTCCGAGTATATCGGTAATGTTTGGAGATAACATGACGAATTAAGGTGGACGTGGTTTGTGCTAGCGTGCAGTATATTTAGTAAAATCGCTTCCTGGCTATATGTTACGACGAAAATTTAATTATATCTTTCGAACACACACGATAATAATTTGAAGATGAACTCTTCTGAAGTTGAGAATTTGCATTTTCCTTCAAATAAAAATATATATGCACATAATATCATTCTGAATATACAACAGAAAACAACTACTTCTCTGATTATTTGCCACGTCGAATATTGATTTATTTATCATCATATTCAATATTTTAGTGGCATAACAAATATCTTTTTTTTTTTTTATTATTTATCTCTTTACTCAACATTGTCTATATGGATCCCTACATAAGAGACTTCAAAGTTGAGAGTATAAAAACGTATCCTTTGAGCTACTGCAATGAAGCGAAAGAAGTTTTATCTATAAATGATAACTTCAATAATTTTAAAATTCTCAATACCAATATTTGTAGTATTTCGAAAAACATAGATGAACTGAAAATTAATCTTGAGGAACTCGAAACGTCTTTTGATTGCATAGTCTTGACAGAAACTTGGCACGTGGCGGATACCTCTCCCTTCAATATGACTGATTACGTAACTCTTTTCAATAATAGCCACTACAATCAAAATGATGGTGTTCTTGTTTATGTAAAAGCAAACTTATATCACTCTCATAATCACATTGAGCTGGATGGAAGTATATTATTAAAAATTAAATTAATTGTAGATAAGCAGACCATTTGCATTTATGCATTCTATAGATCTCCAGCTAGTCGAGTTGATGACTTTCTAGACCAGCTCAATGATATACTCAATGAAGAAAATGATGAATCTCATTACAGTTTTTTTGTAGGTGATATAAATATTGATTTGTCGAAAAAAACTGAAGACTCAAGAACTTATCTCGATATAATGAGTGAATATGGGTACCACTCCACCATAAATACTACTACCAGAGCAAGAAATGGATCCGAATCATGTTTAGATCATATATTTATCAAAATGAAACAGCAAAACTACAATAATCTATTGCCAGTCACTATCTCTACTTCAATCACAGATCACTACTTAACGGTATTACAAATTATACTGAATAATAAGAGAAATTACGGAAAAAATAATAGTTTTAAGAAATATTTTCAAAGATTAGACAAAACACTACTGTTGGAATTCATTGGCTGCATTAATTGGGACGATGAATTATATCCGATTCAGAATATCGAATCTGCAGCAGAAAAATTCATTAACATCATAAATACATGTATTCGCAAATCAACTAAGTACATCAAGATAAAAAATTGTGAACGCAAGAGAAAAAACTGGATCACAAAGTCATTAATGAAACAAATCAACCAAAAAAACCAATCCTACTGCTTATGGAAACAAAATCCAAATAATCAAACGATGAAAAAAAATTATCTAACAATGAAAAAAGAGACCGAGGTGAAAATAAAAAATGCAAAGGATATGTATTATAAAAAGTTACTGGAAAATGAACAAAACTCAAGCAAAAATCTATGGAATACTGTGAACGAAATTTTGAAAATTGGAACAAAAAAGCAAATAAATAATATCAAAAACGAAAAAGGAGAAATCGTCACAGATCGAAGAGAAATTGCTAATATGTTCAATAACTTCTTCGCCAATGTTGGAAAAAACTTGGCAAAAAGTATTGAAAAAAATCCCAAATACGAGAGTAAAAAAGAAATACAGGAGAATTCTATTTTTCTAACACCCACGAATAAAAGTGAGGTGAAGAATACAATTGCCACCTTGAAAAATAAAAAATCTCCTGGGCATGATGGCATTTCAGCCGAAACTCTGAAGATTATATCCGAGTTTATAAGTGAACCTTTAACAGACATAATAAATAAATCATTTGAGTCAGGCATATTCCCTTCAATCCTAAAAAACTCAATAATAACTCCAATATTCAAAAGCGGAGACACTGAAAATGTCACAAACTATAGACCTATTTCGGTTTTACCATCATTCAGTAAAGTCTTCGAAAAAATTTTGAAAAAGAGACTATGCGCATTTCTGTCTAAGCATAATCTACTATCATCATCTCAGTATGGGTTCAGAGACAATAAATCTACAAATGATGCAATTCATTCCTTAACAAAAACTATTTATGAATCATTAGACTCAAGTACTCCTTCTATAGGTGTGTTCATAGACCTAAAAAAAGCCTTCGATACTGTAGATCACACCATACTATTAGATACACTAGAAGACATGGGCGTGAGAGGTATTGCACACATGTTATTGAAAAGTTATTTAACAGACAGAAAACAAAGAGTAAGAATTGAAAACCAGATCAGTACAGAAATGAGTATTACATGCGGAGTACCTCAAGGGACAGTATTAGGGCCGGTGTTATTCGTGATTTATTTGAATAATTTATTCATACAAGAAACAATAGGAAAAATTATCAGTTTCGCGGACGACACGGTTATATATTATAAAAATGATGACTGGTACAATCTTAAATTGAACATCGAGAAAGATCTTGGGAAACTCAAAGACTGGTTTGATAGCAGATTACTTTCTATCAACTTCGACAAAACTGTTTACTTACCATTCAGCAGCCTTTCAACATCTTTGCCAGAATACACTCTGGAAATCCAGAAGAATTTTTCAATCGAACCAGCAAAAAAAATTAAATATCTAGGCATTTATATAGACAACCATCTCAGATGGGACCACCATATGGATTATGTAACAAAAAAGCTACGTTGTATACTATTTAGATTCAAACAAGTTGGAAGATTTTTGAATTACAATTATAAAAAAAATCCTATATCATAGTTTGGTAGAGTCACATCTGAATTATGGCATTATTGGTTGGGGAGGGGTATCAAGAACTCACCTGCATGCTCTTGAAGTCTCTCAAAGAAAATTCCTCCGAATACTACTCAACAAACCGGCAAGATATTCAAGCAATCTGCTGTATTCTGACACACACATATTAGATATCAGACAATTATATAGTATTCAGATAGGCTGCCAACAGCACAAAAACAAAAATGAACTCACCACTCTAAATCATTCATACGCGACAAGGACAAAACATCAACATCTTATACCATTCTCTTCTAAAACCATAGTTCAGAAAAGCTACGTGTATCTTGCTCCAAAACTTTTCAATTTTTTACCACAGAAAATTAAAGATGAAATTTCGCCGAAACGCTTCAAAAATCAACTCATAACATTTGTAAAACAAACTGAAAGAACCCATATACACAAATTGATAGAGAGTTGAACTGAAAGAAAGAAAAAAGAAATGTTGTCATCTCATCTCTTATTCTTAAATATACATGTTCATTTATCTTGTTAGACAAATCACTTCTTTATTTGTACATACCATACCATCTCATTCACAATATTTCACTCATTTATTCATATTTATATATTATTATCCATTCATCATCTTTTAACTATTGTAATTCTTATGTAAGTTTTTTTTTTACATTGTATGTTTCTTCAAACAATTTATATTTTTATTTAGTTATCAAATTGTCTCATTGAACTTTTTTTGACTGTTTGTATAACCACAAACAAGTATGCATAATACTTCTGTGGAATTTGTTCATGTTTGTTCATATTATTTTATCAATTATTGTTATTATTGTACTGATTTTATTATGAATAAACATTATACCATACCATATCTGTTCAACATCCAGAAGGGAACATGAAAATAAAAATTATCTGAAATTGAGAATTGGCATTCTCTTTCAATGTTTTTTTTTCATATTGTAGTTCCTCTGTTGATATTTTCTCCTGACATAAAGACTAAAGGTTTGGTTCCTTGAACAATTTTCTATCATCAATAATAACAAAGTCATCGATGGCTGCTGACACTCAACTTGGATTACCCTGAAAAGTATCCCTTGACACGTGGGATTCACAAGAACGTTTATTTAATAGCTTCCATAGTGAGTTTTACAAGAACGTTTATTCAATGGCTTCCATATGTATGTATGTATGTATGTATAAGCATTTTTTCATCAACCCCTATCTACAGCACCGCACTAATTATCGTTAATAAAGAATTCTCGAAACTAAATTACGTAGCTGAACTTCGATTTCAATCTAGTTTCGTATCACCTTCTTCCTTTTTCTAGAAATATGGGTACAAAATGCAAAATGAATGAATTTGGGTATGACATAGATTCATATAAAAAACATCCAATATCTTGTATCTATAATCAAACTTCGAAAACTCCAAAGTTTGTTGTAAAACAAAAATTGTAAAATTGTTCTATCCGTCATTCGGTTGCCCCCTTACGAGCAACCCTCAGAAGTCTTCGAAAATCTTGTGCGAGCAAGTAATGACGGGGGCCTTACCTTTCAACGTGTGATTCCAAACACTTGTAACATCCCAACACCTATTTCTCAAACCCTTCTCTCAACTTACTTCAAGGAATTGTAGTTTTTAAGAAAATACTTCAAATAAACACTTTCTTCTCCATATAGCAAAAAAGTTGGGTGACGTTCATATATTTCATATTGAAATGTGGTCATTCATCACTTTATATCATATGAACGATCTTATTCTCGAGTGTACAAGAGCAATAGGAACATAAAAGCAGGTCGAACTGAAAGTATACGTAGAATCCCCACATGACGTGAGAGCAGGCAACACTGTGACCGGCGTTCGCTCTGCGCGTGGCTGGTAGGCCCCTCTGCAGTCTGTCATTTTACGGTTCTGCTGCAATACATTCTGATGAATTCCGATTCTGCCAATGTACGGTTTTGATTTTTTACGGTTCTGCTGACGTACAGTTCCTATATTTCACGATTCTGTCGATGTACGGTTCTGAATTTTCACGGTTCTGTTATTTTACGGATCTAACATTTTACTATTCTGCTGAATTACGGTTCTGATAGTTTACGATTCTATCACAATACAGTATATGACATTACAGTCTAATGAAGTACATTCTGTCATTGTACGTTCTGATATAATATGATTCTGATGGAATACGGTCTGTTGTATTACGAGTCTGTCGATGTACGGTTTTAGCATTTTACGATTCTTTCAATTTACAGTTCTGATATTTTGAGATTCTGTGAATATGCTGTTCTGATTTTTTGCTATTCTGTCAATGTACGGTTCTGACATTTTACTATTCTGTCGATAAACGGTCTGTTGTATTTCGATTCTGACAAAGTACGGTCTGCTAATGTGCGGTCTGTCATTCTGCGATTCTGACGAATTACGGTCTGTGTTGTTATGATTCTGACGAAATATCATTCCGCTGTGATGTTGGTTTGTTAGTTTTCGATTCTGTATATTTGCGGATCTGCGATATTGCTATTATAGAAAAATACACATCTGCGCATTTGCAATCTGTTATTGTCTGGTATGCTCATGTACAGTATACAAAATACGGTTTGAGGGATTGCGGTTCTGTGCATCTACAGTAGAGATAAATACGATTCCTAAAAAATATTGTTCTGTTAGATTACTGGCTTGGAAATGTATATTTTGATGGATTACGGAACTGCTATTTTACAATCTGTTGATTTGTGTGTTCCCGTTGCTAGGTAGGGTCTTTTTGCCTTTTTTAGGAACTGGTTGTACTCTTGCAATTTTCCAGTTGGACGGGAATATCCCCAATTCGTAAGACTAGTTGAACAACTTGCAGAGAACAGGTGTTAGTTCTGGAGCACATTTTTTGAGAACAATCGGTGGGATTCCGTCGGAGCCACAAGCTTTGTTGGTGTTGAGACCCTATAAAATCTTCCCTATAGTACGTTGGCGAAAGGTGATCTCGAGCATATGACTGTCATGTTATGTTTGGAGGTTGTTTTCCCGATGAATCCAGAGTGGAATTTCCTGCAAATGAATGCGCAAAAATACTGGCTTTCTCCTGGGCAGTTGTGGCTAGTGTTCCATCTTCCTTGGTTAGAGGAGGAAACGAGCTGGAAGTGAAGTTTCTGTTAGGACATTCAACAAGTTTTGATGTTATTTTGGCATTATGAGCATCCTTTGATGATCGAATTGTCTCATTGCATATGCCTCTAGCCTCGACATATTATTCTGCTCTAGTCTGAGGGCCTGGATTTTTCTGCCATCGATGGTTTCCTGACTGGCGTATTTTCTACTAGGAAAAAGCCAAATACTCCAAGTGGAATGCAATGGTCACAAAAAGAGAAACTTAAAGTCAATATGCCACTCCCATATCACCTGAAATGGGAGATTGTTCTGGAGTGTTTCTTTTCTTGCCAGGTGGAGTTCGGCGTTCGCGTTCATTTCACGGACATTGAACGCCTCGTGGGATATAAATGATGAGATGCGTTTCTGTTGGGTCAGGTTCGCACCACATAGCGATCGAGAAGCTATCTGGGACAGCCCTGCACTGATGAGAGCCAACAGCTCGAAACCGGTCTGCAGGTAGTCACGCGTTCCTGAACCACTTAGGCGCAGCTAGGCGTTTAGGAAAGAAACACTTGCGATTTTATTCGTCCATACGAATTATTACATAGATTTCGGGAGGATGTAATACTATGTCAGGAAAGTACTTGAATTCCTCTCGTTATCTACCATTTTCGTTCATTTTATAAACTATTGTAGTAATGACTTTGAGTTCCTCTTTGTGGCCTAGTTGATATCTATGTGTGTTTGCTTGAGCTCTTGATAGCATATTGATATAGCATTTTATTTATTGGTGATGTGCTGACTAGATCTACCCAGAAAATTTTATAATTTCTGATTCTCAAATCGATTTTGAGAACGTTTATGGCTATTTTGGAGGTACCTACTATTCAAGACAAACGAGTTTTGGTAGAGATCTGTTCGACATATTTCAAGGTTGACGACAAAAAGGATGTGCTGACTGAGATTGTGACAAAGAACCTAGAGTACTTATGAAATAATGTCCATTATTTATCCTTGGAAGTGAATGTTCCAATTGCTTCTCTTCATGATGCATTGAAGACCATGTCGATGTACATTGAAACTCTATTCACTCTGTATTGTTGAAAATGATCCGCGAGAGTGAGGATGCTGTAAGGATTTGCATTCAGTTTGGTATTCGATCTATGACCCAAACTTTCTATGTCATTCGAAGAAAGTGAAGGTTGAAAGTTTACTGCTCGCTGTGTTTCATCGACCTATAGTAGAGATTATCAACATTATGATCAAATTTACTCTTCTCAAGTTCTCGATCTAAGAATATCAACTCAGAATGTATTTCTGAAACTTATTTGGGGCAGAAGGGCTATTCGCAACAAACGTCAATATCGTTTTTTGTTTTGTTTAATGTTATAGATATGACACTACACTGTTTAACCACTAACCAAACCGATTTTTTAACGCCTCGACACGTGTTTCGCTAACTATGTTAGCGTCTTCAGGAGAAGATTAAATCTATATCTTCCAGTCTTCGATATATTATAGATATGAGGTTGAGACGGACTGTTTCCTGATCTGAGTTAATTAGTGTAGTAAATTCAAGACCCTATCGTGTCGTTTTTTTTTCTGACGTAGAACCAGGTCAGACATGGTAGGTTTTGTTGACCATATCACTAGGTATATGAAATCGTATTTTACGACATTTTTTTGTGGTCTGGAACTTTTCAACTGAGAAAAAACTGAAAAAAATGCACTTTAAATAAAATGTATTTTTTTTTGTTTCCACCGTCATATCTTTGAAATCAATGAAGATATCGAAGTGTTTTTTTCTCTAGGTTGAACTGAACACAATAGCGCCTCTAACAGTACCGATGGATTTCACAAAATTTTCTTTTTTCATTTTTCAAAAAGCAAGAGAGCATGGAATTCAAAATTTATGCATTACAATTTGCACCAATCGATAAACTTTTTTATTTTTGGAAATTTTTGTATACATATAGCGAAACAAATGGGGCCCATATATGATAGAAGTTTTTGAGCTGATTATTTTTCCCCCATTTTGTATAGTTTAGCAACAATGATTTTTTTATTGCTCGCTCAATATCGGCACGCGCCACCGAAGAAGTTCTCTGAGAAAATGGAGTGTATTATTTGTGGAAATATTGTACGGGATGATGACAAATCTGTGGTACAAAGACCTAGAATACAAGAGATTGTTGTCACTAATAGCAAGTGCTGAGAGGAGACAAGACAATCGGTCAAAAGAAATTCTGTCGCAAAAAAAAGAATTTTTAATAGTGACCTAAAAATAAAGTTTCACTCAGACTGTCAAAGATCGCACACAAGCTTTCAAAATATTAATAGTATTTTGCGAAATGACAGTGAGGCCGGACCCTCAAATTATTCTGGACCTCGGTTTGAATGACAAACATTTGATATCAGAAAAATGTGCCTTATCAGCAGTAGTACTGGAACAAAAAAGAAGGAAAGTTTGATATATGTTGAATATTTTTTGCATCGTGTTAATTGTTGATGAGTCTCGAGGTTCATTTGCAAATAAATAATTTCTGATGATCTGAGGCATCTTATGCATTTGAAGAAATAATAATCTGGTTGGGACATGGCTTGACTGTGGACTCCTGGGACAGAAATAAGTTCATTTTAGCCCACTTACCTATATCCAAAATCGTTTCGTTGAGTTGGTACAGGGCGTTAAAGTGCTCACCTTAGGTACTGAATATAGTTATCGCTATATTTGTAACACGAGAGTTCTTGTAAAGCCCGTGAGGACCAGCAACATATCAGTTTGTTTACAATAAGAATACATTGTAGCCATGATCCATAAACAGTCCGACTAATAAGATTAATTTTCAAAAATACGCGAGTTTCAACTTTTAACGATTTAGAGAGGACTTTTTTGACAGCTGTATAATTAATGCTGTCGAGCACTTCGAACAGTGGTAGTTTTTGACACCTACAATGAAAATTCTGTTGAAGCTATAAGCACATTTTAACGTTATTGGTAGCCAAAAATTACAAAAATATCGACATTTTTTGAAATCTTATAAAATTATACAGTCAGTTCTTATTTTTCCAAACAGAATACAAAACGCTGCAAAGTACTTGAACGAAAATGAAATATTGATGACAGCTAGGGGATTTGAAATGTCAGAAAAAGTAGTTTCAATGCATAAACATCATTCGGAAATTATTAAGGCTCTATTTTTTAACAAACATGAAGAGGCAGATACAAGGATTATTCTGCATGCTATACATGAAACTGAATTCAGCAGATTTTACTCATCCACTTTTTTTGTTGAAACAAAGTAATTTATTTATGCATCTTGGACACGGTACTAGCAAACGATTTATCTCAATTGAAAAAGTAATGCAAAGTTCAGGACCTTTCAAAATAGGAAAAAAATCGACGTTTGACGTTCTTAAAAAAACCGTCTGCAGAGCTTCCCCCAAGTGAAGGTGCCTTTTACCAGCACTTCTCAAGGTGAACGTGAAAATTATATTCATTATTACATTATGAACATACTTATATTTATATTAAAATAAGATGACAATATTTCAGTTGACTATTGAAATTTTAGGTGTATATATCAACTCAGAATATGGTTCAGCAGCAACATATAGCAACACCACTTATAAATACAGATGGTTCAGGATGGAATTTGAATAACAACGTTTGGATTTCAATATTTTCGAATGATAAACCAATTCCTGGTTCTGTTCGGCAATCATAAAGTATCTTTTGTTCGGATAAAAATTGTGATAGTCGAAAATGTGGTTGTTTCAAAGAATGCATAAAATGTTGTGAAGATTGTAAATGTCGTTTTTGTAATAATGTTATTACCGAAGATTCTGAGAAAGATATAGGAGAAATTGACGAACTTGAATACTTTTGATGTACCTAATCTATTGGAATAATTGAAAAAATAAAAGTTGCTTTATGCATACGTTTTTAGTTCCGGTCAAAAATGATTGAATAATCATTCTGGAGGAAAAGGAAAGAATTTAGTTTGAAACATTGATTGATGTATCATTTAGATAGTTCAATATTTTGAAATATAAACATTAAAAGGTATTATTATGTTATCATTTCAACAGATCTAATAAGAATAAATCAAAATCACAAAGTAGGTGGTTGGAACCGCTATTGAATCTTCTTTAATTTAAAAAAAAAATCAGCCCAAAACCTCAATTACTTTGAGAGATATAACGGTGGAGACGTAAAAAAACATGTTTTACATATTAATCCATTTTTTCGAGTTTTTTGAAATTAAAAAGTTCACGACCACTAAAAAATGTCGTAAAAAGTGATTTCGTGTACACGACCACCTAATTGAAGGAATGGACCAGGTTTTACCTGGTTCTACGCCAGTTTTTTTTATCTCAGAAACTAAGCGACTTTGCTCTCGAAATTCGCTCGTACATGTTTCACGCAAAAAGTGGCCAATTAAGCATTCTGAATAAGTATTGTTACTTAAAGAAAGATGGAGATTTGGATCCATCGATTCAGGAAATTCCTGTGCGAGATAAAGAAATAAAAAAAATGTGTTCAAGTGTTCAACACTAAAAACAAAATGATTTAGAGAATGGTTCAGTTTCAATGTCTGGAATTTCAGAAACTGATTGAACCCTTCAAAAAATTATGAAAAATCAAACATAGATGCATTTTTCAAGGAATGACTATTGCGATCTAGATTCTTCATTTAAAAAATACCTGATAGATTTTTGTCTGTATATATCAAAGTGCGTCGTCTAGATCACTGAGCATACGAGATAGTTTTTTATCGTCGTCTGAGATACCACCTGGGAAGGATGGGTCTGAACCAACAAACGGACTGTCGGTTCTGTCACAGATTAGGTTCTGTTGTGTGGAAGACGAAACGGCTGAACACATATTATGTTCATGCTCTAGCTTAGAAAGACTAAGGTTCGACACATTTGGCTTTACCAATTTAGAACCTATCGATTTTAGACAAATCTCACCCAATTCAACCATGAACTTTGTAAAAAGATGTGGATTGTACGGTGAACTGTAACCTCTAGGGGTGAGCCACAATAGACCCATCTGGGGTCGCAGTGGAGGGGAGGTATTCGCCCCACTCACATGGAACCTAGTTTTAAATCATACAAGAGAAAAATGTTGTCTAATATTTTCCCGTGTATAATACACTATTTTTTTTCTGTGACAGAAAAAGGGGGAACAATATTGAGAAGATATCACATTATATTGAAATCAGAAATGTATCGACGTTAAATTTGAATTATATCTGCATCTTTATCATTATTTTGAAGTAATTAAATATCTGACAGTCTAATTCTGTTTTCTGTTTCAAAATATTGCGAACTTAGTGGTTGTTTGAAAACTTATGTAACTGCGAAAAGGAATGGAAGATAAAAGGACTTGCTGTTCTTTCTCGAAGACGGTGTTATTGACTTATTTTTCGAAACCAGCACAACAAAATCCATCAACAGTGTATATATACAGTGTGTTATTATTTGGTCCACCCCACCCCTACTCAAAATTATCTACTTTGTCGAGTAAAAAAATCTATCAAAGTTATGACTGGAAAACCAGAAAGTTACTTTTTTGAGATCACTCTGTAAATGGAAGAGATGAGAAGACGATTTGAAAAATGTCCCTTGGTAATGGGATCATCTTTATGCCTCTGCTGTCGAAGTTGATAAAAAAGTTTTTGTTCACTGGATATCCTTTTGAAAATTCCGAAATTTTTCACAGTTTCAGGTGACACCTTGTAGCGATTTTATAAGGAGAACCTCATGTTTTGAAGGAGTACGAGATTATAGCTGAAAGACTGGGCTAGAAAATAGTGTAAACAGAATTAGAATTGTTCGAAGCAGAAAAAAGTTATTCATATTCTAACAGGGACAAAATTTTGGGGTGCGACGAAATTAGTGTTGCGTAGTTTAATATAGTGTTCATACTGAGGAACTTTGTACAAAATAAGTTCACCTAAATCGATTCATTGTATAAGGAATATGTGATTGGTTTCTGTGAAAACCTACTAACGAAAACCAACAATAATACATCCCAACGACTTTTCAAGGTGGCCACTTTAGATAGTGTATTCACCGTGTACCTACATTATTATTTTCACCATTAGTATTTTATCATTATCATCGGAATCGGGAAGGTTCGCCTGATGTTCGTGACAAGTGGTTAATGGAAAAATCGATTGCTATTCCCAACTACAATATCGAAAAAGCAGACTTGAAATGTTATGTTTGGCCTATGGTTTAGCGTTATTTCATTTCTATTTTGACAACATGCAAGAACGCAATGAACTTTTACGCAGGAAATGGTCGTTAAATTTTGAGCCTGATTTGATTATGGATTTTTGAAATTATTTTCTCTTGCACAAAGCAAAATCAATGTGTCTCATTGGTACAGTGTCATTCATGAAGTTCGTAGCAGAAATTTCCCATCGAGTTTTTAATTTCTGGAAAAGTCTATCCAATAGTAGATTGTTTTATTAGGATCAAAAGTGACACTGTGTTTGACAAGCGAATTTTGCATTTGCGAGGCGGAGCGTGTAGCTAAGCCGAGCGAAAGCAAAATTTGCGAGTCGAACAAAGTCACTTTTGATCCGAATGAAACATGCCATTTTTTCTGCAACCGAAACAATTAACTCAAATAAACATGTGAAGTAACCACCAATGCCGTGCCATATGCAACAAATATTGACAAATAATCCATGTAGTGAGAATATTCTACCTGCATTAACAGCAAGTTAGGTTTTCTAGGATGTTCGAATTGTAGTTTCAATATAAATACAACCACAGAGTGACATATTTGTGTATGGACCAGGTGCTCTAATGGCAAATACCGCGCCAGTGCCAGCTATAGGAACAAGACGTGGAAAATGTTAGGTTAGTGGGCATATCAATGATAATAGTGATTATTTATTCCTCTCCATACTACACTGTGTTCGACTTGATAATCAAATGAAGCTAAACAATATCGTTGTTTGAGACAAAAAAACTATTGCTTGCCGTGATTATTCAAAAACAAGTTATCCATCCCGAGAATAACGAATGAAATACAGATCACGCAAGTATTTGAAGGCTTCCCTGATCAAAACAAAAATACTTAACTGAGATGTTTATAATTTCAATACTCAACAATAATAAGGTGTATTTATATCTCCAGCATGGGTATGAAATGCCAAATCTGCTGAAATCGGAAACAAATCAGGTATGCGTCTCAACCCAAATAACCAACCGTCACAAAGTAGTTTATTCTTGATGGCGTCCAGTAGATCCTTTTTAGTTCCTAGGAGCTAAAGTTCAACTTTAGCTCCTAGGAACTAAAATTCAACTTTAGCTCCTAGGAACTAAATATGTTGCCTAGCAACATACCTATTTTTGTGTCAGTAATAGAAACGTCAATTTAAGAGCTAATTTTGGTATCAAAATGGACGACTTTTGTGTCGGTTGCAGACAAAATTTATTATTTTGTAAAAGAGCTCTCCCTCTTCGGACTCGGGCTCTTTCGCCAAAATATAAAAATAACCTCTTACAATTTTTTGATAACACGTTTTCTAGCGAAATTATCGGTAATTTGTGCAATTATAACCGAAAACATTAGCTGTCTTTCAATTCTGATTGGTCAATCAGCGTTGATGTTTTCAACGCACTAGTTGCCGAGCAACACCACGAGTCCATCAGGACAGAAATTATGAAGAGTTACTCAGAACAGAGTGGTTGTTGCTAGACTATTTCACGTTCACGAAGCATGAAGAGCATTTTTCCTACGAGCGTGCGGAAATAGTATATTACAAAACTAGTGTGGAAAGTGACATATTTTGTGCGAAGCGGCTCGTGCGGAAACAAAACGAGCGCAGGAAATGCACTTTCCAATGAGTTTTGTACACTATTTTTCCTACGACCACAAATATTTATATTATATGTCATGAGTGTTTATAAGATCAGAGTAGGGATCATGTTTCCAATCATATTCGATCACATGAAGGTAATATCATTATCATTATTATATAATTTTACTTCAATATTTCAATGACATCATTAGTTTAACGTTAACTTAACATTAACTTAATATGAACTTTAACAGTTTCTTAGCATTAACTTGAAATGAACTTGACATTAACTCAACATCAACTCAACATTAACTTAAAATATACCTAACATTGACTTAACATCAACTTAACATTAATAATTATTCAACATTAACTCAACATTAAATCAACATTAACTCAAAATTAACTTGACATTACCATAAAATCAAATTAACATCAACTCAATATCAAATTGACATTAACTTCACATTAATCACTACATTGCCAATACATTGACATTAATTCAACTTTCAATTGAAATTAACTTGATTTCAACTTTTCATCAACTTAACATTACGTCAACATTAACGACAATAACTCATGTTAAATCGACACTTACTTTCCATTAACTTGACCATAACTTAACTCACCATAATTCAGCATAATAATCATTCATTGGTACATCATAATCTATAGACCCTGTTACTGTGCGATTTTCGAATATTTCCACCCATGTGAGTTTTGCTTTCGAACTTTCTAACTGTTATACAGGGTATGTATATGCATGCTCATATTTTAGAATACGCTCTTTTCAATTAGAATATTTTCAGCAATGCAGTGTTGCCGCTTCTATCAAAAAGTAGCAACAACTTTGTTATTTCAAATAAAATACCCTGTATTTTATTGCATTTTTCGATTCTCCCTGAAGAGCTGATTTCATCCATATATCACACTTAGGGTCTATCGAAAATGATTACAGAGATATAGGGTGTTGAAAATCGAGATTTTTCAACTTTAGGATTTGTTTGTGTCGAAACTATTCATTATCGGCCAAAACAGCTCACATGTCCCCATGTCCCCATCTCAACTTTTGATTTACTATTTACTGGTATTTAATTGGAACAGATACAGGGTGATCAAAATTCTGAATCTGAAGCACCCTGTATCTGTTCCGATTGAATATCAATAAATAGTGAATAAAAAATTGAGATAGGGACATGTGAGCCGTTTTGACCTATAATAAATAGTTTCGATACAAAAAAATCCTCAAGTTGAAAAATCTCGATTTCGAACACCCTATATCTCTGTAATCATTTTCGATAGACCCCAAGTGTGATACATCGATGAAATCAGCTCTTCAGGGAGAATCTTAAAATGCGATGAAATACAGGTTGTTCCATTTGAAATATCAATGTTACTACTACTTTCTAGTAGACGCGGCAACACTGCATTGTCTAAAATATTTTAAAAGAAAAGAGCATATTCTGAAATATGAGCATGCACATTTTCATGGATTTCTCCCGACTGATTCTCGATATAAATATAGTGTAAGCTCGTCGTGACATCCCTTGTATGTTGTCATAGTGAATCGAGTCACTTTCTCAATGACAAATCAATTTGTTTTGTGCTGTTTTCATAGGTGGTCGTAGGAAAAGTAACTTTTCTACTACTTTTTTCCCTTGTATAATGAATATCAATTTCATTTCATTTTTGTTATATTCTGCTCCTACTTCAATGGGTTTTATTTTATTCAACTATATAATTTTTTCTGCAACCGACACAAAAGTCGTCCATTTTGATACCAAAATTAGCTCTTGAATTGACGTTTCTATTACTGACACAAAAATAGGTATGTTGCTAGGCAACATATTCAGTTCCTAGGAGCTAAAGTTGAATTTCAGTTCCTAGGAGCTAAAGTTGAACTTTAGCTCCTAGGAACTAAAAAGGATGTACTGGACGTCATCAAGAATAAACAACATTGTGACGGTTGGTTATTTGGGTTGAGACGCATACCTGATTTAATTCCGATTTCAGCAGATTTGGCATTTCATACCCATGCAGGAGATATAAATACACCTTATTATAGTTTAGTATTGGAATCATAAACATCTCAGCTGAGTATTTTTGTTTGATCAGGGAAGCCTTCAAGATTCAAATACTTGCTTGATCCTGTATTTCATTCGTTATTCTCGGGATGGATAACTTGTTTTTGAATAATCACGGCAAGCAATAGTTTTTTTGTCTCAATCAACGATATTGTTTAGCTTCATTTGATTATCAAGTCACAAACACATTGTAGTATGGAGAGGAATAAATAATCACTATTATCATTGTTGATATGCTCACTAACCCAACATTTTCCACGTCTTGTTCCTATAGCTGGCACTGGCGCGGTATTTGCCATTAGAGCACCTGGTCCATACACAAATGTGTCACTCTGTGGTTGTATTTAAATTGAAACTACAATTCGAACATCCAAGAAAACCTAACCTGCTGTTAATGCAGGTAGAATATTCTCACCACATGGATTATTTGTCAATATTTGTTGCATTGCATACATAGCATGGCACGGCATTGGTGGTTACTTCACATGTTTATTTGAGTTAATTGTTTCGGTTGCAGAAAAAATAGCATGTTTCATTCGGATCAAAAGTGACTTTGTTCGACTCGCAAATTTTGCTTTCGCTCGGCTCTGCTAAACGCTCCGCCTCGCAAATGCAAAATTCGCTTGTCAAACAAAGTGTCACTTTTGATCCTAATAAAACAATCTACTATTCTTCGGTTTCAAAAATTATCGACCCTAGTCTATAACGTTCTATAACGACATTTTTTATAAGTATTGGGGTACGATGTGTGAAACAAATGTGAGGGATTCCTAACTGGTGATTCTTTTATATTTGAATTATGTATGAATACTTACTGACAGTCGAAAAGAGACGCAATCATGCGAGGAACGGTCTTTCTGGTGATGACCACATTACACATAAGCCCATCATCTTGAAGCGATTCTGGCGGCAGACCAATTTGCAATCTCGTTGATCCTCGGCTGAAGAGACTGAAAAAGATGTTCGGTGGTGTGAATGGCCACAGTTCATTTTGGGGGAAGCGACGCAATACGTGGCAATACCGGGTGTCTCAGAGCATTTGGTCAGAAGATATCTGTTATCTATCATACTCCCAGCGAGCACAAACATCCCTAGGATGTTTTGGGATGTTTTGAAAATGTTGGCATGAAGATGTTATTTTGAGACGTAATATGCACTGACCAAAGAGGTCTTTGAAGGATATTGAAGTATTGTTTTTGTTCTTCTGTGGCATTTCTTTGTTTGCCTACTGAGAGGTATCCCTGGGATGTTTTAGAAATGTAGGCATATGTGGATGTTTTTTTGAGGCGTAATATGCACTTCCCAAAGAGGTCTTAGAAGGATATCGAAAGTATTGTTTTTGTTCTTTTGTACCCTTTCTTTGTTTTCCCCACCACAACGTCTCATGCTTACGTCACAATACGATGAATTCTGATTTGTTTTCGATTTTGTTCTTCTTGTTCGCAATTGGCATTCGCGTTTGCAGCGTGTCACGCTTACATCACGCTGCTAACGAACAGAAAGGAATTTGGTGAAGTTTATTGTGTTAGAAGACTTATTTAGTTTGTAATAATGACCATCAGATGCAAGATGTGTTGTTCGGTGCCTCAGTGTAATCAATATATAAAAGTACGAATTTATCAATACACAGCTTCTCCGCAGTTGCAAAATTATGCATTGTGGAGAACATTTCAAAAATTGGGAAACCTATTTCCAATTATATGTCTGTGTGTAGTAAGCACTACTCAGAAACCGATTAAGAAGGTAATTTCATATCAAGAAAATATTTTTATGTTCAATCTATTTTTAATGCATTTTTTCATTCAAGGAAAATGGAATCCTAATGCAAAAGTTCATTTTGACAAAAGGCTTCAGAAAAGTACCTCGAAAATGTTTTTTTACAGCGATTTAATGTGCGCAAGACGCGTTGAAAATGTTTTGTTGTGTCCATGAAAAGGCTTTAAAAAGAACTAGGGAGAATGTAGTTTTGTGACATATCAAGGACATCTCGATAATTGCCGCCTGCGGCGGACATTGGCTGTTCTATAATAGTTCTATTCATGTGTGAACAGAACATCGCAGTGGAGGTTCAATGTCTCGAAATCTCGTACTTTTAACATCTCTGAGATGTTTTTGTGCTCGCTGGGGCTGTGTGTCGACCTTAAGGACACTGACACACCACCCATGTATAATCGTTATTTCCTGGCCGATTTCGAAAAACTCTCTTTGTTAAATATAGGTATCTGAAATGTCCATCCAACAAGAGAGTCATTTTATTCTTGCACTGCTATCACGGCCAACTTCGATCAACTTTATTGACCCATACTTCAGAAAGTACTATATTAGGTTGTTTTTTTCAGGGAACATGAAGATGGATTCTGAATCACGATAACTTGAAACATACCTGTACCGATTATCAACATCGTAAAACACAAGGTGTCCGAAATAACGAATTATTTGGAAGATGATTTTTGATATCCCTTTAACTTTTCTAATTCTCCTCTGATTCTGGTGAAATTAAATCGATATCATCTGACCAACAAATTTTTAATAACGAAGTTTACCACATTGAATATGTTCTCCAAAGAATTACGTCGATAAGACGATTCATCACAATGAAAACAAACAAGGTCCACCACAACAAAATCAACCTTCAATAACGACAAATATAATACCATACATTCCTGGCATATCTGAAAAATAAAACGTGTTGGTTATAAAATCCAAGTGAAAACTGTGTTCAAAACTGAAAATACAATGAGATCGATTTTAACTCAAACAAAAGCCGAAAAATAAAGAACAATCGTCAAAAAATTGTATTTCAAGTATACCTTTTGTTTGTGAGGAGTTTTATATAGGGGAAACCAAGAGACTTCTTTCAGTAAGGACGAAGGAACATAAGTACAATATAAAGGAAAGACATATCGACAAATCGAAACTAGCTGAACATATTCTTACTGAAGATGGACAACATATGGCAGAATGGAATAATATTAAAATCATTGGAAAAGAAGATAACAACCAGGAGAGAAAAATCAAGGAATCTGCTTGCATTCTTCTGAACGGAGACAATAGCATTGTTTTCTGATCAGTTGATATAGATAGATAAAACTTGGTATTCACTTCTGAAATCTGAAAATGAAAATGGTAAATTCAAGAATAATTAATGAGAACATTCTGTAACTCATTTGATTGCCAACGTCACCAATTGTCACTGGGAACTGAAAAGTGTCAAGACAAATACGAATTTGCTATTCAAATATCCTTTTCTAATGTTGAAATCAGGAGCAGATTCGTTCCCGAAACGTCCAAAGCTAAGTGAAAATTCGATATATTTTCTACATGCCTTTATATATTTCTCTTCTCCAAACCTTTTTCAATACAAATTGCCACTGACAAGCAGGTGAATTTTGCTTTTAGGTTCTCTGATAGGAAAATTCTCCAAATGAAGTGACATTTTGGGGCAAATCATCTGAAATATCTGGAATAATGAAGTACCACCTCCTCGATTCCCCTACAGACAGTATTTAAGATACAGGTATTTTGAGAATTTTAAATTGTTCATCAACAAGAATTCATAACCTATTAGAGCAACTTTGGGATGAACTCCTAAGGCTCATTGGTTCTTGTCTGGCCTTCGGCCTTCCTAGAAACTTGTATCTTCTTATGAAAAGAAGATAAATGACGTGAATCGAGAATCATTGTGATTGTGATGAAAAAATCACACTTCAATCCAAAACAAATGGGGCTATGTGTATCCATTAACTTTTGCCTTTGGGTGTTGAGAAGTTTAGAGTGAAAGAGTAAGTTTTGTTTTTCCCTGTACAGAGTGGGCCAATGAAAACGAAACAGCGGCTCTGTAGGTCGGAAAAACCATAGATTATGAAAAAGGGTGGTTCAAGATTTAGACTTCTGATCACCCTGTATCTGTTCCGATTAAATATCAGTAAACAGTGAATCAAGAGTTGAGATGGGGACATGGAAGCCGTTTTGGCCGATAATAAATAGTTTCGACACAAAAAAATCCAGAAGTTGAAAAATATCGATTTTGAACACCCTATCAGCTAGACCCCAAGTGTGCATCAATGAAATCAGCTCTTCGGGCAGAATCTGAAGATGCAATGAAATACAAGGTGTTCCATTTGAAATAACAAAGTTGTTGCTTCTTTTCGTTAGAAGCGGCATCGGTTTTGCCGACCTACAGAGCCGCTGTTTCGTTTTCAATGGCTCACTCTGTATAATGATTAAGCCATCAGCTTTTCAGAAGTATTTGAATTCAGACTGACACTCTGAAACATGAATCTATGATTTGGATGGAATTTCATCGAGATGAGATGAGAATGAAAAAATTTACAGGGCCATTAATTTCGTTAAATTATTTTCTGGCAAGTTTTTTTCAAAACCCATTAACAAATATAATTGAATTTTCCATTCCATGTACATATCAAATTACATTGAATAAGCTGAATTTCCAATGAGAGAATCACCTATAGCACCATTCTATATATACAGGGTGATTCATTAGGAATGGAAAATCTCTGAACTATAGATAGTAAAAACCATAATATGAAGATGGTGTTGTGAATGGTGGATGAAAATTTGGATTTTTTTCAACTTTTGTCGAACATTTACTTCGAACTTTGTTGTTGGCATTGTTAGTGATTGTCATCATTGATTACTATCACTTTTTCTACTATCACTTCGCCTACTTCATGATTTGAAATTATCAAAATGTTATGATTGATACATAAATCTCTTCAAGTGCGAACAACGCAAAAACCGTTAGAGCTAGACAATGGAAAAAGTGTACATTTTTTATGTACGGGCTTTCAGATTTTTCACTTATTTTGATCTTCATTTGATAGACAAAGAAGATATGAGAGTGCCACAAAATCACAAAATGAGTTGCGAATTCGTGTTTCTCATGTCATCAAACCTGAAACTACAAAATTTCATATTCATGCCTTTTAAAACAAAGTTATTGGGAAATTTCAAAATGAAATCTCCCCAAGAATATCACCCTGTATCTCCTGAACCAGCAACATTCTCATCAGACTGTTAGGAGTAACAACTTGCTCCATCCACAGCTTTGCAGATGATAGTATCCTCCATACTGCGTTCTTCTCCAAAATTCCCATTTCTTCCCAGGAAACTAAGAGCTCACGGCGCAGACAGGTCAATGCTGTCAATGAAGACCTTGCTGAAATCACAGCCTAGGGAACCAACAACCTAGTTGAATTCAACGCCACCAAAACTCAAGCCTATATTTTCTCTAGAAAGGCGGAACTCAGTATGCCCGATATTGTAATGTCTGGCACCACCATCCCCACCAAGCCCACCATATCTATGCTCGTTCCCATCAGCAACACTCTTTCATGGGATAATCATGTCAGATCTATCGCAAAAGCTGCTTCACAAAAACTCGGATTCTTGTTCCGTGCGAAAAGCTACTTTACACCTCAACAGCTTCTCATGATCTACAAAGCGCAAATACGGCCTGTTCTAGAATAATGTTCCCACATATGGGGTTCAGCACCAAAACATACGCTGATGCTCTTAGATTCCATCCAGAGAAGAGCCATTCGCCTGGTGGGTGACACCACACTCACTCACTCTTTGACATCATTGGAACACCGTAGAAAGGTCGGCGACCTTTCACTTTTCTATCGATACTTCCACGGGAAATGTTCTTCGGAAATCTCTGCAATCATCCCTTCACTAGCAATACCAATCAGACGAACTAGACAAGCCCAGTCAGCGCATCCTTTTGTTGTCAACCTTGAAAGATGTCGAACAGCACTTTATCAAGACTCCTTCATCCATAGAACGGCTAGGCTCTGGAATTCATTGCCTGTGGAAGTATTCCCAACAACATATAATCTCCAAAAATTCAAGAAAAATTCCAATACCTACCTCCTGTCATTATCATCCTATCATCCCTAGGAACGCACGATGTTCTTTGAACATTATAGGGATTTCCTTTCGTGAGCTCCAAGCGGTAAAAAAAAGAGACATATTTTAGTGTTTACTATTAGAAGTTCTGAGATTCTCCATTCTCAAATAATATAATAATAAATCACCCTGTATGAGGAATTGTATGAAAATCGTTGTTCCCTAAACTTGTTTTCAATGAGTCAAGATTTCACGTTTTGGCATCGCTGAAAACACTGAAAATATGACCTTCCCTGAAAACTTCGCGGGTGACTGTTTCTATGAATATACGAAGGAAAGTTCAAAATTAATTTTGTCAACAATGAGGTAAATGTAGGTAGTAATCTGATTAAAAAAACTTTAATATTGCGAAACCGACACCAAAGGATGTGATAATGAATAGGTAGATAGTATTGTTTGTAATTTCTGTTCATACGAAAGCATTATTGTTTTTGCAGAACATTGGGGAATACAACTACCTTTTGCATGTGTGTACTTGAAAATACTAAATTGAGAAACTTAAACGTATACAGGGTGACTGATGACTAACCAGCCATAGCTTAATGGCGGATAGAGGAAGTCAAGGTGAGTTGATATCTCCGTTGATATAAATATAGGTATGTGAAAAAATATCTTTTGTCTATTCGAAACAGATGAAGGATAGTTCACCAACGTCTCGATATTATCAGTGGTAATACTATAAGTACTTCAAAATATTCGATTTATACATCGATAACACGTTACATAATTACAAAGAGTGTCAGTTTGACACATTTTTATTAAACACGAAATTATAAATTGGAATGACTGCTTAATACCGTGTATTGCCTCCTCTAGCAACTCTAAGAACTTCTAATCTAAGAGGAATACTGGAAATTAAGTTGCTTATCGTTTCCATTGGTATACGATCCCATTCTTCCACTAATGCATCTGCCATTTCTGCGAGAGTTTCGTGGTCGGGCTTTATCCTGCATCAATATAAAATTATTGCCCACTAACTCTGCATAAGGTAAGACATACTGCTCTAAAATGTCAATGTGAATTTGGGCATTCATCGACTGCCTCACCGGAAAAACATGAAGAGGTGTCTTTCCATTCATTGAAATCCATCCCCACACCATAACGGACCCACCATTACACCTTTCGCATTCTGTTATTAAATTTTGATTAAAACGTTCACCAGTTCTTCTCCACACTCTTTTTCTTCCATCCACCATGTTAAGGCAAAACCTTGACTCATCCGTAAACAAGACATTCGATCATTCAGGAATATTCCACTGTCCATAATTTTCAACAAAATTTCTTCTAGCAGCACGATCTTCGGGCAATAATTTGGGACCTTTTGCAGGTCTCCTAGTTTTTTAATTAACTTCTTTTAGACGTCTACATACCGTCTGCTTACTTATTGCAACATCACGAATTTGGCGAAGATCTTGCTGAACATTTACAGCAGTATTTAATCGATTCCGTGAAATCCGCAATCACAAGAAGCGATCATCTCTAGGAGAAGTTTTTCGGGGGCGACCAGAACCGACCCTCCGAGCGGTGCTTCCTGTTTGTTCGTACTTGCGGATTGCTCTACGAGCAGTTGCTTCATGAACTCCCACTGCACGAGCGGCGTAACGTTTACTACGCCCATCGTTCACCAACGCAACTAATCTTGCTACTTGTTCAGGATTTATTTGAGGAATTTTATGTAATTTTAGTCAATAAAACAAGACACTTAATTAATGACACAACGACAAATGGTCAAATATGGAGGTATACAACAAATTAGTTGCTATGGCAACGGCATTTTTTTTTTTTAAGACAATGTGATCCTACCAGAGTACTACCCAATCAATTTTGAGTACTCTGATCCTTCAATAAATTTAATTTGTGGGATAAGCTCAAGGTATCAGCAAAAAAGCTGTAATTCGGGAAATCTTAGAGTTAAATCAATGAATGTAAAAACAAAATGCTCGCAAGATAAGCCTCTTTCGTATAGGGTGTAAGCACTTTCTATAGCATTACTTAATTAACACACAGGGTGAGTCAAAAATTAAGAATAAATCATGGTTCGAGTTATTCCACCACCATCAAGGAGGCTTTGAAAAAATGTTCACCCCTTTATTTTTTTTCAAGACAAATGCATTACCTACCAACAAATAAAAAGAAAATAAAAATCGGCCTACTATTTTTTTTTTTAAGAAGATAGGTCAAATATCAAGTGCGTCACTTTTTTTGGAACTGAGTGTATGTTTTCAAACAAAGTGTCACTGACAACATATAATATGAACAGTGTGTCCCGCTTTTCATGAATACACCCTGATATCTCAGTTATTAAAACAGTTTCATTCACCATTGGCGTACAATGTTGAGGATTACAAAAAGCCCATTATTGGGAAAAAGTAGATTAGGGCTTATTTCAAATACTGTTTTCAACAGATCCAGAATCAGCATTTTCAAAAACCCGTCAATCCTTATTTTCCAAATCTCAAGAAGAATTCAAAATCCCGCTTTTCATGACTACGCTCCAAAATCTCTGTCATTAATGATGCGATTTTCTCGAAACTGTGTTGGTGATTGTATGTTATTTTTTCAACATACAATCACTGAGATTCAAATGAAAAGCGGGATTTTGAAATTAAATAATGATTAATGATTATGATTGAATAATCCGACCGCGCAGCGGGTGGATTATTTGAACGAAAGCTTGGCATGAGTGCGAATATTTCAAACGCTGAGAGAGCTCGACGTGTTCTATCGAATGGCACTAATAAAAACAATTTTGGGATCAAAATAAAATGTGAGGGTAGACCCCTTTTTTCACCCAAAGTTCTACACTGTAGCAAATCTGACGTCACCTCTGTTCAAATTTTTATGCCGTAGACACAATCACGCGGAGTTCAATCATTCAAATTGTTTTAATGTGGCGTATCATGGGAATATTCCTTGGACTGTATCATATAAATGTGCTGAATATGTGCACTTATTTCTCTTATAAAGCTCTTGTATATTGTTATACGATGCTATACCTATATAATAGTGGAGTATACTACGGCCTTGCCAAAAATGCTATCTCGGAAACTAAGCGAGATAGAGGTATAGTTACTTTGGAGAAAATGATCCCCACATCGAATTTTGAACTTTGGTTTTTGTGTGTGGTCTGTCTGTCTGTACTCTGTGGTAATCATAAATCGATATATCTCCGGAACCCTTTGACACATCGACTTGAAATTCCGTCATCTTATGTACTCAAAACAATATCATGTCATTGAAATATGAAGGAAATCAGAAAACTCTAAGGTGGTTTTTCCGGGTTTTTTCGATTTTTCACCGGAAGTTTCTTGTAACCACTCTACAAATCGCAAAAGTGGTCCGATCGATTTCATTTTTTGTGAAAAAAAAACTCTATCAGGAAGAGACGAAGCCTATTGAAATTGAGCAGGGTCGGAAAATTCCAAGTGGGTTTTTCAAGGAGATTTTCCGAAACACACGGTTCGCTTTGAAACGACATATCTCCTGAACCAATAGACTAAATCCAAATTTGAAAAATGCACCGTATGCCTCTTTGATGACGCAACAAATTATTATATTACCATTTTTTCGTGCATCCATCAGAAAATGGAAAAACATGAAAATCAAAACATCAAAATTTTAAATCCTTTCAATTCAATATATATCGAAAACAAATGGAAAAATCGAAAATTATCAGAAGTGCAAAGTTATCCACTGGAACATTTCCTACAAATTATTACCCATAATTTTTTCTGTAAACCCAATAGTACAGGAAATAAAGTGAAAAATATGAAAAAAAAAATTCAACGACCCATAGGGTACCATGAAGATATATTGAAAAACGAAGATTATCGATAGATGAAGCTCATCGACTTCAACTGAACCATGAAATATTTTTTCCTTTTGTTGATTGGAAGATGGAACAAAAGTGTTGAAAATTTTATTCTCAGATAATTCCAAATATCTCGAAAACAACTGATAATATCTGAAAATGTTAGAGAACCAAAATTATTCCTTTTGATAGAATCTACAAAAAATCCAAACAACATTTTTCTCTGAATTCAATAGTACGGGAGATACGATGAAAAAATTTACAAGTTCCTATAGATAATCACTTGCCAATAGAAAACAAAACAAAAAACAAAAAAAGTAAAAAAAGCACACTCGAATGTCTTGATTTTTTCCCATTAACTACCTACCTAGCTCACTCGACTGTCTTTATTTTTCGCCAATAAACTAGGTACCTAGCTCACTCGACTGTCTTGATTTCCCACAAAGAATAAATAATATGTTGCCATTGTTTTAACTTTCTTTTGTTTTTGTTTTTTAGTCCCTATTGGCAGTCGAGTGGGCTAGGTACGTAGTTTGTGTGGAAAAACCAAGACAGTCGAATGGGCTAAGTACGTAGTTTGTGGGAAAAATCTCCTGTTCTCTGAACTTTCATAGCGTCGTATACACATCTTTGGTGCCCAATGATAGTTTCAATATGTTCATGATATGGTGCCATGGCATCTACTTCCATCTTACATGAGCAATGATAAAATATCATCTGCTTTTATAGCGTCGTATAAATTATCTGACCTCTATACTAATCTAATACCTAATGAAAACTACATCTATACTAATACCTTTCAAAAACTACGTACCTCACTTGTTAAAATTCAGAGTTACTAAAACTTTTCGAGTCTTCGTGTATATTTGAATGACTCTCGATGAAGCACTCCAAATATCCTAGCATACATTCCAATTAGCAATCAATTAATTTGATATACACTCGTATGGACTAAATTAATTACAATGGGCTGTGAACTTTGGCAAAGAGCACTCAGTTCATAAGTAGCAGCGAGAACATCAAACAGCAAATTATTATTTTCGAGTAATCGGTGAACTGAGAGTTTATTTCATCTATTGTTATGAATACAATGGCCAATTTAGTGAATATTTTCTATATACAGGGTGCCCGTTTTTCGAGCTCCATCATGGGGATCTGTTATTATAAGAGACTAGCTGACCCGGCAAACGTCGTTTTGCCATAAACATTATTTCTAGAAAGAAATTGTTTAGATGAATATTTATCAAAAAACTTTCATTATTTCATTTCAACTTCTTTTCAGTTTGGCTATCCATAAAAGCGGGATTCTTTAGTTTTTCAAACTATTCTTATTCATTTTCTACTTTTATTTAGTTGAGCACTCTATTTTCTTCATTTCTACAAACTACTCTTCTTCTCTACTCACTTCTTTTTAGTTTGGCTATCTATAAAAACGTGTTTCATTATGTTTTCAAACTACTATTTATTACAATAGTTGATACCCGGCAAACGTTGTTTTGCTATACATATACATTTATTTCAAGGAGATATTTTTTTAGTTAAATATTTATCAACACAGGAAAGTAGTTGTTTTCTGTTGAATAAATCGAGAAAGAATTAATATTTTCATCACATAGAGAATGCGAATTCTCAATGTATTTCTTTATTTATATATCCATTTTTTTGTGTTCATAAATATATCTGAAAATATTCCTTTTCAATATTCATCAACACACTCTAATTATTTTGTTTTCTACTTCTTTTTAGTATGGCTATCCATAAAATCGTGTATCATTAGTATTTTTTACTACTATTTTTATTTTCTATACTTCTTTTAGTGAATATCTATCTCGTTTTTTAAACTATACTATCAATTTTCCACTTCTATTCAGTTTGGCCTCAAGTTTGGCTATCAATAAAAGCGTGTTTCATTATAGTTTTTCAACTTCTATTTATTACAAAGCTCTTTCGCCATATTGGATCCGCCATATTGAACATCCAAATCTCAAAGAATGAAATCATAATCTCTGACCCCGAAAATTCCCAGATACAAATTTTGAATAGAAACGGATCATAATCACAAAACTCGTCTGCCATATTGGACCCTCCATTTTTAATTTCCTAATTTTGATGAAAGAATCATAATCTCCGACCCTAAAATCACCCATATACAAATTTTTAATAAAATCGAATTATAGTTGAAAACTCGTCCGCCATATTGCATCTGTCATCTTGAATTTTCAAATTTTGATGGAAGAATCATTTTCTCTGACTCCGAAAACCCCAGTTACCATTTTTTTTAATTGATGGCGGACAAGATTTGGTCCGATTCCATTCAAAATTGGTAAGTGGGGGTTCTTGAGGTCGGAGATCATGACTTTTTTGATAAAATTTATAAATTCAAGATGGCGGCTCCCAAATAATTTTTTGTTTTTGTATAAATGACGATAACTCCGTTGTTATCAACACAAAACTATTACTGCGACATATCATCTGTAAAAGAAAAAAAAATTATATATTTGTAACTAAGTCATAGTGAGCTATGACCTACATTTGAAAAACTAAAGTTGGTGCTGATAATCACTTTGAAAAACTGCCATGATATTGTGAAATTCCTATTTGAATATTTTCATAAATAAATTAGTTACGGAGGAGACATGAAAATGATCAAAATATGTTTTTTGCGTATAAAATAAAAACGAATGGATTTTATCAAAATATTTTTTCACATTATGAATAGTTGGTCTCGACAAACTCCACATTTGGTGTCATTTAACCGACCTCGTATCTCTCACCGTTAAAAAGATACCCATGGTGAGCATGGTAAATGGGACACACTGTATATAAATATAAATGAAGAATATTAAAATGCTCTTATTTCATTTAAGACTCTTAATTATCTGAAAAAGGAAACTTAAAAATAACTTGTTCAATTCAGATAATAAAATTCATTTTATGAAATCATAACTTCATTAAACCTAAGCATTTTCATTGGATAAAAATCTCTTCATTCATTAGAACAGTGTGTTCAAGTGTTCTGAGCGAGTAATGAGTCAGTTAGCGTTCGCAATTATTCGTAAGTATTATTAATTCTATGGAAACAATTACGGCGACAGAGCTATTATTTTCTGCGATATCCGTAAAATTTGGGTCAAAGTCGACACACTAACAGGAAGTTGATCGTTTTTCTTCGAGATTTACCGATTCGTTGAGGTCAAGATGTTTAATCGAATAAGGAAACAACGAAACAAGATGATCGGATAATAACGTATCATCACACACCTGGTTGAGATGATTGAACATTCCGTTTTTATTGATAAATTATGGAAACTTCGGAATTATTTGCCGATGGAAGTATCCCAGGTAGCACATCATATGGCTGGAACCCGATTTCATATTGGGCCGATATAGATATATCGTACTTGTGAAAAATAATATAGGTCCAATATGAGAGTATGTTGGACAAACAATATTGAAATGATAATATTGGTGGAATATTGGTTCAACCTGAGCTGAATATGAATTGTCAGCTACAATATTGGTTGTAAAATTCATTAACAATGTGTTGAGAAACATATCTATAAATGTTATATAATATCGTTTTACAAATGTCGATACAACAACATCGTATACATATTGTTTCCGACATTTATAACCAATATCGCATTTTGAACATTCTTCCTATGTCGATTCTGAAGCGGGTATGCGATATTGTATATTCAAGTTAAATGGCATATTGGTTGAATATTGTTTTAACAATATTTGAAACATTATATTCACCTATCTTGATTGATATCTTTTTATCTTTATCATGCTGAAGATATCGTATACATTTTGTTTCTCACATTTATAACCAATATCGCGATTTGAATATTCTCCTCATGTCGATTCTGAAGCGGTTGTGCAATATTGTATATTCAAGTTCGACGGCATATTGGTTGAATGTTGTTTCAACAATATTCGAATCATTATATTCACCTATCTTGATTGATATCATTTTATCCATATCATGCGGAAGTTATCGTATACATATTGTTTCCAACAATTATAACCAATATAGCAATTTGAACATTCTCCCCATGTCAATTCTGAAGCGGTTATGACATATTGTATGTTCGAGTTCGACGGCACATTGGTAGAATATTGTTTCAACAATATTTGGAACATTGAATTCACCTATATTGATTGATATCATTTCAACTATATCACGCGGAAGATATTGTATACATATTGTTTCCAACAACTATAACCAATATCGCAATTCAAACATTCTCCCCATGTCGATTCTGAAGCGGTTATACAATATTGTGTTATCGAGTTAATCGAGTTCGACAGCAAATTGGATGAATATTGTTTGAACAATATTTGGAACATCATATTCACCCAAATTGATTGATATCGTTTCAACTATATCATGCGAAAAACATGGAATGCATATTGTTTCAAATATAAATATCAATAACGGCAATTCAATATATATATCTTATATCGGTCATAGAAAATAAAAACAATATTGTATCTTCAAGTTCAATGGCATATCGGGTGAATAGTTTTCTAGCCATATTCAGGAAATAATATCATCTTATATTGGCTGATATGTGATTCACTATATCATGTGAGCAATATTGTTCACATATATATATTGTTTTGCGAATACATATCGATATCGAAATTTCGATATTTATTCCATATCACGCACTACCAAACCGATGTCGATAGATGGCGCTATAAATGATTGGTAACCCAGCAAACATCTTGATATGGGGCATCGATGGCCTAGTATATTTTTCCCATACCTGACATCAGCGGCCCAGTAAATGGTCCCATATGCGGGACTCTATATATCAGTACACTGCGGCCGGCAGCTGGTCCCAGTGCTGGGTACCCAGCAATCATATTCAGTTCCCCGGCAAAGGGCCAGTACAACATAATCGACACATTGAGTTTCCCATAGCAAGCCCAGCATATACATAAATGATGGGACTGTAATGGCCAATTAACGACATTGGTTACATACTATCGAGGTAGGGGAGGAAGGAGTAGGGGTTTTAGGGGTCCAATGGATCTGAAAGTTCTAGTACCTCTTTATTTCACAATATAACCTTCTCATCATAAATCAGACACATGCCAGATTTCAAGAAAACAATTTTATGAATGACACAATGATATCTTCTTAACCTCTCTGTTCTTCAACGATGAAACTTCTCGGAGTGACTGCTTACTGGTTGGTGTGTGGTATCTACATCTTATTGGGTAGCATTCCTTCGAAGTTGATTCTTCGTTGTGAGGTACTTCAGAAATATAAAATGCATCATTTGTTTTATATTAGTGGTACATGAGTTGCATGAGTTTATAACTTGATAATATAGTCAAATGACGTGATAACATGGAGCTTTTCAATTCTCATTATGGTGTTGGCACAGAGGTAATTCTGTAGCTGAAATCTTATTTTTATTCAGTTATTCAATATAGAGATAGGTTCACATACCCTGAGATTGCTTTTGATAGCAACAAACGAGTTGAAAATGATGGTTGCTTTTAGAGAAGTATAGTTAACTCCAATTATCATAATCATTAGGTATATGAGGTTACGAGATACCAAACACATGCATCAAATAATGACATTCAAAACACTATGTAGGTACATTGATACTTACTCAATATTATCATAATTGAAGACTCTGTCTTCTATTATTATCAATTGAGAATACTCCTGCCATCATAAATAACCACCACGGAAAGAGAGGACCACATCAATTCGACATAAACAAACTAGACGCGATCACCACTCGCGAGAGTCAGCCATCTTAGTCACATATGATATTGATCAGCTGATTGTTGATGTAGACGTTCTCAAAACATCCGCCAGGGGGACGGGTAGTGAATATGAAATTGGCCAGCAAAGGGCCAGATCTCGTTAGTATTCAATTAGTTCCAGACATCTTACCATCACAAGGCCATCATCGTATTTTTAACTGATGGTTACTTGGCAAGGAAAAATCATCGGCCCATTACCTATACCCCGCCATCGTTACTTTCCCAGACTAACCTGCACTAGGCCGGACTTCTCCCGCTAGTTCAATGTTTGCTGGGAACGTATTCCCATTGCCGATCAGACGAGAGAATATAAATATTGGCTCTAGACGATTGTAAAGCATTATTACCTGGAGTAGGGGTTAACCGTGATCAACAAGGCGCCTTCCCCAGGGCAAGGCCCTCCCATTGCACTTCGGCTAGGCTGACCTTTGTGATTATTCCTGATGCGAATAACTCGCAAATATTGGTATGAAAATATTCCACCAATATTTCGAAGACAACATAGCTACATAATGATTTTCAATAATCTACCAATATTCCCAACCAATATTGCACCAGTATATTAGTATAATATTCCAGCAATATTGGTATGGACATATTCTACCAATATTTTTGAGACAACATAGCTTCATGATGATTTTTAATGATTCACCGATATTTCCATATAATATTGCACCAATATTGCCGAATGTTCTCCATTAATTTCTCGCCAATATTGATATCACATTTTGTGACCAATATAACTCTACGAATATTCAACCAATATTGATATGAGAATATTCTACCCACATTTGGAAACTGATATTGTACCAATATCGCCGAATGTTCACATTTTTTTTCTCGCCAATATTACTTTTACAATATTTTGCCGATATTTTCGTAATATTGCACCGATATTGTCCCAATATATGTGTGCTACTTGGGATAGGTCGCTTGCACGATGACCTACCCTGGAAGTAGAACATTGAAACACAACCTCACTTTTCTGTAAAACATTGAAATAGAACCTCACTTTTCAAAAGATTGACATAATTTTTCACAATATTTTGGCATACGTTTCGTGTTTTTGGGCTATTCATTAATTCAAGCATAGATTATTCAAGCATGCCATCACATTTCCAGACAGCACAGAATATTCTATGAATGTTCTCACAACGTTCACAACATACCTCCTTCAGAATATTCCAAAGAATATCCATAGGGTATACAGGGTGTTTCATGAGAAGACTCACATAGCCAAATGGTTAATAGGGGAAATCAAGACGAGTTGATATGAAAAAATTTTTTGACCCTCCATAACGAAGATACAGGGTATTATGTGAAATTGTTATATAACTTTGATGGCCGATATTACAGAAATGATTCACCGTAATCTGCTGGAATTCGACAGCGACGTATCTCTACTGAAACTATTCTAGATAACATATAAGGAAAAAAATATCCAGGTCCGGACTTGGGAAAATTTCATGTTTCATTGTTATGTCAAAAAAGTTCACTTTGTGACCATTTTCTCGAAAAATTCCATCAGATTCAGGAAGATCAGACAAAATGCTATAAGAACTGCTCTTCAATTCACACGGCACACTTTGACCGCTTCAATAAAAAATATGGAACAAAATCGTTCGAATGAATTTTAAATTTCGACCTGGCTGATAACTGTCAACTTCCAACTGGTATCATGTGAATTGATTTTTCCTACATTTTTGTTGAATAGTAATTGACAGAAGGAAAGATGAGAAGAAAAAACACGATATTTTAACCTAACCTGACTTTGTTTTATGGGTTTCAATTGAAGTAATGATAAGATATCTGGTAGGCCATGTTTTCCATTTGTGTGACGAGATGAGACGTTTGTTGATAATCCGAACTGATAGGTAGGTACTAGACTAGTACTAGGTAGGTACCAACTGATGAAATTACGACATGAGGATTCATGTGCCCATATTATGGAGATTTATCAAATTAGTTATGCCATCACGCATAACCTCAGCTCCATTTTTTGTTATTGATACATTTCTGCAAGTGGTAAAAGGATGCATTTGCTATTCATTCAAAATTCCTAATGTTCATCCTCGTGAAGGTTTTACTGCAACGTATTCTTGGGTCTGGAAATATTCTATGATATTAAACATAGCACAGCATTTGGATTTTCGTCTTGTTCAGCATTTGAAATATGAAGTGGCACCTAGGTGCAAGAATATTTCGATTACCATCAGTGTTTACCTATATCAACAAACGCCACGTTACATAAAATAAAATCAGGTCCTACTTTATAACAAATTTATAATATAGAGTCACAAGTAATCATATCCATCTAGAAGTTCGGTCAAAAACTAACATGTCAAATCATAAAAAAATCAGAACTCATCTCTTCTGTCAATTTCTATCCCATGAAAATGTACAAAAAAATCAATTTACACGAATCTAAATGAAAGATAAAAGTTATCAGCCAGGTCAAAATTGAAAATTCATTCGAGGGTTCTTGTTAAATACTTTTCTATTGAACCGGTCAAAGTGTGCCGTGTAAATTGAAGAGCAGTTCTTATAGCATTTTGTCTGATCTTTCTGAATCTGATGGAATTTTTCGAGAAAAAAGGTCACAAAGTGAATATGTTATCTTGAATAGTTTCAGTAGAGATACGTCGCTGCCAAATTCCAGCAGATTACGATGAATTATTTCTGTATTATCGGCCATCAAAGTTATATAACAATTTCACATAATACCCTGTATCTTCGTTATGGAGGGTCAAAAAATGTTTTCATATATATACATCAACTCGTCTTGATTTTTCTAATTAACCATTTGGCTATGTGAGTCTTCTCATGAAACACCCTGTATAATGAGGATATTCTGAATGTTCATAGACTGTTTTACGAGCATGTTCATGAAACATTTCATGTCGAAACTACTGGCAACATTGTAATTAAATTTTTCATGAATGTTTCTTGGAATTTGACACATCATATGAATTTGTTTTTATATCTGACTCTCATAGGGGGCACTAGTTACAGGGTTCGTACCGAGTAGTTTAGAACATAGCTTTTTTGAGGTTAGAATCTTCAATCCAAATATGATATGAACTTGAACATTATTCAATTTTCCACCAAAAAGGTTCTCTTGGTGAAACTCGATACTATGTCCCGTTTTCGGAATATTTCGATTTGAAAATAATTGAGTGATATTTCGATTTGAAAACAATTGAGTAATATTTCGATTTGAAAATAATTGAGTAATAGCTGATGCTGGTATAGAATGAATTCTATTGAGTTCAATTACCTATTTATTCAGATTCAAAAACAATAAAATTATTCTTGTGCTGAAGTTATTGATGGAACAAAGAATCATGAGTAGAAAATTAAGAGATATTCGACTTGAAACATGAAATATTGAATCAGTGGTCATAATTTTGGAACTACGTTGTATAATCTATTCATACTTGGTAGAAATATTCCACTTATATTACACATCAAAACTAAATAAAAATCGAGATCGAAATCCAGGTTCGTCTTAAGGAAAAACAGAAAACTCCTTTATTTCAAAAACAACACTCTGTGTGGCAAAATTTTGTGGATTTGTTTTGATATATGGAAAGAGCAGAAATAAATTAATAAAGTGACCTACTTATTACGAGCGCGCATCCAATTTGACAGATGGTTTATTCTGACAGATCATAATCACCAGTGTGATATTATTGGTAACATTAAGTTTATTGTGTTGAGGCAGAATTATAAACACCTTGAAATGTATAACAACCCAATATACAAGCACCAACAATTATCTTAACGTTACCAATATCAAACAAGTGATGAACTGTCAGAATATCAGATTTATTTGCACAGCTTACTCTTCATTAATAGTGAAGAATAAAATTTCCAAAACCACAGACGTTATTCTGTCGAACGAACAGATCTCTCTACTTGTATCTAATGATGTTGAACTTCAAACACTGTTATTATTTTGCAAAATAATTGGATTTTGAATTACGAATTCAATAAAAATGACTCAAAATGGAGCCGAGTATATCAGAAAATAACAATAAAACATCTGTCAAATCGGATGCGCGGTCGAAAAAAATAGGTCACTTCATTTGTTTTTCCCTGCTCTTTTCCAATATCGAAACAGATCTACAATATTTTGTTATACAGGACAGAGTGTTGTTTTTGAAACAAAAGAAGTTTTCTGTTTTTCCTCAAGAAGGACCTGGATTCTGATCTCGATTTTCATTTAGTTTGGATGGGTAATACGAGTGAAATATTTTTATCAAATATGGATAGATTATACAAAGTGGTTCAAAAGCTATGACCAGATGATGATTTTGCCAAAATCAAGATAACTGAATTACTGTGATTATTTCATTCATCTGAAAATTCACGCTTTTGATTGGTTGTAACAGCTGTATTGATAATCGAAAACACTATGTTATCGATTTTGTATTTCGGCACCTGATTGGCAAACAGTAAGTTTGAGTTTTTGTAGCATGACAGCAGGATATAAATGCTGTCATAATATATTCGTGTTCAGGGAATAAAAACACTACACTTCTATTCAAAACCCAATAGGCACTATCACAATTTGAATTGTCCTCACAATTATTATAAGACAATTCCAAATAATTATTGATTGAGCATGATTCGCATGATATAACCTAAAATAGGAATAATTTTTCAACCACGACTGACGTGACATCTCTACATCTCTCTCTTCTCACTCCCTATGATGTACGCTGCTTTATCCATTCAATGCTTTAATGTATTGTTATTAGTTGCATAACATCCCTAGTACCTTCGATCGCGAGTGAAGAGGAAGAGTGAATGCGGGATCACGATTGCGGGAAACTCAATTGAGAAGGCTGTGGCCAGTTGTGAAGGAATCAAAGAAAACAAAACTGTTTATATGTTGATAAATATCGTTACTAGGTGTGGTGTATAGCTTGAAAATGGACAGTGAAAATCGTTTCGGTAAATATAGTGTAGAAGAAATAAGAAATGAAGTCAAAGACTTAACGCCTCAAAATACCGTGCGTTCCAAAAAGTATGTTTGGAAACAATTCACAGAATTTTGTGAACAGCGAAATCATCAGCTAAACGAAAATACATCTGATGAAAGACTTGCCAATATTCTCACAGAATGGGCATTTAATATGCGGAAAACCGATGGCAGTGAGTATAAGGACATGGTAGTGAAAACTATTTGGAATAATACAGCTGAATTACTCCAAGAAAAATACTATCATGAATACAATCGAAAATTTGATCCATTCAAAGATATAACATTTGAATTTGCTAGAAATGCCAAAAATACTAAAAGAAAACAACTACAAAATATTCCGGAAAAACGAAAAAAGTCATGTGTTTCATTTACATCGGAAGAATTGACACAAATTATCCAAAGTTGGGATGAAAATACTCCAAATTGATTACAAAGGAAACTGTATCATATTATAGCATTGGAAGTAGCTTGGCGGGGCGGTGAAGCATGCCGATGTTTGATTCATTATTTCAAGGAAGAAATAAATAACAAGGGAACACCAACTGGAAGACTGGAATATAACCCTATATTCGCGAAAACCGCACAAGATGGATCAATAAATATTGCAGAAAGTAAATGGCTTGTGTCAAATAAAGAAAATCAAGAAAATTGTCCAGATCGTTTATTCAAGAAATTGATGTCAAAAAGGGGAGAGAACATTAAAACTGATCGACTATTTTTGACAGGTAATGGTAATTGGAATAAAGATCATAAAAGACCTTGGTTTAAAAATATGCCAATATAAATGAAATAAGTAAATGGACCAAATTGTCAGCTGAAAAGATCGGTTTAGATACAAAACACGTGAAAATATCAAACCATTCAAACAGATCTACAGCTGTGAGTCAATTGGCAAGTTCTGGAATTGGGGAACAACAGATAATAAAAGTTACTGGGCACAGTAGTTCAATGTCATTGAAACCATATTTACAACTGAGCAAAGAACATCATGCTGATATAATATCAAACCTCAGAAAAGAAGATAATATGGATATATCCACGACGGTTGCATCTAGTAGCAGTAATGATGAATGTCACTATGTCAAAATAAATAATTGCAATAACTGTACATTCAATATAAATATTAACAATAAATAGGTAGTGAAAATGGTTTATTTTTCATTCATGAAATAATCTTGACAAATACAACACGTGTAATTGATGATTATCGAAAATTCCTTCTCTTTTTCGAAACAAATTGTGTTGCTTTTAGGCAACCACACTCGCGCTATGCGCTCGTGTGGTTTCCAAGCAACACAATTTGTTTCTCAAAATCGAAGGAATTTGTGTTTCGATAATCATCAACAAGCGATTATCGTATTGACGTCGTAATTTCGCTAGAAAAGCACATCACCTGTACTGAAACCGGCAACCCTGGCCACACAGCGAGTAAGACAGAGCAAGGGGTGCAATAATGGGGCAAGGGGGTGATATAACGAGGGCGCACGCGATACTATAACCCTCCCCAAGTGCCCCCATGGGAAATCCTCGACAATATACCTGGCGCTGACTGTTCTGTTCTGTTCTGTTCGCAACACCAGAGAAGTCTGCAATTTCAGCAGAGACAGAGCGACCGCCGTGTTCCCAGCCAATATCGTAAATCGTTATACAATGTAGTTGGGATGAGAGCGGCCTCAGAAAACAAGAATCGCTTGTCGAGGTTGAGCCCCTATTTTATTGAGAGGGCATTTCGCACGTTGAGAACAATAGTGTGACAACTCAATAAAGTTGATTTTTGAGTTAGAACCACCGTCGGATAGCAAATTTCGAGCTCTACACTTCTAGAATATCGTGCCATCTCTAGGTCCAATAGCTGCTGCGTGACATCGCTGATCACGTTATTGCACTAGAGGAGAAGTAGGTACTACAGCCGAGCAAGAAAGTGACTTTTTGCGTTGTCACCTAAACTTCGCAGGATACGCCTCGTATTCTGACTTTGAGGAAATTTTTATGATGAATAATGTAACAAGTCATTAAGCCACCTTATTGTGAAAAAACAATTTGAAATTTTTTGTGCTGTCACGTTATTACATTTTCATCATATATCGAAGACTGGAACCTTTGGCACGATAATACACTACACTGTTTTACCACTAACCAAACCGATTTTTTAACGCCTCGACACGTGTTTCGCTAACTATGTTAGCATCTTCAGGAGAAGATTAAAACTAAATATCCTATTCTGGTGTGCTGCTTATATACTAGTTATATGTTCACCCAACTGTGAAAAATACTAACCGTCAAGTTAATGTTTGTCATGGTTGAGTTCACATGTTAATCTAAATTTTTATGTTACTAAACTATATAGAGGGCTATATGGAATAGGTCCATTATCCTTATTCATTACTCTATTACTATTCTTAAATATCTCTAAGCTTTCATATGCGTCTAGTTTTCTAATGTTATTAACTTGCTTAACTAATTTGAAGTTAGTAATATGTGTGTTATGATTGTGATTGAACATATGTTCGGCTACACAAGATTTATCTAACCTGCCATATTTCAAATGGGCTATGTGTTCTTTGAACCTTGTTTTTATGGGTCGCCTGGTTTGGCCTATATATGTTTTTTTATCACAATCATTACAACTTATTTCGTATATTCCCGACTTTTCAAGTGTGTCCACTTTATCTTTCGGATTGCCTAATAAATTGCCTAATTTTGACCCAGACTGATAAACGCTTTCAAAACCTAAGTCTTTGAAAACCTTATCAAGTCCCTTCGTATACTTGGGATTGTACGGGATTGGGATTCTTCTAGAATTCTTTTTATCCGCTTGAAAAGTCGTAGAATATCGAAGTGTTAACTTAAATTTATGTCTACGTATTAATTTATCTACTATTTTGATATCATACCCATTGACGCCAGCCACTTTATAAACAACATTTCTTTCAGCATCGAATCTTTCTTTGCTGAGAGGAAATGAAATCAATCTGTGTACTAGAAAATTTAAACTTGCCATTTTGTTTTCATGTATATTGAAATAATATTGATATTTTTATTTTATTGAGACGAGGTGAGAAAATTCAAATACTCTGGAATAATAATAACCTATACCTTATTCGTGCCTATAGTCACTTCTCTTCCCAAAGTATGGAATTTCAACTTCATGCGAATTTTCGATGAAATGTATTGCTATTCAACTCGAAATTTTTCTTTTGCAAATACCCGCTTGTTTCCATTCAAAAAAATTCCCATAAACAATAATCGAAAACTGGCTCCTATGGGAGTGCGTAGCGCGATGCCCAATTCTCACGATGCCTAATTCCCACCATTGTCCCAAAATAGCAGTTTTCTATTTTTAATTCATAAATCATCAACTATTTCTTATTTCCATAATGTTTGGATCCCAACCGAATTGAAAAACTAGAGGACAAGTCCGTATTTGGGAAAAATTATTATTATATAAGATTCTAAATGGAGGGATCGTAGACAGACATAATTTCAACAACCAAACAAATGTTTATTCACTCAGGACGGCTTGTACAAAGATGACCGTTTATAAAAATACAACATCGACAAGTGATTCGTTCTGATGCTACGATACTATAATGACTAAATCTGCTTCAATATTCGATCACACGATGGTTGTGATAAGGCATTCCTTCGTTCTTCTCAATTACGGGGTGATATGAACATCGCCGCTAACATTATTATTCGAATGACTAACTTTGAATACCCTGTATGTGTGAGTAAATTATCATACCATTTGTTCATCGCATTACATTTGAAACAACAGTTATGGAAATGAGGAACAATGCCCATTCCGGAAGAATCATAACTTTCTTTCAAACAAAAGTAACGTTGCCACAAATCTACATTTTATAGGTTGAACATAACAGAAGATAAAAACCGACTTTTCTTTATCCACGTCTGATTGAGTTTTTACCGAGATCATGATCATTTCTCAACTCTTCTAATGCATTCTTGAAAATGATAATAAATTGAATCAGTCTGTTCGTACACTTTGGGTTGGATATCCCAAATCGTTTTAATTGTCAAAATGCTGATGTTTGAGTACAATTTTGATGTTATTTGATGAGTTTGGACTTTTTACTTATGATGTTTGTGTTGTAAAGTTATTCGTTAATAACAGTTATTGCAAAATATATTATGAGTTGAAAAATAATGGTAGTAGTAAGTATTGATATGTGAAGACTAATGTTACAATTGAGAAAATAAATTCAATATAGTACTATAATATTGATATTAAATAGAGATAATGATACATTAGTATATAAATGCTAGTTGATGGTATATTCATCAAGTCAACTTTCCATAACATTTTATTTATGAGATTACTATTCAAGTGAATGAAATGTTTACACTTGTCAACAAAGAGTTTGTACTTAGTTATCACTTTAATTTCATTTGGTAAGATGTTATAGATTTTTGGTGCAAGAGTTGTTATAAACCTTTGGTTTCCATCATATTTTCTGAATGGTACAACCATATGTTTGTTTGTGTACTGTCTAGTTTGGTAGCAATGGTTCACAAAATGTTTGTTTGTAGATTTGAAACAGAAAATGCAGTTACTAAGATAATATAGGCATCGAACATTCAGAATCGATTCGTTATATAGACAATTTGTAGAATATAGTCTAATTTTGAATAATATTATTCTTAGTATATAGCTTTGTACTACATTCAGTTGATTTAATGCATTCTCATAGAGTACTTCCCACACAATGATTCCATAATTCAGAAGTGATTCGACTAGGGACTTGTAAATTTGTAAAAGAAGTGTTTTTGTTGAGATTTTGCGTATTATACAGGGTGTTTCATAATTAAATGCTGATCCTAAAGGGCGATAATCCTTGGATGATTTTAAGAAAAATTCTTCATGTGTACATAGGTCCGTAACAGCTTCGTTTCTGATATACAGGATGTTGAAATTTAACAAAAGAATCAGTTATTCCCCAATATCTCTGAAACCGCTCTGGCTTTTTTCTTCATTACAAATACTTGAAAATAGTTACCATAAAATTATAAAAATATTGCTTAGATCTTTTGGTTACCACAATTGTGAAATTATGACTAAGAGTAAAAATCGAATAGGGATAAGCAAATGAATGCATTTGATTTTCTAACTCAAAAACCGTTCGCCGGACGAAAAAAAGACAAGAGACCATTTTTATGAGGAGATAGAGGATAATTACAAAAATAATATTTATTTGGAAAAAATACAGTGGCGTATTATTATTTTGATGAAAAATATGACAGGGTATGTTAACAGGGACGCCACTGATGGAAATTGAGAAATCCTTCATTATGGAAAAAATGTATTTCTATTCATACTTGGCATGTACCAAAATTGAAGAAAAATGCCAAAGCTGTTTCAGAGATATTGGGAAATAACTGATTTTTTTGTTAAATTTCAACATCCTGTATCTCAGAAACGAAGCTGTTACGGACCCATGTTCACATGAAGAATTTTCCTAAAAATCATCCAAGGATTATCGCCCTTTAGGATCAGCATTCAATTATGAAACACCCTGTATAAAACTTATTTTGTTAGTTAAGTCTTTAATATGATTTGTCCATTTCAGATTTTTGTCTATGGTGATAACTAAATATTTTATGGAATTAGTTTCTTTTATTTTAAGATCATTTATCGTGATGGAATTGAATTGTGGTCTGTTTGAATCTGTCATTGAAAATGCAATATAATATGTTTTATCAGAATTTAAAGTTAGTTTATTTCTGTCGAGCCAACATTTTACCAGTTGAAATCCATGAGACACCATATTTTTAACTTTTTCCCAGGTTTCACCTTCAAAAAGTAGAACTGTGTCATCTGCATACGAGATAGAGATACCATTTATATTGAGGTTTAGCAGTGAGTTGATGTATGTAATAAAAAGAAGTGGGCCAAGCACGGTTCTTAAGTGTTTCTTAAGTTTTTCATACTACTATTTCTTTCAAATGGGAACACCAACCGTGCTAACCCTGGCCGGACAGCTAGTACCCTATAATTGTGGGAGTTTCCATCTTATTCCTGGATTTCGTCGATCCCTTCCCCAAAATTAGATCCCGATCGTAAAATTAACCGCGAACCACGATCTGCGATATACCCTTCAGACTTTAATGTCTTGGGGTTCAAGATCCCATTAGCCTCAGACTTCCTTATATACTCTTCTCTCGCGTTTCGCGTTCAATCAACAAGTTACAAGAGTCACGATAAAAACCAATTCCAGCCCGAAGCCTAGCAGCCTTAATAAGCTCATAATAAAATGTGGCCATAATTCTTATCGCCAAAGGCCGACTTCTGACAGTTACGTCGCATCACAATGACAAAAAGAAAAGAAGGAGACGTTGGATATGAGGGCGCGAATTGCGTGAGGTTTGAAGTTTTTAGTCCGTGGGCCGACGACGTTTCATGTTCCTAGATAACCTCCGATCCTAAATATCATCTGTGTAACAAATACATCATATAGATTCATCAACATAACTGGAACATCATGGAAACATTCCAGAGAAGTAACATCGATTTCACAGGAACATTGTGAATACATCGATTTGATGCGATCTAGTTTTGTCAGAATTTGAAAACAAAATATTCTGTTGGGAAGTTGGGAAATAGCATTCTCCTTCAGATGAAAATATATGTATACAGGGTGAGAGTCATGACTAACCAGCCATAGCCTAATGGCTGATAAAAAAAGTCAAGATGAATTGATACATATGTGAAAAAATCTGTTCTGCCTATGTAAAATTTTTGAGAGATGTGTTTATCAGAAGATGCTAGCGTTTCTCGATCAATTCGATATCATGGATTCCGCCCAGGTAGGTCAACGGAAAATGCATTCTGCAACTTTTTCAAGTATGTTTATGACTCACTTGACAAAATACGATACGTTGGTGCACTTTTCTTTGATTTGTCGAAGGCATTTGACATCATCGACCCCGGTATTATTTGCAAAAAACAATATTCCCTTGGTTTTCGAGGTACTTTCAATTCGTGGCTTGAGTCGTATTTGACTTCTAGGAAAATACATGTGAAAGTTGATGAATGTCGATCACAGTCGTATGATATGGACTTAGGGGTTCCTCAGGGGTCTATATTGGGTCCCCTAATTTTTCTCCTTTTTATTAATGATATGCCAAATCATATTAGCACAGATTATAAGTATGGAGTTCACAAGCTGGTGTATAAAGAATTGTTTGGTAGTGAATTCGAGAGGGATTTCAATGAATGGATAGACACCCCTTCATGTTTTTCCGGTGAGGCAGTCGATGAATGCCCAAATTTACATTGACATTTTAGAGCAGTATATCTTACCTTTTGCAGAGTTAGTGGGCAATAATTTTATATTGATGCAGGATAATGCCCGACCACACACCGCAGCAATAGTGCGAATCTTCCTAGAAGCTACTGGTATTACCACATTACAATGGCCTGCGAGAAGCCCCGATATGAATCCTATAAAACATTTGTGGGATGAATTAGGGAGAAGGGTACGTTCTCGCGAGAGGTATCCGGAAAGTCCCGCAGAAATGGCAGATGCATTAGTGGAAGAATGGGATCGTATACCAATGGAAACGATAAGCAACTTAATTTGCAGTATGCCTCGTAGATTAGAAGTTGTTAGAGTTGCTAGAGGAGGCAATACACGGTATTAAGCAGTCATCCCAATTTATAATTTTGTGTTCAATAAGAATGTTTTTTAAAATTATTGTTATCAGGTTATTTCATCAGAAAATTGTTTCTCGATAAATTCAGAAAGTTGGTAATCTGCAAGGATTCAGCAAAAAAAGCTGTAATTCGGAAAATTTTAGACATAAATGAATAAAAAAACAAAATGCTCACAAAAGAAGCCTCTTTCGTATAGGGTGTAAGCACTTTCTATGCCATTACTCAATTAACACACAGGGTGAGTCAAAAATTAAGAATAAATCATGGTTCGAGTTATTCCATATTATTAAAGAAAAAAAGCTAGAGTGTAATTCGGTAAGACAATTTGATTCATCAAACATTTTGTTTATGTCTGGTTGTCATTCTTTCAAAAGTTTGGTTTCCTTATTGTCGCTAGAAAAGTTAGTGCAAACTTTTTTCGCTGTCATAATGACAAAATCACGCGACTTGTGGGATTTTTCATACATGAATTGAATTGTCACTAAAATAATCAGAAAGAGACACCCAAGGGTGTTAGCTGGTGTGAAGTGGTGTAATTTTTTTCCACTGTGTAGGTGTAGTTGGCTCTCGGATTATTTCGAGAATAAACTGAAAGTGGCTCAGAGGCGCGATATCTTCCTGCAGCGTCGAGAGAATTCAAAAAGCTTTTTCAGAGTGTTTTCCTACTCCTACACCGAAAGTTATCCGGCATTGTTAGCTTCATAGCTTCACAGCTTTCGTGTCTTGTCGTTCCCTTTTCACCGGCTCATACTCCGCCGTACGTGTCGGAGAGTTTGCGAGTATGGAAGTTTAGTCTACAGGGTGACTCATTTTCGATGTCCTTACAGGAAATCTCACTTATTTTCTGTGCGGTTTCCGCGAACGTTGGCTACTTCTTTGAGAAACTCACGATACAACAAACTACATTTTGATGTCATGCTTCGTTTTTGCCCCCCTTTGCCCCCCTCTGCATCTCAGCTGACTTCAACTCATTGGAAATAGTAATTTACGTAAATCGTCCGGAAAATAATGTTTTTTTTTGAACGAGTAGACAAAATTCTAGGTCGAGTCGTAGGCGAGTCCTAGAAGTCGACGACCATTTTTTCGGCAACCATGTAGAATAACGAATCAATGAGACACATTTCCATGTTATATTTCTTTTTAGAATACAATTTCTTTTTTATTAATATTCATTTATTTCGAATACTGAAATTTGAACAGAATACCTATACCTACTAACTGTTGCATTGGAAATTTCGTATGGACATTTTCAAACTCACTATCGCAGCTACTTTCGATAGTTCATGGCGATAATTGCAACCAAACTTTCAAAACTCAAAATGTCAACTAATTTCATGTCAAATAGCTGTCAGCCAATATTTTGCTGCTATGGTAATTATCATCTGCATTTATCTAAACAGAGATGTATAGAAATTTAACTGGTGCGCTTGCTCCATATTGAAGGTCGTTTGCAAGTTTCTCGATGGCGCCTACTCTGATAAAGCTTTGATAAACATACTTGACGTGGGTAAATCTCGCTAAGCTCATCCTGGTTACAATCCATATTTACAGGAAACATATTACCGACCGATAAATATTTGGATACGTATATGATTTGGATTAGAGCAGTGAACTGATTCCTGATCGGAGGATCGAAACGTCAATATGTCAAAAATATTCTTGAGCTGAAAAAATGGTTATTTCTGAGATTGGGGTCAAGTGTTCGTTAGGGACGTGTTCCGTAGTTTCTAAATTTTGTGTATAATACCTAATCCACCATATAAAAAGAAAATCTCTGTTCTACAACAGTATTAGGTAATTTTGCACTTATCATGCGATGGGTTTTTTTCGAAAATTTCTTTTGGTACTTACGTATTTTTGTCTGAAAAACACGAATTTGATATTGAAAATGTGAACAAACCACTATTTATCGAGATATTTCAAGAAAAAGTTCGAAATTTTGTCTTGTTTTCCCCCTTGTGTTGGATGCATTTACAGGTACTTGCTCTTTTTATTTTGTCATTGGACACTTCATATACTCATGATGTACTTCAATGACACATTTTAAGATAGAAAATTCAACAGGAAATATGATTTTTATGGCGAGTTTTTCCTATTTAGTGAGCAAGCATACTAGATGACCGCCATTTAATCGATGGGTAATCCAAATAGGAGATATCAAATGTCAATAGATTGCTTTGGAATGACATCACACCATACGCCATTATTTCAAATGATATTCTTCCTTCTTTTCACTAAACATGGATAAATCACAAGAAAATCATATTTCTAGTTGACTCATATAATAAAAAAAAAATGTGTCCAACATTGTGTGATATATATAAATTGTCCAATGATGGAAAAATCGTTCTAAATGCGCCCCAAAAACAGGCGGAAAAGAAGGTGAAATTTGTAACTTTATAGTGAAATATCTCAATAAATAATGGTTTGTTCACATTTTCATTATCAAATTTCGTGTTTTTCAGACAAAAATACGTAAGTACCAAAAAAATTTTCGAAAAAAAACCCATTGCATGATAAGTGCAAAATTACCCAGTATTATTTCAGTGATTTGAAATATTACTGTGAACTGGTGTGAATAAATTCTGAGGTGAGTACCAGTTACCATATTTGCCAATTATGATTTTCGACATTGATCTATTTCAATAGTTGATACATTCTTTGTTCTGGTTCTTCAAAGAGGAAATTCATCAGATTTCATGCTTTAAATAGGTTCATGTCATGAAAGAAGTGAAGCTTATTAAAATCGGCTATAAAAAAGATTTCTTGCTTGTATTTCAAATTGAAATTTGAATGAAAATGTTGAGCACAGTATTTATTCGACCACAGAACAATGATGGAAATAGATTCATCCCTCACAGAACCAAGGTTATATCCTGAATATATGGTATATTTCGAATAGTGAGCACTTTATTTTCATTCCATCATTGAACAAAGTCCTGTTCCTACTTGCTTTCTCTCTAATTCATCTAACTTATTCTCATTCTGCGTCATCAAATTCTCCGAGAGTGATAATTTTGTATAAATATCAGTAAATTTTGACACACTTTTTTCTTGTCTCTTTTCTAGATCTGTTATCGTTATTTTCAAATATTCTACTGAACCTTCTAAACTTGATAGTTTCGACAATAATCCTTCATATTTTCCTCCATTTTGTCTATTTTCTTTTCAAGTCTTCCTATTCCTTCAGTGAACTTCTCTGTAATTTTAGGTACTAGTTTGTTTAGTATAGATTCTATTATCGATTCATCCAAACTTGTGACACTCCCACTCCTAGTTCTCTGACTCAGACTCATTTTGATATATTATTTAGTTACTACGATGAATAATAGCACCTGGCAACACTGCAGGAAAATACTTCGTGTTATCCAATATTTCGGAAAAATGTCGCTTTCTATCGCACTACTTATGATTTATTTACTCGTTTATGACACAATTCAACCAAATTCGTATTCTGTTTCGCCGATTTAACACTGAAAATGCGAAACAAACTGAGAGCTCTCACAGACGATGTTTACTGTGCAGCCATACTATACAGGGGGTCCCAAAATGCAACATTTTCAATTCCTCCATGTATCTCAAAAACAAAGTCAATGTTCGCTAAAACCGGAAATCTATATCTCCAAAAATTAGTGAGATATCTCGTAAGTACCATCATACGGCTTACCACCTCAGCTATGCCATCTCTTATCGAGTTTTCTTTCAGGCAGATCGCTTCACGTGGTGGTGGACGGCGTATCGTCTGATACCATTGGCATCAATTCCGGCGTTCCACAAGGATCAATTTTGGTACCAACATTATTCCTTCTTCATATCAATGATCTGTTGGGAGTAACAACTTGCCCCATCCACAGCTTTGCAGATGATAGTACCCTCCATACTGCGTTCTCTTCGAGAATTCCCATTTCTTCCCAGGAAACTAAGAACACACCGTGCAGGCAGGTCAATGCTGTCAAAGAAGACCTTGCTGAAATCACAGCCTGGGGAACAAACAACCTAGTTGAATTCAACGCAACCAAAACTCAAGCCTGTATTTTCTCTGGAAAGGCGGAACTCAGTATGCCCGATATTGTAATGTCTGGCTCCACCATCCCCACCAAGCCCACCATATCTCTATGCTCGGTATTTCCATCAGCAACACTCTTTCATGGGATAATCATGTCAGATCCATCGCAAAAGCTGCTTCACAAAAACTCGGATTCTTGTTCCGTGCGAAAAAATACTTTACACCTCAACAGCTACTCATGATCTACAAAGCGCAGATACGGCCTGTTTTAGAATACTGTTCCCACATATGGTGTTCAGCACCAAAACATACGCTGATGCTCTTTGATTCCATCCAGAGAAGAACCATTCGCCTGTTGGGTGACGCCACACTCACTCACTCTTTGACATCATTGGAACACCGTAGAAAGGTCGGCGACCTTTCACTTTTCTATCGATACGTCCACGGAAAATGTGCTTCGGAAGTCTCTGCTATCATCCCTTCACTAGCAATACCAGTCAGACGAACTAGACAAGCCCAGTCAGCACATCCTTTCGTTGGCAACCTCGAGAGATGTCGAACAGCACTTTATCAAAACTCCTTCATCCATAGAACGGCTAAGCTCTGGAATTCATTGCCTGAGGAAGTATTCCCAACAACATATAATCTCCAGAAGTTCAAAAAATTCCAATATTTACCTCCTATCCCTATCCTCCCTAGGAACGCACGATGTTCTCTGAACATTATAGGGATTCCCTTTCGTGCGCTCTAAGCGATAAAAAAAAACATCAAAAAAAGGGACAGCCGTAACGAGTCGCGGAGTTTGTGAGCATGGAAGTTTGGTACACAGGGTGTATGTGGAAGATTCAAGGTCGATGGCGATTTGAAAACTTGAAAATGTATTTACAAAAATGTGCCTACTACGTGACAAACAACTCGTGAATCGAAAGACCGCGGAAAATCTGATGGAATTTCTGGGCACATTGTGAAGGATGGGAAATAATGAAAGGGCAAAGAGCTGGGACAAATTAGCAGAAATCATGAAGGGGTAGTTGCCAAGAACACGCGTATAATGTTTGGTTTCGCATACTATCTGACTATCGGTTAACATTGCTTGTCACGGCTCCATCAGACGAGAGAACATTGTTTTATCGCAACTAATTAGTACAGAAGATATCCACATAAATCACCAACAGCATGCAATTGCAGTGAAGGCATAACATGGAGGTACAGCCATGGGAAATTGTTTATCGCTTTTCTTGGCTGAACTGTTCATAAATCAGTTTGAAGGGAATGCAAAAGAAAAATTCGATTATTAGAATTTAGATTAGGTCGACAGAAATACGGACATAGATAAATCCATTTCAAGTATTGCTTATTTCTTTCTATTGAATTCACTTTTCATGAAAAAGTAAGGGCCAATTACCATTATTAGATGTTTTTCTGATAAAAAATTGCGAGAACAATTCAAAATTGGATATATTTATAAAGAAAACTAACGCAATTAGATGAATTACTAATGGCTCCAATCACTATTTTCAACACAGAATGGCAAGTTTAAATTTTCAAGTACATAGTTTCTACAACCCCTCGTAGCGTATCACGGGATCAAATATCGAAATCACTTCCTAGTTAGAAAATTACCTATTGAAAGACGAAAGCATAATTATACCTAATTCGAATGCGAAATATTGAACAACTAGCAGACCTCGCAAACGTTGTTTTGCTATTTACAATATTTCTATAATACATTTTTTCTGCAACCGACACAAAAGTCCTCCATTTTGATACCAAAATTAGTTCTTAAATTGACGTTTCTATTACTGACACAAAAATAGGTATGTTGCTAGGCAACATATTTAGTTCCTAGGAGCTAAAGTTGAATTTTAGTTCCTAGGAGCTAAAGTTGAACTTTAGCTCCTAGGAGCTAAAAAGGATCTACTGGACGTCATCAAGATTAAACAACATTGTGACGATTGGTTATTTGGGTTGAGACACATAACTGATTTGTTTCCGATTTCAGCAGATTTGGCATTTCATACCCATGCTGGAGATATAAATACACCTTATTATAGTTTAGTATTGGAATTATAAACATCTCAGTTGAGTATTTTTGTTTTGATCAGGGAATCCTTCAAGATTCAAATACTTGCTTGATCTGTATTTCATTCGTTATTCTCGGGATGGATAACTTGTTTTTGAATAATCACGGCAAGCAATAGTTTTTTTGTCTCAAACAACGATATTGTTTAGCTTCATTTGATTATTAAGTCAAACACAGTGTAGTATGCCAGTATGGATAGGAATAAATAATCACCATTATCATTGTTGATATGCTCACTAACCTAACAACCTAACATTTTCCACGTCTTGTTTCTATAGCTGGCACTGGCGCGGTATTTGCCATAAGAGCTCCTGGTCCATACACAAATATGTCACTCTGTAGTTGTATTTATATTGAAACTACAATTCGAACTTCCTAGAAAACCTAACCTGCTGTTAATGCAGGTAGAATATTCTCACCACATGGATTATTTGTCAATATTTGTTGCATTGCACGGCATCGGTGGTTACTTCACATGTTTATTTGAGTTAATTGTTTCGGTTGCAGAAAAAATAGCATGTTTCATTCGGATCAAAAGTGACTTTGTTCGACTCGCAAATTTTGCTTCCGCTCGGCTTCGCTGAACGCTCCGCCTCGCAAATGCAAAATTCGCTTGTCAAACAAAGTGTCACTTTTGATCCTAATAAAACAATCTACTATTTTCACCTCAATATTCATCAAGACACTATCATTATTTCATTTTCTACTTCTTTTTAGTTTCGCCATCTATAAAAGCGTGTTTCTTTAGTTTTCAAACTACCATTTATTTCAACTCCTTTATAGTTCGCTCGAATTTCCCAATTTTTACGAAAGAATCATAATATCCGACTCCTAAAACCCGAGATGGAAATTTTGAATAGCATCGGAACATAATTTCAAAACTCGTCCGCAATATTGGATCTACACAGGGAGAAAAGGCGATTGCATATCTATGCACAACATTGTGTAAAATATGTTTGTGAAGTATTATTTAACATTTGTTCAAATACCTATTCACTACAGTCATTTCGTGAAATGAAACAAATGTTTGTGCATATCAATTTGTGAAATATTTGTACATATCCATGTAGCAGAAAACTACACAAAAATATGCACATCATCCAATGCACACAATTGTATTTTGGAATAATGTTACTATTTGTGTAATATTTTGCCACAGGTGTGCAATTTTCTTCCACTTGGTAACGGCGTCCTATCCCCTTCTCTTTCTACCTACTTATATCTCAACGTTGATTGATATATTACGCTTAAGCGTAATATATCAATCAACGATCTCAATCTCAATATTCTGAATTCGCACTTGACCTGTAGATGTGTTACAAGAAGGTTACAAGTGTGTATGGTGCAGAATGTAGAATCTTCTCATTTATTATTGTCTGGCGAGTTGGTGAATGATTGATGATTGTACTTAATGACCATAGGTATAGTCCTTCTGCAAAATTATTTCATGTTTACTAGTGCCACAAAGTGAAAGATGTAATAAGATGTATCAACAAAGTGTCGAAGACATTCTTCTTTGTTGGGAACTGCTTGAACTCTGGTACCTATCTACATTCGCCGGTAAGTTATTATTTCAATAATACCTAATAATAATTAGCTTCGACTTGCTTTCAATTTCAACACCCATTGAAAGCAAGTCGAAGCTAATAGCTAATCATTAGGTTCAATTGAAATAACTTACCGGAGAATGTTGATACTAGTTCAGGTAGTTCCAAACAAAGAATCGACACTTTGTTGATACATCTTATTACATCTTTCACTTTTTGCCACTAGTAAACATGAAATAATTTCGCGGAAGGACTACCTATGATCATTGAGTACAATCATCAATCATTCACCAACTTGCCAGACATTAATAAATGAGAAGATTCTACAGTCTACGGAAGTACACATACTTTTGTATCGTTACGAAATTTGTGTACAAGAAATACACAAATTTGTGTTATTTTCAGTACATTGAATTGTGAACATTTCCACAATTTTGTAATGTTAAGTTCACCCACTTACACAGTTTGTGCACACATATGACACAAATTGGTGATATTTGTCGAACAAAATATTGGATGATTTTTATATATTTGGAGTCACGAAAGTACACAAATTTTGTTTGGTTTTTGAACAGAATTGTTTTGAAAATTACAAAACTAAATTGTTTGGTTATACACAAAATCTCTCACACAAAATATTGAGCAAAATATACACAAATTGGTGCTGTCACCATTTTAGACACAAACTGTGTAAAAAATTTACACAAATGTGTAAAAAGCTTACACTAATTTCTCTCTGTGTACGATCTTGAATTCCCTATTTTTGACGAAGAAATCGTTATTTTTGATCCCGAAAACGCACACTCACAAATTTTTAATGGAATCGGAATATAATTTCAAAACTCGTCCGGTATATTGGTTCCACCATCTTGAATTTCCAAATCCCGCCCTTTCCAAATTTTGACAGAAGAATCATATTCTCCGACCCCGAAAACACCCAGATGACAATTTTGAAGAGAGTAGGATCATAATTACAATACTCGTCCGCCATATTGGGACCGCCACCTTGAATTTCCTAATTTTGACGAAAGAATCATAATCTCCGACCCCGAGAAGCACCAGATACCAAAGAATAAAATCGGATCCTGAATACAAAATCCGCCATTTTGGATCCGCCATCTTGAATTCCTTAATTTTGATGAACGAATCATAATCCCTGATCACGAAAACCCCTAGGTACCAATTTTGAAAATATCGGATTATAATTACAAAACTCGTCCGCCATATTGGTTCCGCCATCTTGAATTTTCAAATTCCGCCTGAATTTCCACATTCTGACGGAAGAATCATAATCTCCGATCCCGAAAACCCCCAGATACCGGTGTTGAAAAATAGTAGATCGTTTAATTAGGATCAAAAGTGACACTTTGTTTGACAAGCGAATTTGGCAGCGTAGCCAAGCGTGTAAGCCATTTTGATCGATAATGGATAGTTTCGACACGAAAAACTACTAAAATTGGAAAATTTCGATTTTGAACATCCTATATCTCTGTAATCATTCCTGCTAGACCCCAAGTGTGATGCATTGGTGAAATCAGCTCTTCAGGAAGAATCTAAAAATGCATTAAAATACAGGGTGTTCCATTTGAAATAACAAAGTTGCTAGTTGTTTCTGATAGAAGTGGCAACACTGTATCGATGAAAATATTTAGGACGGATAGAGAATGTTCAATTATCAAAGCATCCCAATTTTCAGAATGTCTTTTCGTTCTCCAGATACTTCTAATAGGCCATCCACCCTGTATATCGACTATTATTAATGTATGTCAATTGATTGATATTCTAATAATTGTTATCTGCTCGTTATCTCTATTGGGAAGACTGACTGATTCATCAAGGGAATCCCGCATGATAGAGCTATCAGTTCCTGTAGAGCAGGAAATGGCGGATAAATTAGTGAGTCGATTCATGGATCGGATTGAGCGTAATAGGCAATTATGAATATTGTTTGGAATAATTATTGAAACACGTTTTATGATGGTGGCAATTCGATAATATAAGTGAGAATGTCATTTCAGGTCCCCTATAGCAGATTGGAATTATACCGGGTAATAAAATGAACATCTCCAACAGGTCACTTTCCTTCATATACCATTTTGGTATATGAAATTTCATTTATAAACTCGATTTTTCGACTATAGGCATTGACAACAATTTCACAACTAGTAGTATCACATTTTTTCAACTCCAGTCCAGAACAAATTATGTAATTTTTCCACATCAATCTTTTTGTATAGTAGAACTTCCAATTAGGCTGAAGATGGTCTTTTATAAGGAAGAGAAACATGTCCCTTCTGATTGTGTAACAACACCTTTAAAATTTGTGAAGATGACTTTGAGCATTCCTGCCTTCCTTTGATAAATTTCACTCGACTTTGAGCAATATGGATTTCTACCAAAGATTCATGATGTATATCCGAACTTTTTATCATTTTTGTTCCCAGAATCTGTGGTTGGAATATCTTCCTTAATTTCGGTACACCCTGTATTTACACAAGTGTATTTTTTATGTTCTGGTTCCCACGAAAAGGGATATCCTGTGATGTTCAGGGAACATCGGGAGAACCAAGGGAAATAAGGTAGGAATTGATGTTCTTCTTGAATTTCTGGAGGTTTAATGCCTTGGGGAACACCTCCCTTGGCAATGTGTTCCAGAGCCTCGCTGTTCGTTGTTTGAACGAGTCTTTGGAAAGAGATGTTCTGCAGGTCTCCAAAGTGACCACGAAGGGGTGCGACGCCTCAACTCGACGGGTTAATCTCGCGGGGACTGCCAAGGGAGGTACAATTGTTGATATTTCAGAAGAGCATCGTCCATGAAAATATATATAAAATAGGGCCAGATCGCCAACTTTTCTACGGTGTCCCAGAGAAGTGAGTGAGTTTGTGAGCGAGGCATCACCCACGAGACGAATTGCGCTTCTTTGGACAGAATCCAACAGTTTCAGGATATGTTTGGGTGCTGCACTCCAAATATGGAAACAGTATTCCAGGACAGGTCGGATCTGTGCCGAATCATAAGCAGCTGACTGAAAGTGAAATAGTTCCTGACCCGAAACAGGAAACCAAGTTTTTGGGATGCACTTTTAGCAATCGATTTCACGTGATTTTCCTAAGAAAGGTTATTGCTGATAATAATATACCAAGCATCGAAATGGATGTCTTCAAAGGTATGGTTACTCCTGACAAGCTTATGTTGGGCCGTGTTGGGCACAGTGAGATCGGCTTTTCTAGAGAAAAGACATGATTGTGATTTGTTTGCATTGAAATCTACCAAGTTATTGGATCCCCATTCGAGAATTGTTGCCAAGTCCATATTTATGTTGTCAACATTTTGTTCTCGTTCGTTTCTGATTTGCCTGGCTGGTATTGGAGCCCTGGAAGAGAAGGCGGTATGGTGGGTACTATCATCCGCGAAGCTGTGTACTGGACATGAAGTTGCTTCCAACAAATCGTTGATATGGAGTAGAAATAGTGTTGGTGCTAGAATTGATCCTTGCGGAACACCAGCATTTATGGTAAGAGAGTCAGTTGAAACTCCGTCGACCACTACATGGAGAGAACTGTTTGAGAGAAAACTAGCTAGCAGAGAACATAGCTGGGGAGGCAAGCCATAAGATGAAAGCTTGGCGAGGAGTCCGTGGTGCCAGACTCGATCGAATGCCTTGGAGATATCAAGTGCCACGGCTAAGGTTTCACCATATTTCTCAATAGATTGCTGCCATATATGTGAGACGTAAGCGAGCAGATCACCAGTTGATCTCTGATGATGACTGAAGCCCTATTGCCTATCGTTGATAAAACCTGAATGTTCCAGGTATTTCATAAGCTCGATGTTGATAGTTTTCCACATAATCTTCGATATAATAGATAGCAGTGAGATACTTTATAGAATCGAACCAGAATCGTCTTGTGTTTCTTCGCCAATTCAGGACACAGGAAGCAGGTGAGCAGGTGCAAATTCGTCACTCTGGAGACGAATTGGATGCGATATAAGTGACATAAGGCATAATTTAAGAATATTCCTTTGGAGTTACATCTTGGTTACGTTTCCCCTAGGGAACAGGTGCACCGACAGCTTTCCAATCCCGATGAAAAGGGTGTAGGGACGGTCGTCTGTATAGGGCGCGAACAGGAATAAGAAGACGTTTTCCCGGCTTAAGAATTCCCGACATTAATTTTTCACGGAGCTTTCCGGAAACTTATCGCTTTTAATCTGGATTAAGTCCGGGGCCACGAAAAGCTCGAGTTATAGATGCAGGTATACACAAAAAGTTAGTTCAACGCTGAGTTAAACTGATTGGTGGAGTGCTGGATTCAATTTCTAGCCATAGCATCAATTCAAAATGTAAAAACAATGATTAGGTACTCTATTATGCAATGAATGGCTTTATCTACAAGGTGTTACAAATTCGTGACTAAACATATAACCTAGAGGGATACTCATTTGATACTCAACAAAATGCTGCTTTCAAATTGGAAAATATTCAATTATTTCTGGGGATATCCGAAAAAAAAGGAAAATATGCATAATCGTCTTTATTGACCACTCAGTGTATTTGGAGAGATATTTCAAAATGAATGTGACTTCATCATTTCCACTTTTCTTCTTCTAATAAATGATGGAATTGTAAAATCCGACGTTTCTTCTTCGAGCAGCCATCATCAACTTTATCTTTTAAATACGTGCCTGGATTTTATACTTCTTTTTTCGATTGTTTTCGATCATCTTGATATGATGGTGCATCAAAACATTATACTCGAAATGTTTACTTCAATGAAAAAAATGATTATGAATGGTATGGAGATACTCATGTTTGTGTAACACAGCGATACCGGTATTAATTTGTCTGTGCTAATACATAATTTATTTCGAATTTCCTCCTATATAATTGAATTGCTCCTATTCTGAATGCATTATTAGTTATACGAAACCAAAAACCATACCTAATCATGCAATTGTTCATTATTTAATGAAATAATATTTCTGGAAATATGCCTACCTCCGTTAAAGATCTTCGATCCGAAAAATTACAAAAATTTCTCGAGGCCAGACACCAAACTTCATGATAACGGTGTAACATACCGTTATTTCACTAGTAACGAAGCGAAAATCATTTTTTTTTCTATTAAGGACTGCGTTATTCTCCATTCGATCATTCAGTATTTTTTGTATTACTTTGCATAGAATTTTTCAGGAGTTACTGTGTTTGAACTCTATCACATATCCGGAGACTATACATACCAGGTTAATTCTTTGAAACACAAATTTCAACTTCCAATTTCGTTCAATTGGTCTTCGAGAAAATGATTCATTTTGAATTAATATTCATAACACGATTATCAAAGCTCTGAATTCGAAAATTCCGAAACAGTTTCAAGAGAAAGCTTCAATCAACAGGATACAGGTGAGAAAAAAAAATTATCTGTTCAAACAGTAAGGTGGAGACCACGATGCAACTTGACACCCATTCAATTATCACTCTGTAGCAATGTTATCTGAAATCACAAAAGTTTCATATTGTCACCACAAACTGTAAAGAGGTTAGGCTAATCATAGGTCGCGTGCACGATGACCGACCCTGGAGGCAAAATATTGAAACACAACCTCATTCTTCTGTGAATTATTGAAACACAACCTCACTTTTTTATTTGGTTTTTCACAATATTTTGGCATACGAATCGTGTTTCTTGCGTTATTCATTAATTCAAGCATGCCTTCGCATTGTGCTGTTATACAATGCACAAAAAATGCAGCAAGAGACTAGGGAATATGATTTATCAGGTAAATAGTAATCTCACATAGTTAGCATTATGAAATTTTGTCATTCCTTATTAAAATTCCTTCTGCCTTCTGCCACTTCTGCAATACAAGCTAATGCTGCTAATAGATTGAAAATGTCTACAACACACACGATCGTCAGCATGTCAGACCAGTCCTACCGATTGATTGCATGAATCCAATCTTCTTGCATTATTCTAGAAATTTCAGGTATATTTCTATTAGCTGATCCTATTGCAGAAGGAATTCCGATGAGAAATCAGAGAAATAACCAAATTTCAAAAATGAAAACTATGTGAGTGACTATAGTAGGTACTTACTTTTGAATCATAATGTACCATCCGGATTTCTTCATCTTCCGCTGCAGTTTTTGTGCATTTTACAACAGCACAATGTGATGGCATTAGCGAATTGATGAATAGCGAAAAAATACGATTCATATGCCAAAATAATTGTGGAAAACTATTTCGATCACTTGTAAACAAATATGTTTTGCCTCCAGGGTCGGTCATCTGACAGTTCTTGCACGCGACCTATTCGTGAAAACCAATTTCAAATTGGTAAGGTTATTCTACTTTGAATTCAGGCTTTATTTTGGACCACGAAGTTATCAATGTTGATCAGTTTAGTTTAAGTTTAAGAGGTTGAGTTTGTTACGGAATCTTCGAACGTGATTTTCATATATACCAACTAAATATATACGTATAACAAGGATCTCCAAGTGAAGCCAAAAAAAAAATTAATGACAGTCTGCGAGCGCAACTGTATTACAGCGCATGCGTCATCTAAAAATAACAAAGACATCAGTTTGCAAAATTCCTTTCAGCAGGCGATGGTTTTGTAATGAACATATGAGTATTATTAGAACTTTCGCGAAATTTACGACGTAACCTGAAATTCAATGTTTATATTTTGTTATCTGAATCTGAAGCCTCAGACAAGATATCATTACCGAGGCTTCACTGGAATTCATATTTGCGAAGTTTTGGTGGTTTTGATGAAGCAAACAGCTTCAATTCGCGGTTTTTGAAATGAGTTTGCTGAAGGTTTTTGTCTCAGAATACTTCCAATAATGGCCAACAACCCAACAAGTGTAATACATAAACATATACTGATGTACAGCTTCCCAACAAATGCAAAATTATACGAAATGTGGCAAAACATTACAAAAATTGGGGAGCCCATTTACAAATATACAGGGTGTTTCAAAAAAACCTGACCCCCTTACTAGGGTAGGTAGAACACTGCAAAATAAGTTGGGTTTACTCAGTAAAAAAATTTCGTTACGGCATCCGTTATCAAGATACAAGGTGTTGAAAAAAGGATTTTTTTTCACATTTTTCAAGATTATGTCGAAACTACTGCCAACATTGTGATGAAATTTTGTATGGACGTTTCTTGGAATCTGACACATCGCATGCCTTTGTTTCTATATCTGACTCTCATAGAGGGCGCTAGTTACAAGGTTCGTACCGAGTAGTTATGAACATAACTTTTTTGAGGTTAGATTTTTCAATCCAAATTTGATGTGAACTTGAACATCATTCAATTTCACACCTAAAGGGTACTTTTGGTAAAACTCGATACTGTGTTCCGTTTTCGAAATATTTCGATTAGAAAATGATCAAGTGATAACTGTTGCTGGTATAAAGCTATGTAATAGAGCGAGTATTATGAAAAATTATCACCTATTTATTGAAAACCGAAAACAGCAATACATTTCTGATGCTAAACTCATTGATTTAACAATGAATCACAAGAATAACATCGAAACAGATTTGACTAAGAACATGGATTACACAGTTTTGTTGTATCTTGAGCAGAAAGTCTAAGCTACATAGGTAAATTCACGTCAAGAGTTGTGAGACATAATTGAACATCACTTAAATGACCTAACACCTGATCCTCAACTGTTTAGAAGAATAATACATTCTTAAGAGAAGAATATAGAATCGTGTATTCGTCGAAACGTAGGACATTTTGAACACTTACTCTAACTGATTCAATATTTCATGTTTCTTGTCAAATATCTCTTAATTTTCAACGTATGATTCTTTGTTCCATCAATAACTTCAGCACAAGAATGATCCTATTGTTTTTGAATCTGAATAAATAGGCAATTGAACTCAATAAAATTCATTTTATACCAGCATCAATACTACTCCAATATTTTCAAATCAAAATATTCCGAAAACGGAACATAGTATCGAGTTTCACCAAGAGTTCCTTTTTGGTGTAAAATTGAATGAGGTTTAAGTCCATATCATATTTGGATTGGGAAATCTAACCTCAAAAAAGTTATGTTCTAAACTACTCGGTACGAACCGTGTAACCAGCTCTATGAGAGTCAGATATAAAAACAAATTCATGCGATGTGTCAGATTTCAAGAAACATCCGTACAAAATTTCATCACAATGTTTCCAGTAGTTTCGACATAATCGTGGAAAATGTGTAAAAAAGTAATTTTTTCAACACCTTGTATCTTGATAACGGATGCCGTCAAGACATTTTTTCACTGAGCAAACCCAACTTAATTTGCAGTGATCTACCTACCCTAGCAAGTGGGTCAGGTTTTTTTGAAACACCCTGTATATGCCTGTCTGTAGCAGACACTTCTTAGAAAAAGATCATGAAGGTAATTTCTTTTATACTGAGAAAATATCTTTTCAGTGTTCTATGTAATGTGCTTTTCTTTCAAGTTTCAAGGGAATTCAAATACAATTGCAGAAATAGGTACATTTTCTGTTAGGCAGATCAAATACCTTCACAGAATTCACCATTTTTTTTTCTCGCTTGAAGCGCACGAAAGGGAATCCACGATGTTCTTTGAACATTATTACAATGCATCAAAATGTAAAACTTGTGATCAATGGATATGAACAGGAAAGAGGAAGGTCACTTTGATACAAAACTTGAATATGTCTCAATCATTCTTCAGCTATATCAACCAAATCATCCTTAGTGAGAGGATCAAATGAATCTGATAATGACACAAAGATGCTGGAAGGATAGAACTCGCTTACCAGAGTGCTGATGCAACTTCCACCAGGACTGATCATTCTTGTGAAAGTAAACATAGGATGTTATCCGTACATGTTTAGTAAGTATATGGATTTTCACCCAAAACCTCGAATTGAATTAAAATTTCGCACACTCATCAAGGACCAATGGCAGTAGCATCATTCGATTGTTTTCTTCCATTATCTTGGTCAGGATGTTTTCGATCGATCGATCGACTTTTTGTTATCGAATGAAATGGTGACTGATGTTCACCCACCAAAATTTCGAAATGTTCCTTCGCCAAAATTCTAAATGTTCGATTTTATGCCTTCGAATAACTTTACGTTTTTTTAACCAGAGAAACAGCAATGTCTGGCATCAGGTGCTCGGATGAAATGAAGTTTCCGGAAATGCGCCCAAAAAACCCACTTCCACTGCGGAGCAGTATAGACAACGTATTGAAAGAAAAGCTGAAAACACGCTTTTTCAGCTAGCCGAACTAAAATAATGAAAATGGGTGCCACAATGCCGAAAATTCCAAAATTTTCTCAGGAAAACAGATGGTGCGGTATGTTTTTCACTTCATAAAATAGTTATTTATGATATAAGTGCTTAAAGTGACATTTTATTTTGTGAGAAGGGAAGTTTGAGACACGACGTCGACGGCGGAGTGTTCCATCCCTTCGAACAAAAGAAAAAACACTTTAAGCACATATTATATCATAGTTTATTTTCTCTACAAACACCATTAAAAGTCCAAATTAACGTAAAACTATTTTACATTACTTATTAATTGATTAAATAACAGCCTAGAGATTATCAGTTTTGAATCCCATTCACGAATCTCATTCAATCTAATCTATTCATGAAACAAGTTACCAAGGTAAACAGAAACTGAATTTGTTGATTCATCTTTCTCGACAACTAACGTCAATAAATCACGAATTATTCTTTCTCGTTTCTTCGTTCCTCGATGGAAAGTGCTCAAGAAAATGAATTTCTTCCGCCGCAAATTGAAGAGGCTGCCAATAAAGCTGTTTTTGAATTATTGCCTAGTAAGTCAAAGCGACAGTACGAGTTTTCATACGAACGTTTCTTGAAATGGTGTGATCAGAAAAATGTCAGTGGAAAGGAGGCCAGTGAAAAAGTGCTTCTTGCATACTTTGAAGAAAAGTCTAAAATATGGAAATCGTCAACGCTTTGGTCGAATAACTCTATGTTAAAGTCGATGATGAACATAAATGACCATGACATAAGCAGATATCATAAGCTTGTGGCTTTTTTGAAGCGAAAGGGTGAAGGATATCGACCGAAAAAGTCAAAAGTATTGACAAGAGAACAAATCGACAAATTTCTCGCAGAAGCCCTAGATGAAATCTATCTAATGCAGAAAGTTGCTGCAATTTTTGGTGTTTTTGAAGCCTGTCGTCGAGAAGAACTGTGCGATTTGACATTAAATAATATCGAGGATTCCGGAACTTCACTAGTTGTGCAGACACAAAAACTAATGTGCAACGCACCTTTGTTGTAAGTGGTACATTGTATATGAACTACTACAAAAAGTACATAGCCCTTCGTCCAGTGGATAATAATCATTCTAGAGTTTTTATAAAAGGCATTTAAAATAAATGTGTCCAGTTGGAATCAACACATTTGGTAAGATGCCTGCCAAAATTGCCGAATTTCTCAATTTGCCTGATTCCCATCTATATAGTGGACATTGTTTCCGACGTTCCTCAGCTAGTTTGTTGGCGGACTCTGGTGCTAGTCTTACTACAATTAAAAGACATGGTGGATGGAAATCCAGTACAGTAGCAGAGGCTCATATAGAAGATTCGCTACAAAGGAAACAGAACATTGCAGATCCAATTTTGTCGAAAACTTCGGCAGATAATATTGCTCTCTGCCCTGCTACAAGCTTCACGAAAATAAATTCTGTCACATCTACCAATGAGACTGGCCATGGAGTTTCGTATTATAATTGTAGTTTCGCTAATTGTACTTTTAATTGAATAAACACTTCATTTTGAATTATGTTTACATATTTTCTCATAAAAATGAATCACTTTCAGCACTAGTGCTAAAAGTGATTCACTTTTAACACCAGTGTCATAAACTGACATTTTAGACACTGACAGCATGCGTCAAAAATTATACTTTTACTGGCGTTTGTAGAAAAAATTTGAACAATTTTCCTTCCAAATGGAAGACCATTGAATTTTTTTGAAAACTGCACAACTCAGTTTATTATTTTGTAGAATCTCATTCTGAAGAGATGCAATAATAGTCAATGAGAGGATCATATACAGAGACTGAAAAGAAATGGAAATTCGATTGAGACATTCGAGAGTAATAATGAATCAAATTTGATCGAGAATTTTGAATTATTATTTTGGCATATCATTAGACATAATTAGAATGGTCGACTTCCAGAATTTCATAATTCTTCTATCAACAATTTCGACGATATAAAATGAAAACCATCTTTAGGGTACCACCTTCAGGGAGCTGTAGCTCTTTTATGAAACATTATTCGTCCTATTGTGCTGAAGTGTTCTTGACCAGCTTCATCACTAGACTGGTTTTGATTAATATCTAAGTAACCTGAGACTGATTCTACTTGAATTTCACTTGTTCGAAAGAGCGAAACCTGAAAACCTGAGAGAGCTGAGTAATGCATTGATTCCTGACTTCCCAAAGCTTTTCCTGATAGTAAACTCTGATGGACATCATTACAACCCTAATGGCTTCAATATTTTTCAACCCTTTGCTTATGATATGGAGTTGGAATGAATTATTTATTAGTTGAAATGATGAATGTTTAGTAAATAACTTTTTTGTTATTGGATATTTTCCAGTCAAATTCATTCAGTAGCATTATCAAGGGTAGTAGATTTTGTCCCATTTTGGGTTGAATATCATTTTTTCCGCATTTTTGTGAGTTTAAGACCATGTGCTTTTGGATGATAGTTCCTGCAGCCATAGTTGAGGATTCCGACCAATAAGAACCTAGGATCGAGCTGTCCTTGTATCGAGGTCAAGGGGCAAATATAAATACTGAAGACAGCTAAGGGATCACTCTCTTCTCCTTCCTCTACAAATCTGCACTACCTGCTCCACCTGCTCTACAAGCTCTTGGTTCTCTTGCTGTATTAAGTTTTAATGTATAGTGTTTTCCTGTTGCACACGTAAGTTTGTATCATAGTTTTCACCATTATCATTCATCCTTTTTATAGATTCATCTAATTCCTGCTGCTTTTCATACCGATACTCACCCGACCTGTGTAAAGAATCCAGAACTTGGTATTTGCGAATAAACAGTATTTTGTGTTTGCATATTTCATATTTCTTTCTCTGTTGTCATTGTTTTCAGTTCCGAATAGTTCCAATACTTTATTTAATGATTTTCAATATTTTCAGTTGTCAAAATTGCAGATTATTAATATTGACTGACGACTGACACTGACGAGCCAGTCGTCAATTCTTCTTCCTCTTCTATTCCTTGAGAAATCCTGTCCTGTGCATCCGTGAAATGTTGATATGGATAGAAAAATATAATTAACCTCACTAAAATGCTGAGATAGAAAATTAGAAAATCGAAGGAAAAGGAAGGATAAATCAGAATCGAGTCTGTTTAATTGGTTTGGAACTGTGTTTTCGTTTGTCCAGGTAGACTTTGTGAAATAGTTCGAATAAATAATTTTCCAGGCCTAACCTAAAAATACCAGAGTCCCGAGAGATATTCGTTTTGATTCCTGTAATTATCCAGACTAAAAATAGCAACCAGTATTTCAGGCTGAACCCAGGGTTTGTAATTAAAGCCTACATTCCCTTGGCTCCTTATTGATTCCAGGTCGATTCAATAACATTGACCCCTGGTTTATACTGTAGGTACCTGTACCGTTCTCCACTGTTGCTACATTGGGCCTCTGTACAAAAACATTTTGTGCAGAGCAGGTAGAGTACACTCCCAAAAACAATCTGGCGCTCGAGAACCCCCCCCCCCCTGTCAAATACCAGTGTAGTCCTCTTACTGGACAGAGCGTCAAAGTGAAGGCCCCAGAAATAAAGGTCGTTACACTATGTTCATAGGATTTTTTTTTCTTATCTTTGATCGTAAAATCTGCTGGTGAAGTATTGCACGTTAATTATGGGACACCTTGTATATGCTATAAGAAACACTTTAGCTGTTGACGATAATGAAGAAATTCGAATGAATAGATGCAATTCAATTATTAATAAAACACAAAAGGCGCTTTCAACCTACTTTGTTTGTTAGTTCTATGGGTTGGTAATATTTGTGTTAGATATTTACATTAAGCCTTTGTTTGGGCCAAGTTCACTTTTTTTCCTCTTCAACTCTTGAAGCGATTAAAAATAATGCCATCAACTCCTCGAACTAATTTGGTATGCCGAATATGCTGAAAAATAGACCGATGGAGAAGAACGCGGTAATTTATTTTCGAAAAACCAATCATTTCGCTTTTCTCAACGTGTTCCACTCCAGTGTTTTCATCGCATTTTTCATTGTCGTCAAGATGAAGCGAATGTTACGCCCACACGATTTGGATAAGGTATGTACAGGGTGTCCCCATCTCATCGTTTACTAAAGGGATCTCGGAAATGCTCAGAGAAATGAAATTATTAATGGAAATATAAACAAGTTGCGATATTTCATGATGTGCCTGTAGTGTAATGTGCGCATTCGCCAAATTCTAGATTATCGATTTGAAGAATTGGCGGTCGCATTCACCATAATCCAAAAAATATTCAAATTCTTGTGTCGTTCACCCATTGTTTCCATGATTTTCTATCTTCTGTTTTACGTTGTTATTTTTACCTGCTTCTACTATTCGTTGTATACATTTCTTCGTTATGTTCCATGCTTCATGTATCTTCTTCGTTATTTTACTTGGTTCCATCCTCATCGTATTTCTGCCTTATACATATAATTTAGATATTTTTGTATATGACTATATCATCTTCAATACTTTTAATTACAAATTTTGAATCCATCAGCGTGAATTTGGTCTCAAAGTCTGTAATTTATTTTTCACTCAACACCAACAAAGCTTGTGGCTCCGACGGAATCCCTCCCTCTTAAGAAATGTACTCCCGAACTAACACCTGTTCTCTGCAAGTTGTTCAACTACTCTTACAAATTGGGGATATTCCCGTCCAACTGGAAGATTGCAAGAGTATAACCAGTTCCTACAACAGAAGGCAAAAAGACCCTACCTAGCATTCCTAGCAACTACAAACCGATCGCACTGTTATCTATTATTTCAAAGATCATGGAGAAAGCTATCAACATCGAGCTCATGAAATACCTGGAACATTCAGGTATTATCAATGATAGGCAATATCGCTTTCGTCATCAGAGATCAACTGGTGACCTGCTCGCTTACGTCTCACATATATGGCAGCAATCTATTGAAAAATATGGTGAAACCTTAGCCGTGGCACTTGATATCTCCAAGGCATTCGATCGAGTCTGGCATCACGGACTCCTCGCCAAGCTTCCATCCTATGGCTTGCCTCCTCAGCTATATTCTCTGCTAACTAGTTTTCTCTCAAACAGGTCTCTCCATGAATGGTCGACGGAGTTTCAACTGACTCTCTTACCATAAATGATGGTGTTCCGCAAGGATCAATTCTAGCACCAACACTGTTGCTACTCCATATAAACGATACGTTGGAACAACTATAAATATTCAGTACACAGCTTCGCGGATGATAGTACCCTCCATACCGCCTTCTCTTCCAGGGCTCCAATACCAGCCAGGCAAATCAGAAACGAACAAGGGAGAAATGTTGACAACATAAATATGGGCTCGGCAACAATTCTTGATCTTATCCTATCCTTTCCAATCCAATATTTCAACTCCACACCAAATTCGAATTGAAAAATCTAACCTCAAAAAAATGTTTAAAACTACTCGGTACGAACCGTCTAACTAACGCCCTGTATGACAGTTGAATATAAAAACAAATTCATGCGACGTGTCAGCTTTCAAAACAAATCTATACAAAATTTCATTACAATGTTGCCAGTAGTTTCGACATAATCGTAAAAAATGTGCGAAAAACTCTTTTTTCAACACCTTGTATCTTGAAAACGGATGTCGTTACGACATTTCGATACTGAACAAACCCAACTTAGTTTGCAGAATTCTACCTTCCCTAGCAAGGAGGTCAGGTCTTTTTGAAACACCCTGTATAAGCCCGAAACATGTAACTCTCATGATCTTTTATCATTTTGACAAAAGTTGTGAAAATGACTTTGGGATTTCCATCTATGAACTACACCACTCCACTCTGAGTTGCCATGAATTTAAAAAAAAAAAAGTATATTATTCAACGAGCGCATAATGATGGCTATTACCCACGAAGATGAAAGTTCCAGTACGAGCCGAAGGCAAGTGCTGTTGTCATCTGAGTGGGTAATAGTCATTATGTGCGAGTAGAATACTATACTTCTTCTACAACTATTCAAATATCAAAGCAACTCTGAGAGTTCAGAAATATATCCTTGGAAATAATGAAGGTTATTATATTGCATAATCACAAAATCGGATTTGAAATACTCATTAATTTCATCGAAAACTTATTGACAGAAATTTCAATGAACGAACAGCTTTTAACTTATTTCAATTATTCTGATTGCGAAAAAAAATTTTGGATCTAACTTTCATCAACAGGAAAAAAGGTCACATATCAGTCAATCTCACCAGTGCTCCGCTGTAGCATTTCCCCACCGCGATGATTAATTGTGGTACCTTTTTTCTAGACGCTAGTTATCAACAATGAAGTTCCATGGTTCTGATTGGTCTGTACTAATCTATTCGAAAAACCCGCACATAAGTGTGAGCCAATCTGCAACTGTCAAGTGTCAAGTCCTATTTTATAGCTATGGTTACTCATGATGGTAGTCACTGTTGAGAATAAAAAACAGTTAATTCTCATTTTTCTGTGTATTTGTAGAATTAAGGTGATTAAAACTATGAGAACCATGTAAAGTAAGTCATTTGAATTTGCGTATATTTCACAAACAATAGTATACAATATACAATAGTATAGTGGTGTGCTTTAGTAGAACTAGTAGAACGAATACCTACCTAGTTGAATTTAACAAGACGATGGGATGTCAGATTATTACGCCATCCTCCTGTCATTATCAATCTTATTACTCGATTCATCACAATAATGTCTGTCATTAAATGTTGAGAATCGAGTTGGCAATGTATAAATGACTCCACTGGTACTGGTATTGGTGGGGGATGTTTGCACGTCAGCAACTAGTCCCTAATGGGACCTTTTCGCAAACCCCAAAATGTTTTCAATGACTGATGTGGTTCGCTTAAGAGAGCTGGCTAACATCCTTTTCAGGCACCGCCCATCAGCTCTCTTTCAGAGTTTTTCAGCTGTGTTTTGTGGGCTAGTAATGCAGTTTCAGGCTGCTAGCTATCCTCGTTGACCCCCGTTAGAGACCGAGGTCCACTTACCAGCTGGCCCGCTCTCGCGCTTCGCTGGTAGTTTTTCCACACCCACCTACATACACCGTCCTACTTCTTCTCTGATGCTCACAACCGCATCATCATCTCTTTCTGCGTGTTCTGTGTCGGCTTTGTTACTAACTCCATGCGTCACTTTAGAAGCAGCACTGTTAATTGGAACGCAACAGCGAATCGTGTAGGACTATCCCCAGCCGATGCTCCGAAACTTCACAATATTTAATTCGTAAATAAAATATTGAAAAAAGTTTCTTGCTCGTGCTGGGAATCGAACACACGACCTTGCGGCCGTGAGACGGACGTTCTTCCATGAATGACTCCATAGTTGGAGATAATAGTAGATTGTTTTATTAGGATCAAAAGTGGCACTTTGTTTGACAAGCGAAAGCATAATTTGCTAGTCGAACAAAGTCACTTTTGATCCGAATGGAACATGCTATTTTTTCTGCAACCGAAACAATCAACTCAAATGAACATGTATAGTAACCACCAATACCGTGCCATATGTATGCAATGCAACAAATATTGACAAATAATCCAAGTGGTGAGAATATTCTACCTGCATTAACAGCAGGTTGGGTTTTCTAGGATGTTCGAATTGTCGTTTCAATATAAATACAACCACAGAGTGACATATTTGTGTATGAACCAGGTGCTCTAATGGCAGATACCGCGCCAGTGCCAGCTATAGGAACAAGACGTGGAAAATGTTACGTTAGTGAGCATATCAACATTGATAATAGTGATTATTTATTCCTCTCCATACTAAACTGTGGTTGACTTGATAATCAAATGAAGCTAAACAATATCGTTGTTTGAGACAAAAAAACTATTGCTTGCCGTGATTATTCAAAAACAAGTTATTCATCCCGAGAATAACGAATGAAATACAGATCAAGCAAGTATTTGAATCTTGAAGGCTTCCCTGATCAAAACAACAATACTTAACTGAGATGTTTATAATTCCAATACTAAACTATAATAAGGTGTATTTATATCTCCAGCATGGGTATGAAATGCCAAATCTGCTGAAATCGGGAACAAAAATCAGGTATGCGTCTCAACCCAAATAACCAACCGTCACAAAGTTGTTCATTCTCGATGACGTCCAGTACATCCTTTTTAGCTCCTAGGAACTAAAATTCAACTTTAGCTCCTAGGAACTAAATATGTTGCCTAGCAACATACCCATTTTTGTGTCAGTAATAGAAACGTCAATTTAACGACTTTTGTGTCGGTTGCAGAAAAAACAAATTATCACAATGATTGACCAGTTTGAATTGACTAGTTGATTGATGGACTTATTTGCATATCAGGAATACGTAACTGTCGCAATATTTAACAATCAGTAACAGGGATGTCTAATCAATTACTCACACGTGCGACAAACGGTTGGTCATTCTCGCACTCCATCGATATCGATATGTGAATGAGAATGGGAGGAATTGGGAAGGAAGGGGGAGAAAAGGGAGTGTGGAGGGAGAGGGCAAAGGGAAGAAAAATTGTGGCGCAATGGAAATGCGTCGATCACTCTCTGTGCCAAAGGCGTTATTCTATTGAATGAAGAGACGGAAGGAAGGACAGTTTAAAAAGGAATATTCTCAGATTATGAATTATGAACCTAAAAAATGGATATATACAGGCTGATTCACGGTGGATGGCACATTAGACGTTTCTGTAAAACGCAACTCAGGATTATTAAGAAGAGTTGGTACCTCGGGTAATTAGTTGTGTTCTATCGACCTAAAATATTCTCCGTGTTGCGACGTTGCCGCTCATGTTGAAGAGTAGCAACAACCCAAGTATCATTTTAAATGCCTAATAGCTTCGATGAGACTTTAAAGAGGTTATGTGAGCGCAAATGATAGGACTAATTTGTTCTACCGTTTTATGAATGCCCTGGAAAAAGCATATTGGCCATCATGTCCATATAATCCTATTAAAAGGCTCTGAGATACTATGATAGAAATATCGCATAAAACAATTTGGCATTCAGCTCACTTCGGTTTCAAGAGAGCTCTGTGAGAGTCATTGAAATTCTTTGGAATAGTGTGAAATTATGAGAAATGGCAACTTCAAGCAAAAAAATAAAGAAAATTTCTTAAGGATCAAAAATTGAATCGTGAGAGCAACAGTACATCAGAATTCTCAAGCCCAAGCAATTCCAAACACTGCGTCTTTCAATTCATCCCACCTGAAACCACCAACTAGCAAGAATTCATTAGGACCTGATGTTCATGAAGTACCATCAACGAGTCAGAACGTAATGGAAAAAACTTCTGATCATCGTGCTTCTGAATGGGAACTAGGAAGCGAAGAAGTTGATAACAGTTTTGCAGAAATTATGTCAGATGGCGAGTTCAGCATGAATTTGAGAGATTGGAGCATTCAACACAATATCAGGCAAACTGCACTGAGTGTAGTTTGTCTATGTTCATGTTTTCTAGTCGGTTTCCTACTTAAAACCAATCACAATATTTACAAAGTGAACACTGTAAATAACAAAAGTAGGGTTATGTCAATCATGTTGATGACGTTCTTCTACTTTTTGCAACACTGCCAATGAGCAGGATATTCTTATATAAAGTTTTATACTCTTATGAAGGCATTATCTTATAACCTTCTTAAATCAATCTTATCATTTTCGACGCTTTGTTGTCATGCCCAGGAGCAAATAGTCATAAGAATGGATTTGAATAATAATATGCAATAAGTACTTCAACAGGAGGAAATCGTCTCATATAATGCCCTATCATTACCTAAAGGTTTTAATCAAGCATTAGAGAAAGAAAATTGGTTTTAAGTATATTTTGCGCCATATTTACTACAAGCGGAAAATAGAAAAGATGCATTGATACTGCCGTCGAAAATGTTGTTTTTCCACATTTTTCAAACGACTCACCCATATTCAGCAAACATTCAGAGTTTTGTCAACTTTTTTGAAAAGTTATTGAAATTCACATCCAATTCTGACTGGTAAAAACACATTATTTCTAGGGCGCTGGTTTTTTTGAAGCATATCTGGTATGTTTTCGTCAAAAAAGTCGTCATCGTTTTCATTTTACAGCCTCAATCTTCACAAAAAGGACTATTTGATACAGTAGGGAATTATCATATCATACCGCCATGTTTAATCTCTTTTATAACTATCTATTGTTTTCACTCCATTTTGACATGTTTGTATTATAATTAGTTCTGAAAAAAGACTATCATATAACACGTTACGGACTATATTATCTCAACAAATGCTTACTGCAACTGATGAGGTTTTAATTCTAGCCAATAAGTTTTAATGTTGGCATAAGAACTGTCGTTTTGAAGCATATAGGTTTTAACTCGTGCAAAAAGGCTTTAAAGGAAGTAGTTTTGATAGGTTTTATCATTGCTTTAAGGCATACTACAATAAATTCCTATTAGTTTTATGACAAGCTTTAAGAGAAGCTGTGAGAGCTTTCATAAAGGTGGGCCCTTTATGTTTTGAGAAAGCTGTTTAATTGTTTTAATGATATTATTAAAGTATAATAGTTTTGAAAAGGCATTTTGAAATAGGCTGTAACAACCTCCTGTAGCTAACAATAAAACTGATAATTTTATTTGGGAACGGACCTGTCCCAGCGATTTTCAATTTTTTCAACGACATCGGAGTTTAGGGAGGTGACAAGTTTCAGCTGGGACACACTGTATATTAATAAGAGTAGTCCGTGGATTTTGATTAACTGGGGGCACTTGTTCTTTGTTCATACCCTCTTACACCCTTGCACCTAACCTGTTCTTCAGTGAAGTTGTGGTAGGTCCGGCTGCCCAGGATTTTTTCAAATGTCCACATTTTTTCCTAGTCAATTAGAACCTGAGAAAAAATTTTCATCATCAGATCCAGTATATGTACAAGGTGTCCCTGAAAGGTCTGTACAAAATCTTAGCACATACTCCTGAGCTCTAAATGAGCCAATTTAAAGTAACTTACCCCAGTCCAAAATTGCTCTGTTTCCGAAATACAGGTTGATGAAGATAAAAAATAAAAATCGACAAATAGACTTCGAGAGAGTATTTTGGGGAATCCATTTTTGCCTTGCTAATCCACTGACCAAATTACATCCAAGAAAATAACATTAAAAATATATTGTATTCAAAATATTTCAAATATTCCGGTGCTGCATCGAACAATTAGAACCGAAATATCTCGAAATCTCCTTACTTTAGCGGATCATTGCAAGGGTATCTTTTTTTTCTCGAAAATGTTCATAACATGTTTTCCGCAACGAATATACAGGGTGTTCCAAAAAACCTAACCCCCTTGCTAGGGTACGTATAGAACATTGCAAATAAGTTGGGTTTGCTCAGTAAAAAAATGTCGTAACGTTACAAAGTGTTGAAACAATATATTTTTAACACATTTTTTACGATTATGTTGATACTACTGGCAACATTGTGATGACATTTTTTATGGATGTTTCTTGAGATCTGACAAATCGCATGCATTTGTTTTTATATCTGACTCTCATAAAGTGCGCTAGTTACACGGAACGTACCGAGTAGTTTTGAACATAACTGTTTTGATGTGAACTTGAACATCATTCAATTTCACACCAAAAAGGTACTCTTGGTAAAACTCGATACTGTGTTCCGTTTTCGGAATATTTCGATTTGAAAATGATGAAGTGGTAACTGTTGCTGGTATGAAATGAATTTTATTGAGTTCGATTACCTATTTATACAGGTTCAAAAAACAATAAAATTATTCTTGTGCTGAAGTTATTGATGGAACAAAGAATCATAAGTAGAAAATTAAGAGATATTTGACTAGATATTATGAATATTATGAATCAACTGGAAATATACTTTGGGAACTTCTTGAGTCAGTTCCTGGCACAATTTCAGTCATTCCGTAATAAATTATTATTTTAATTTTTTCCATTTCTCCTTATCTACCATTTTATGAACTATTGTGGTAATAACTTCGAGTTTCTCTCTCTTTGTGACCAATACACTCCACTTTGAGTAAACAATAGTGCAAAACAAGCGAATTACGTGACATACATGACTATAATGCTCCTTCCCTCCCATCTCCATACCCAATGCGCCCTATAAACGAACGTTCGAACCTACAAAGGGAACACAAAACGCCATTGATTCGCGCTTCATTAGATCGCGCACAGCACTGAAAAATGACAATCGCTCTCGAACCTGTGCTAGAGCCCTAATCGCAAAAACATTCGAATGCGAGAAAACGCTAAATTAATTACCGGCTCGGGAGGCATTCCCTCCATCCCCAAAAACCCCCTCTGACACCCCTTTGGCACCCCCTGCCATTCGTCTAGAACGCCGAAAGGTGTTTCACGGACAATGGCACCGAATCAGTCGGGACATTTTTCCAAAAAGGAAGGGTTTGGAATTCGAATCAGGCGGGATTTAGAGTAATCTCTGACTCTCTATACCCCTTTCTCCCTCTGAAACCCTTCTTGTAATAGATGTTGCGTTGAATGGGAACCTCATTGAATATTATACGGGGATGGTCCGATTTCTCTTACTGTATAAAACTTTCCACAAACACAAGGTATACTGATGTAAATACAATTTTCTGACGATTGTTCTTTATGTTTCGGCTTTGTTTGAGTTAGAATTGATCTCATTGCATTTCCAGTTTTGAACACAGTTCCCAATTGAAACAAGTCACAAAATGTTGATATTTTTGTTATCAATAAAAAATACCAAGTATTCGCGAGATTCACGAAGTGGGCGACATCTAGTATATACACTCACCGGCAAAAAAAACCGGCCACCAAAAAATTTAGTCAAGTTGTTCGCCCTGTAACTTCTTCAGTTCTTGTCAGATTTTGGTGAAATTTTGAACAAGTCGTAGATTCATGTTCCGGAATGTTAACCTGAATATGAATTCCCAAAAAAGCTGATAGCTTGGTCATTATACAGGGAAAAACAAGAGTTACTCATTTACCCATAACTGCTTAACGCCCTGTGGCTGAAGTGAGTGGTTGAACTCCTCGTCATTATGTCTTGGATTGAAGAGTATTCTTTTCTCATCACAATAGTTTTTGATTCACGTCGATATCTCATTGTTTAGAAAATATACGATGGTTTTAAGAAAGTATGGAGTTATTCAAGTTTTATTTAACAATCATCAGAACGTACATAAACTTATCGATCGACAACTTAAAAAAACATCTTCAAATCAATATGGCCTATTTTCACATTGTTTTCTTGGTATACTTCTCATATTATTGGAGACGGCTTTGTCTTGATGCATGACGCCAGACCACACGTTGCTCGAATTGTAACCGAGTATTTGAATGAGGTCGGAATTCTAAGGCTTGACTGGGCCAGCATGCAGCCCGGATCTCAATCCTATAAAGCATCTTTGGGATGAACTACAGAGGCGCATTCGTCTACGTCCGGCATTGCCAGAGACTCTTCAAGAGCTACGATTCGCCCTTCAAGAAGAATTTGAGGCAATTCCTCAAGACTGCTTGAGAAATCTGATCAACTCGATGCCACGGCGATTAAATGCTGTAATTCAAGCTCGAGGAGGGCATATTCGGTATTGAATACATCTAGGAGATCTACTTTTCGTTTGTTTTTTGTAATTCAAGGCGGATTTAGCGGGCGCACAAACACAATTTATTTCATAACTGATGGTAATTTTAATGTATAATTCATAAAAGTTAAACACTGTAGTCCATATGAGATGATTTATCTAACTCAAAAGTTCTAGTGCACAGTGCATAACATCTCATGATACATAACCCTGGAGTTCACAATTTTTAACTTTTATGCATTACACATTAAAGTTACACATTGTTCTTGTGCATTCGCTAAATCCGCCTTAAGGTTTTTTGTGTAGGTGTGTCTACGTTCTGGTTATTGTTAATAAAACTTGAATAACTCCATACTTTCTTAAAACCCTCGTATCTTTTCTAAAAAATGAGATATTGACGTGAATCAAAAACTATTGTGATGAGAAAAGAATACTCTTCAATCCAAGACATAATGAAGAGGAGTTCAACCACTCACTTCAGCCACAGGGCGTTAAGAAGTTATGGGTAAATGAGTAACTCTTGTTTTTCCCTGTATAATGACCAAGCTATCACCTTTTTTGGGAATTCATATTCAGGTTAACATTCCGGAACATGAATCTACGATTCGATCAAAATTTAACCGAAATCCGACAAGAACTAAAGAAGTTACCGGGTGAACAACTTGACTAAATTTTTTGGTGGCCGGTTTTTTTTGCCGGTGAGTGTATAATACGAACTTCAAACTGGGGAAAAACAAGCTGTTGTCTATGGATAAAGTGCATAGACTACATTGCATTCAGCTTGCTGTAGCTGTAGTCAAATTTGTCAATGACATAAAGTGTTGGCACTGTTGGTAGTGATGATGGTTGAGTGGGTTACTTTTTTTACATTATTACATTTTTATTAGTTCAGTGAACAGTGAACGGATGAAGAATTGGAAATAGTTCAAACAATTCAAACTAATTATGACGAGCAAATCAATTGACATATGAAAGAACAGCTACAACATGTTTACAATACCCAGATTGTCCTGCTTTGCATGAACAAATACAAATCCATTCTTCTACATGGGTTCCTCTGAACCCCAACTTCAATATTGAACATTAATAATTTCTGTGGATATCTTATGGATATCCATAAGATATCTACTGGAGGATATCCATTTCAACTCCTTCAATGGATATCTTATGGATGTCCATTCCTATTCCAAGGATATCCCAACCAGAATTGGACATGAACTGGATGTCCATAGGATATCCAGTGTTATCTGGGATGTTACTTCATGTGGGGAAGATTTCATCGCCGAAGTTTGTAGACAAAGTGCAAAAATGTGCCTTTTGTAGAAGTCTTCTGCCTCACACAAAATCACATGATTAGCACGGAGATCTGCTTCTCCTTCCACTACTGGTCGGCTTTTTCCGTCTGAATAGAGCAAAATATCTGCCAAAAGATATATGTACATTGCCTCAACTCCCAGTACACGCCACCCGAATGGAAATCAGGAACGATCATCACAATCCCAAAACCCTCTACGGACCATAGTGAACCAGAAAACTATAGACCTATCACACTACTACCAGTCATAGGGAAGAACTTCGAGAGAATTATAAAAAACTTGATTGAGGACGCAGTCGGGAACGCGATTCCCCAGTATCAATACGGATTCCGAAACAACTGTTCTACCATCCACCCATTATCAACTATTACATCCAACATTCAGACAAGCAAGCTATCAGGACGAAAAAGTGCGGCAATTTTCTTAGACATCAACAAAGCATTTGATAGTGTTTGGCATAAAGGGCTGCTTTTCAAACTATTCAGGCTAAATTGTCCTAAATTGTTGATCCACCTGATAGGGAACTACCTGACAGAACGCTCAATAAGAGTAAAAGTAGGAAAACATCAATCAGAACCTTTCACCCCAGAACAAGGAGTCCCTCATTCCTCAAGGATCTCCGCTATCTCCACTGTTATACAATATATATTGCCATGACATCTACAACGCTAACCAAAATCAGCAAGAAATTAACAAAAACAATTATATATTGCAATATGCAGAAGACACAGCACTTGTGAGCCACCACAATTCTCTACAAAAAACAGTTGAAGAGCTACAAATAAAAATGCACAGGACTCAGGGATGGTTCGACAAATGGAGGCTTAAGCCCAATCCTCAGAAGTCTCAACTGATCATTTTCAATCACTCGCCAAATGATGACTCACCCTCAATTATAGTAAACAACGACACTATCAGATGTTCAACAACAGCGAAATTTCTTGGTGTTCAATTAGGTCATAAACTCAACTTCAACCATCACACGAAAAATATAAAGGAAGAATGCATACAAAGAACAAGACATTTCAAAAATCTGATCACCAAAAAAAAAGTAATCAATGTGAAAACAGCATCCCACATCTACAAAACTATTTGTCGACCCATTTTAGAATATGCTCACCCCATATATACCAACTGCAGAAGACTAGCTATAAGGATCCTGGAAGTTGTGGAAACATCAAGTCTTCGAACCATTACCAAAATCAGACACCCTAGAAACCCTCTTCATAATCCGTCGAACGAGCTCCTATACGAAGTGACAGGCACACAACCCATATCAGAAAGAATATCTCACCCAAAAGTTTACCCACAAACAATGTAACATGGAGTTGATAATACCACAGTTGAGAGAATATTATATACAGGGTGTCCGGGAACATGTGGGAAATCTCCCGGATATGAAGAAAACACGTGAAAAGAATACTATAAGTTCATATAAACTTCTTTTGTATCGGCCTCCTCTTCGGAGATATGGGCTCCCAAAGAGCTCCCATGGAATTAAGTTTTTGACACATAATTCTTGAACCAACAGGTATATTTCAATTTTTTTTTAATATGATGTATACTAGGTAAGACTCTTCAAATTACTATCCAAGAAAGTGTTGCGAATTACTCACAGCTCCAGGGACGGACTAGCTGTGACACTCATGGGCCCATTTTTTTTACGCCCTGTATGATAAGAACTCTGGACAACGTTTTTTACATACCTCTAACTATTGACTAAAAATTAAGTACTCTTCATTCATGTCGCTAATCATAACCGTTTTCGGAAAAACGTCATTTTATTTATATCATGTATTTAGCGTATTTCGATAAAAGATACTTTTTTTTCGAGTTACCTTTGCAAACGTTGCTAGGTTAGAAATAAATGAATATCCTTCATTTCAGAACTTGTCAACTTTCACATTACTGATACATTGATGCCTTATTACTTTGATATTTGATTTTTGAATTTCGTTGTGAAATTAATTGTGAAATAATTCGAAATATGGAATACACGTTTATTGAGTATGCAGATATGCATCTGATGTATGGTCTTGCATCTTCCAATGCTTTGGAAGCCAGAAGGTTATATCACGACAGATTTCCTAATCGCACTCTTCCAGATCAGAAGACATTTCAACGAGTTGACCAACGTCTAAGGGAGAATGGTGGGCGATTCTTCTTAATAAGGTATAATAAGGTAATGTTATTTACTTCTTTCATAATTTTAGGAAATTTTGGAAAAAGAAGTAATAATACTGGTCAGGGAAGAACAGTACGTACGCCGCAATTAGAGGAAAATATTTTAAATGCTGTATATGATACTCCTTCAACGAGCACTCGAAAATTATCAGCGCAGTTTAATGCGTCGAAAACAATAGTACATGAAGTTCTTCAAGAACAACTGTTATACCCATATCATTTGCAAAAAGTGCATGAACTGATTCCTGAAGATTTTCCCCGTAGAATGCATTTTTCAAACTGGCTATTGGATCAGCAACGAAATAATGTAAACTTCATTAGCACTATTCTCTTCACGGATGAAGCAGGTTTTACCAAAAATGGTATCATGAATTTACATAACACCCATGTATGGGCTGATGAAAATCCTCATGCCACTATTGTTTCGCATCGCCAACATCAGTTCCAATCAATTAATGTCTGGGCAGGAATCGTTGGCAATTTTTTGATTGGACCATTCGTATTGCCGGCACGATTGAATGGAATACTTTATTTGGAGTTCCTCCAGAACGCTTTTAATGATTTAGTCGAGCACTTACCACTTGAAACCCGCCGAAACATGTACTTTATGCATGATGGGGCACCACCTCATTTCAGCGTTGCTGTGCGGGAGCACCTGAATAACGTCTATCCAAACCGTTGGATAGGTAGAGGAGGACCTATTGCCTGGCCTCCTAGATCTCCCGATCTAACGCCATTAGATTTTTACCTGTGGGGACACCTCAAAACCTTGGTGTATTCCACTCCGGTCGATACTAGGGAGGAACTTCTACGGAGAATCACGTTTCATTGTGATGTGATAAGGAACAATGCTGGGTTATTGTGGCGGGTACAGCAGTCCTCAATTCGTCGTGCTCGCGAGTGTATCAGACTTCATGGAGCCCATGTTGAACCCTGTTACGAAGTTTTTAACTAAGCAGTTAAAGTTCAACTTTTTATTGAAACTATGTTGGTTATCGTGGAAAATTACGCTAAATACATGATATAAATAAAATGACGTTTTTCCGAAAACGGTTATGATTAGCGACATGAATGAAGAGTAGGTACTTAATTTTTAGTCAATAGTTAGAGGTATGTAAAAAACGTTGTCCAGAGTTCTTATCATACAGGGCGTAAAAAAAATGGGCCCATGAGTGTCACAGCTAGTCCGTCCCTGGAGCTGTGAGTAATTCGCAACACTTTCTTGGATAGTAATTTGAAGAGTCTTACCTAGTATACATCATATTAAAAAAAAATGAAATATACCTGTTGGTTCAAGAATTATGTGTCAAAAACTTAATTCCATGGGAGCTCTTTGGGAGCCCATATCTCCGAAGAGGAGGCCGATACAAAAGAAGTTTATATGAACTTATAGTATTCTTTTCACGTGTTTTCTTCATATCCGGGAGATTTCCCACATGTTTCCGGACACCCTGTATATTCTCTCAACTGTGATAGAACCAATGATAATCGAAAGGAACCAAAACCACCGACAAAGATACGTTTACCCAGCTCGAACCGTTTACGAGTGCTTGACCCACTTGCAAGAGTAATGAAGAACGTAGACACCATACAAGAAGTTTTCAATCAATGATTTTTTTTTTTTTATGTATCTTAATTATCAATTACCCTCATTTTAACATGCGATAATCATATCCCATAATATTATTATAATTAAGTCATGGAAACCATCCATCCTTCTCAAAGTGGTCCAGATTTTTCAAAGAAAAAACACAAACGCTAAGTCGGTCGACCACAAAGTTTAATTACAAAAAGATTTTTGTGACTAGTTTCGGCTCAAGCAGCCATCTTCAGACACAGTATATATATAGTACCTGTAAAGATATTGATTTACGAGAAAAAATGTCATATTGAGGAAAAAACATACCTATAAAGTACACGTGGAATCACACATAATTGATTAATTGAAATTTGAAATTGCAATCAATTCTAAAGACAAGATTTCTCAATCAAAAAAGTCAGGTGTGTATAGATTGAATTGTAATGATTGTAACTCTTCTTATATTGGTCAAACTGGTAGAAGTTTTGAAACCCGTGCCTCTGAACATAACAGACTCATCCACAAATTTCTCAACTCAGATAATCCTAACACTACATCTTCCTTTGCAAACCATATTATTGATTCCAGTCATTCTTTTGATGTTAACTGCAACATGGATATTATCCACATTTGTAATAAAGGTCCACGGCTAAACCTCTTAGAAATTTTAGAAATCCAAAAATGTATGAACAATCCCAATTTTAACTGTCTCAATGACCGAACTAATTTTGATCAAAACCACATTTTTCGCACACTTAAATTCTCATGACCATTTTATTTTACATTTTTCCTAAGCCGACCCTGTTCCATTTTGTTCACCTTCCTGAATTCTTCTTCTTCTGGGTTAGATCACAATTAGTACACCGTGACACTTCTTCTCTTTTCTTGGAATACATATCATTCGGCCTTACCACATATCTCTCCTTTAGGTTTTTAGACATAATTAATCTTGTAATTGATTCATTTTCAGAATTTTACTGCAACATTATCACAACTCAAAAATTGTATCTTATATTGTGCATGTCATTTGAATTTTTATCAAATGTCAATGTCATTTGTCATGTAATTCTGTCAACGTCTATTGCTTTGCTTGACATTTCGTTGCCATCTCCTTGGCTTTTGTTTTTTCAAAAAACGGCCATTAAGATGAAACTCATATGTGAGTGAATTTAACTGCTAGTTTTCCAATTTTTCTGCCAATGTTGAATCTAATCCTTATTAGGTTCTTTTGGCTGTTCAGTCGGTTCAAAATAATACAAACATTTTCACCTGACTGAATTTTGGCCAATGACCCTTGCAATTTAAATTTTTCAATTAATCAATTATGTGTGATTCCACGTGTACTTTATAGGTATGGTTTTTCCTCAATATGACATTTTTTCTCGTAAATCAATATCTTTACAGGTACTATATATATACTGTGTCTGAAGATGGCTGCTTGAGCCGAAACTAGTCACAAAAATCTTTTTGTAATTAAACTTTGTGGTCGACCGACTTAGCGTTTGTGTTTTTTCTTTATTATTATAATTCACTGGGCAGAAGGACTTCGGTCAATTGCCTTTTGAACATTTTGTATTTATGTTCAATAAAGCACTTTTATTATTATTATTATTATTATTGACAATTAATGTCAAGTAATTCAAAAACTTATCACTCTTATCAGTACACAATACACAAGCTAATGGCACTTATGGGATTGAGTGAGGATTGAGTTTGTTTTCCCCCAGTTTTGACGTGGCTTTGACATGGAACGATGAAAACCGAGGGCCACCTGGTAACATTGATTCCCGCGAATATACGCCATTTGAAAATAAAATATGTTGGGTAGCTGTCAGACAACTGTCAAATATTATGGATTTTTTATGTCATTAGGAAGGTACTTCAATGTCATTCAATAATATTTTTGAATTTTTCAACTATCTTGTCAAATAGGCAAGATATTGCCTGTATACGATAACTTGGGGCACCCGGTATAACTGGTCACCTGGTATTTTGGTGGGAGTCTACCAACTACTGAATAAAATTGTTGATCAAACAAAGAGCCACTTTTAATCCTAATCAAACAATATCCCTTTACCTTTGCTCTTTACTTAGCGTGCTCGGTTATACCACATATTTATTCTGCAATGCAAATAATATACATAAATAATTACCTCTACTTTTCTCAACAACGTTCGGCAATTAATACGCTCGGGAAATTCTGATATGCATAATTGAGCAGTCAATTCGCTCAATTTATCTGAAACAGAGAACCTCATCGTTCCCTGACGAATTCATGAGCCATCAGTATACATTTCGAAACGTGGTGAATAACCAGGGCACCCTAGATTTTAGAACAGGGGGATGCACAAACTGTCGACATTTATGCGGCTTGCTAACGAATTTAAAAAATTATTAGAAATACTACGAAAGTTACACGAAAAAAACAGTTTTGTTGCACCAACAAAATAATTTTGGTCATTTTTTTTTTGTTAAATGAAACACGATTTCGCGAAATCAACAAAATATATGTTCATTCCAAATAAGCAACCCATTCAAAGGTGCAATTATTTAAAAAATCAAGTTCTACGCCTAAAGCAGAAAAAGGGTTTGAGTATGAAATTTGGATTGGGTACTCATTTACTACAAAAAAAGTACCCTTGATAACACTCGATTTACTCTCATGGTTTTGACAAAGTTTGTGTTTTAATAATTATTGTTCATGTTCTAAAATTACTAAAATGCAAATTTCGTCAAAACCATGAGAGCAATCGAGTCTTATCAGGAGTAGCTTTTTTGAAGTAAATGAGTTGCGCATTCTAAATTTCATACTCAAACTCCTTTTCTTCCATTGACGTAGAATTTTTAAAGGTGCAATTATTTAAAAAATCAAGTTCTACGCCTATGTATTATTATCGGACAAAATTTTAACACCATTTTTTTTGCCACATGAAACTATATCAATATACCAAATTTCAGCAAAATCGCATATGCCGTTTTAAATTTATATGGGAAAAACGATTTAAAAATTGTAACTTCAAGGCCCTCTTTAGCCCAAACAATGCAACTTTGGACTGAGGTAATTTTACTTAAATCGACTTATTTTGGTCTAGGGAATATGTGGTATGTTTTTGTAAAGACCTTTCACAGACACCCTGTACATACCATTTTTTTGTTTTTATAAATATGTATATCTGAGAATATTCCTTTTCAATACTTAAACCCAATCAAGGGGTTCAAACTTGAACGATGGAAACTTGTTATTTTTATAGACCTTCAATCGCAGATTCGTGATTAGGTTTTCTCAATTCAGAATTTCTTTCCACGTCCTGTTTGATGAATGTCAATTTATCATACATCCAAAAATAACATTGTAATGATTGAATTACATTACAATAACATTGAAATACATTGAACATTTTTTAATATTCTTCCCTTTTTATCATTTGTAGTAATTCATATCTACATCTACTATTTATGAATATTTGTGTTTTCCCGAGTGGCCCCTGTAGTGTTCACTCGTTATATATTTATTGATAGGAATGGTTGGCGTCTAGGAGATACCATGAGTACAGAGACTGTATGTTAAATGCAGTCTCTGTAGCCATGAGGTGACAGTTGTCAAATGATAGATTGATTTGAAGTATGAATAAAAACATCACAATCTACTAATTAACTTATATCAAACACTCAACATCAGCTGAACACCAGTACAGCCCCTGTTCCATATAAGTCTGTGCATTCCTGCTTTAGAACAATGGGGGCGCATGAATTAACTCGTACAGTTTCTAAATGAAATGCCAGGAATGATTATACGAAGATAGTTCTGGAGCCAGGACTGAATGAGTGATAGTCTTGCTGAAAACTTCTTGCAGACAAACATTCACAGCATCAGATTGTTTTGTTAACAGCAGCATATTATGTGTGTATTAAAAACATGATGATTTCAAGCCATGTAGGACCATCAAATGTAATCAGTATTGGCTTCTTTTATCAAAATTACAAAAGCTATGTTTTTAGAAAAGAAACTAACACATTTAGATACTCCAATCACTGTTTTCAGCACAAAATGGCAAGTTTACATTTTCTAGTACATAGATTAATTCCATTCCCTCTGAGCAAAGAAAAATTCAATGCTGGAAGAAGTGTTGTTCATGAAGTGGCTGGCGTCAATGGTTATGATAGAAGATAAATTAATACGTAGACATGAATTTAAGTTAACACTTCGAAATTCTACGACTTTTCAAGTGGAGAAAAAGAACTCTAGAAGAATCCCGATCCCGTGCAATCCCAAGTATACGAAGGGACTTGATAAGGTTTTCAAAGACTTAGGTTTTGGAAGCGTTTATCAGTCTGGGTCAAAATTAGGCAATTTATTAGGCAATCCGAAAGATATAGTGGACACACTTAAAAAGTCGGGAACATACGAAATAAGTTGTAATAATTGTGATAAAACATATACTTATAGGCCAAACCCGGCGACCCATAAAAACAAGGTTCAAAGAACACATAGCACATTTGGAATATGGCAGGTTAGATAAATCGTGTCTGGCCGAACATATGTTCAATCACAAGCTTAGATATATTTAAGAATAGTAATAGAGTAATGAATAAGGGTAATGGACCTATTCCATATAGCCCTCTAAATAGTTTAGTAATATAAAAATTAAGGTAAACATGTGAACTCAACCATGACAAACATTAACTTGACGGTTAGTATTTTTCACTGTTGGGTGAACATATATACCTAGTATATCAGCAGCACACTAGAATAGGATATTTAGTTTAAATCTTCTCATGAAGATGCTAACATAGTTTGCGAAACACGTGTCAAGACGTTCAAAAATTTGGTTTGGTTAGTGGTAGAATAGTGTAGTGTAAAATGACAAAAGTTATGTTTTCGATAGCATGAAATACTAAACTCATCAGTTCTAGAGTAGGTAGGTACATAAAAATAATATTAAAATCTGAAATATAATGGAAATAATGTCTGCTACATCTCCTCTGGTTCATTATGATTGATTATGTTGTTGATCCTTTCTCTTGATGGCTGCTATCGACATTTCCTTTTTTTTCTTGATATATCCTTCATCTGTGGGTAATGCACAGAGTTTTTCACCGCATCACAGTAGGAATGTGAAAAAAAACAACAACAAATGGTCCTTATCTGCAGGGCCTCCACAATAGATTGGCATTTTTTTTTCAAAATCATACCAAGTTTTTATTATTTACAATAAATCTAACGAAAACTAAATTATCATACAGGGTGTTTCAGAGTTGTGGTGACAAAAACCTAGGGGAGATTCCTCTCATCAAAATATGAAAAAAAGTGCATATGAGCATGGGTCCGAAAATTCTTAGTTTCCGAGATATAGGGTGTGCAACTTAAATAAAATTGAACAAGACACACTCTGAGTCATCTCCACAAATTTATTAGTAACATCAGGAACATCTGGACATGTTTCGGACTATCAATAGTCCATCATCAGCAGCATTATTAAAGAAATTTCTATAAGGAAGATTGTTTTTTATATGACTAAAAATCGACCAAGGTTATCTACTCACGTGAAAGTGAAAGAAGGCAATCGCAATATTACAATCTGTTGGTTCAATTTTTTTTTGTTGAGATGAAAAAAGGCAAAGTGCCCACAGCCCAAAGGGGGCTTTATGGAGGGTACAGCCACCTGGTCATCCAGGAGAATGTCGAAAAAATGGAGCCAATGATTATTGACATTGTCAAGGCACCATATACGTATTAATAAACAATACGGATCATAACGGGTGCCAGGATGAAGCCAAAAATATGAAACAAATGAATATCCATAAGGATTTGGTGGCATGATACGCATGCGCCATGCGCTATTATAGTAGTCATCAAAGACATGCGTTTCGGTGGACAATGACGTTTACTCGCCTTTCAATCAAAGCAGTATGTGTATGATCGTTTCAAAACTTTTCCTTATGGATAGTCATTTGTCTTCAAAAATCGGCTTCATGTTTCGCTATGGAAACAGATAGAGATTATCCGTATTGATTATTAATACGTATATGAAAGGCACCAAGGTAAACTGCAAGAGAGAGTGGCAAGTGACATGGAATGTATGAAGTAGGTATGTATCAATTGACAAGTGACACAAAACCACAAAACAATACTAACGCATGAGACAATGAGTGTCAGACGACTGTAGAGCAGCACCGTACGTCAAGGAGATAACAATTGTACAAAATGAGAAATTTATATGAAGGCAAGATGAGGCAAAGCATTAACAAAATTCAAAATTTGATTGTCTTTCTGGCAGATGTGTAAAACCTCGATGTTGTTGTCAATATCAAAGTGATGATTACAATTCAATATGTGATTGGCAAATGAACTTTTGGTCTTGTATAAATCTGTAGAAGAATTCTTGTAGCTGTCAATGGATTTAACATGTTCAATAACACGAGTTTGAATTCTCCTTCCACTCTGGCCAATATTTTGTGCCAGATAATCAGGATGTGAGCAAGAAATTCTGTCAAATTCAAATATGTCGTTGGGCCAACATTTCGTTTTACCCAATTTTTGATTCGCTCAATCTTCGATTCGCCCAATATTCGATTCACCCAATTTTTGATTCCCCCAATTTTCAATCCACCCAATTTTCGATTCACTCAATTTTCCATTCGGTCGAGTTTGGGTGATTCGGGTGAATCGAAATATGTACCATACATAAAAATAATAAGCCCAGAATGGTTCTTCATTCAGATTTGGCAACAACGCATCGTTCGGGTATATTCGGAGATGGTGGGCGAATCGAAAATTGGGCCAATCGAAAATTGGGTGAATCGAAAATTGGGCGGAACGCAACATACCCATCTATGAAAGAGTGTTTTTTTAGTCATTTAAACTAAATTTATTGAGTTTTCTCTCGCCCTCTGATTCTTTTGCGATGGCTTATATTATGGCCAGAGAAGACGCGACGCTGTACTTGCGTAAGACCCCGAATTATTGCGGCAAGAGCAATAACTTTGATGCGGAATTCCCTAGAGTCTCCACCAAATTTACGATCCACCGTCTCGAAATGAAGTGCCCCTTCGTTGCCTTTCGACGAGAATGCGTATAAAACGGTCATTTATACAATAAGTTACAAAATGTGGGTCCTCTCTTCTTGGGGCTTGGGAGTAAGTCAAAAACTTCGACATTTCGTGCTATCACCTTGAAGTTTGATGTTTTTATCCGAGGGGCATCCTGCTGAGGAATTTTGGTATGCACTCATGTGGAATTATGAGGAATTGCCGAGGAATTGAGAGGAATTGCAGGGCATTACAAGGAATTGTGAGGAATTGTGAGGAATTGTGAGGAATTGTAAGGAATTGTGAGGAATTATGAGGAATTATGAGGAATTGTGAGGAATTATGAGGTATTGTGTGAGCTTGTCTTATCGAAAACATAAATCTTCAGTAAGTTCAGTAATCTCTGAGAGAACACGACCACGTCATTCATGTGTATTATACGTGTAATGAAATTTCTGGATAACTATCTGCAACTGCCTAGGAAGCCAGACAGCATCAGAGGTAGAAAATAAATTAAAAGTAAAAAATAACTTTTTAATAAAAAGCTTTTATTCAAACGCCCAAAAAAGAAGAAAATGAATTTTTTCTTAATAATTTTAACTATCAACTTATAACCTCATTATACACAATTTATATGATCATAAAAGTTTGTCCCGCGATTCACTTGTGTGAATGAACTAGTACTTATTTAATTATGTAAAATCTGCTGAGATAAAATTTTTGAAATTACAATTTAATTAAATATTGATCATCGCGACAAGCTTTTATGATCATATAAATTGTGTATAATGAGGTAATGAGGAAAAATTTTATTTTCTTCTTTTTAGAGCGTTTAAATACTAGCTTTTTATCAAACAGTTTTTTTTTACTTTTAATTTATTTTTCAATTTTTAGTTATCGCAAGCTGGATTTTTCGATTTACTCTCAACGAGCGTTTTCATTTGATACCCATATTGTAGAAGTAGATTATAAATGACCATTCCACCATCTTGGATGGTCCGCCATATTCGATTTAGAATGACGTCACATCATTTTTCGAGTTACTCTCAACGAGCCTTTAAATTTGATATCCATATTGTAAAAGTATATCAAAAATAGCTATTCCGCCATCTTGGATAGTCCGCCATATTGGATTTAAAATAACGTGACACACCTTATCGTGCATTGTCATCCAAACTGAACGTGTATACAAAATTTCAGCTCAATCGGTTGAAGATTTCTACTTCAAAATTGAGTTCAAAGATTCCACCCGAACATACATACAAACATACAATGCAAAAGCTTTTAATTAAAATTAATAAAATATAGAATTAACTGGACCATTCGAATTGAAATAATTGATTTACTATATTATTATTATTATTATTATTATTATTATTATTATTATTATTATTTAGTTCATATAATTCCAGTCACGACCCTGCGGCCTCCGACGTCACGCAGAGTCGTGCTGGATAAAATCCAGTGACTACTCCTCACAGCCTGTGAGGTGAGTAATCACTGGGACCAAGTACCGTGTGCCCTAAGTAGACGCAATGATCCCAGTATGACGGCCTTCTGCATTCCACCAGCCAGGATGTGTGCCTTATCACGGCACGCTGGGATTTTCTGGATCTCCGAGAGCAGCGTGTGTCGTGTGCCTCCTAGGGAGCCGATTATCAGGATGACCAATTCCACAGAATGGTCTGGATAGAGCCGGCGGAGTTCGAAGAGAAGATCTCGATATTTAGTCCGTTTTTCCTCCTCCTTCAAAACGATGTTCGGTTCGGCTGGCGCCGAAAACTCGATCACGAACATCGCTTTGGTTTGATGGTCGAGGAGGACTACATCAGGCTTGTTAGCTTGTATCTGCCTGAGGGTGGGGAATGAAAAGTTCCAATAAATTCGGCACCTCTCATTCTCCACAACGGACTCAATATCTCCCGGAGCATAGGGCAGCACTGGGGTCTCGTCTATTCCGTACGAGTGCCTCAAGTGATAATAGAGCACTCGCAATGCCGCATTATTATTATTATTATTATTATTATTATTATTATTATTATTATTATTATTATTATTATTATTATTATTATTATTATTATTATGTGGGGGTTAATATTACCCCGATGATACCTATGACGTATTGTTTCCCGTTATATATCATTTTCGAGGTGTATTTTGGTTTTTCCTAGAAATCATCATTTCACGAGATATTCAGGATTTCATTTTGTTTGATATCCTTGTACAGGGCGAAGTACCAGGTGATTTTTCATGGTGGCTCACTCTCTGCATGAATACTATATTTTGGAGTAAAATTGACAGAAGAAAGTTTCAAGATGGCGACTGGGCGACTGGCGACTGAAGCACCACCACATTACTCCAGACAAGTTAGAAACATTTGGATAATGCTTCCACTGGTCGTTGGATTGGCCGTCGAGGTCATACGGAATGGCCAGCCCTCTCGCTAGATTTGACACCTTTAGACCTTCTTTATGTGTACAAAACTGCATCTGCTTTTATATTGGATATACGACAGAGAATGATAAATATTTCTGGAAATATCGACGTAACTGTGTTCGAAAGTGTTCGGCGTGAAATATCGAATTGGCTATGTTCTTATGTCAAGAAGTTCAAGGCAATTATTTCGAGAATTTTCTGAAGAGGCTATCAGCGCAACAATGACCTAAGCCAATTTCTTCAGTTTCGAGATAAATTGCTCAAAATTATTGAACGAGATACTAAATTATTTTGTGATGTGTATATTTGGAATTTCCATTTCCTCACTATGTAATTACAAATGATAAATGACGATTCATGAAAAAAACCCATATTTGATTTTTTTTTCATGTTTTTTTTTAGCAAAAAAATTTAGGTTAGGCAACTGTTGATTTTGAAATTTGATCAAAAAATGTTGTTATGTGAGTTAAGTATGCCATGATTTTATTAAAAACATATTAATTGAGAGTTTTGATCCTCTTATCTGACTATGGATAACAATAGTTTTTTCTCCTTACACTTGAAATATTTCTTCTGATGCGTCCTCTGACATCCTCATTTTATGATAAGGAGATCAGCTCCAGAAGATTTTTTTGTTCGTCGATGGTTTCCCCTTTGGGATACAAGGTCTTGAGTTTGGTGGATCACAGGTTCAAAATGATATTTTTTCGCAATATTGACCGACTCAAATAACACAATTTAAAAAATTTAAAAAAAAATTGAAAATAGCTTGTTGGCGTTGAGGTGGATTTGTTTCGCGCGATATGGAAGTTACAACTCTCTTACTTCTTGAAAAGCCTGTGCTCCTTTACCAGAGTTTAGATTGATTCTGGATTTATTATTCCAATTCCAGTTATTATATCCTCGTTGACGCTTTTTCCCTTTAACTAGTCCTATTTCTTGTTCCTCCCTCTCGCTAGACACTGTCGACCCATGCCCATGATTGAGAAATCTGATAATCTGCCTACTTCCAGTCGCAAAAAGATGTATAGAAGCCATACTGATACCAAATGATTTGAAATAAGACTCGAAAATACTAAGTAAACAGTTTTTAGCACTTTTGATGTCTTGCAAACAATGCAAATTATTCGTTTCCTTACTAAAGAGACGTTGACAGATAATGTGTGTCGCAGTTGAGAACATATTTAAGCGATCACTCATTGATTCCAATGATGCAATCTGGCTTTAGGAGCGGTTATAGCTGTACTACTGCACTTCTTCAGATCGTCGATGATATCATTCAAGCTACTGATCAAGGGCTATGTACAATTTTGATAATGTTAGACTTCAGTAGAGCGTTTGACACATTGAATTACGAACTATTGCTTGCTATATTACACTATATTGGTCTTTCTGAAGATACAGTTTCATCACTAGAGAGCTACCTCAGGAACAGACGACAGAAAGTACGACTTCAAGAAGAGTCAAACTATGTGGACCTCAAGTCTGGAGTCCCGCAAGGTTCTATTTTGGGTCCACTGCTTCTCAATATTCACATCACACACATTTTGAGGAGTTTAAAATATTGTAAATTTCATATGCTGATGATACCCAGCTGTATTACTCCTTTCCATACTCTGCGATAGATGATGCTTGTGTGCCATGATTAATGAAGATCTAGGGTATTTTATTGATATGGCGAGGGATCACTGTCTCATTATAAATGCAAGCAAATCTAACATAATTGCATTTGGACCCAAGAAATACCAATCTATTATGAAAAATTCAGTTAATATCATCATAGAAGATACTCCTATGATTATTTTAGATGAAGCAAAGAGTCTTGGTGTTATTATCGACAGTAAGCTCAGATTTGAGAGATTCATTAATAAACTTGTCCAAAGAGCATACTCCACAATTAGGCTCATTTATAGTAATAGACATTTGCTATCTGTGAAACTCAAAATAAAAATATGCGATAACTTAGTTTTGTCCCTGTTCAACTATGCGGATTGCCTTTATGGACAGAATTTAACCAGTCAATTCAAACAAAGAATACAGGAAGTACAGAACTCTTGTCTGCGTCTGATACATGGTATAAGAAAACGAGAAAGAATATCTTATAAACTCAAAGAATCTGGCTGGTTGAACATGGAAAATAGAAGGCAACTGCACTCGTCCATCACCAAATGTCCCCCCTACCTGTATAATAAATTAAAATTCAGAACTGATGTACATACAATCAATGTACGGTTCAAAGGACTTCTAACGCCGCCTCAATTCAAAACTGCATTTTTCAAACGCTCGTTCAGTTACCAAATTTGCAATGTATACAATAACTTTAAATTGTCAAAATTCAAAACCAGTCTTAAGCTAAAGATGAGTGAAAATCAGATCTGAACAATTTCTAAGACCCTCCTCAGTGAAAAAATCTAATAATATTAAAAGGATGTTGTTTAAGTTAAGTTAGCTCCAATCTGATTTTTGAGACCTTTGATGAAGGTTGAGTGGAAGAACAAGGCAATAGTAGGTTTACCTACTATATGAATTGAACTTCGCCTTTTATTTTCAGTCCATATTATCTACTTATAAAAAATGTATGTCAATATTGTACAGTACTGAAAATAATAAACCCGTTTATTTTCATAATTATTATTATTATTATTATTATTATCATTATTATTTACTTATCCACCAAAATATTGAAATCAATAATTGCATATATATGTTGCTGCCATCCCGTTAAAATGAAACTAAGGTTTTTTCAAGCCATTATTGCATTGAGGTTCATCTTGTGTAGAATTTTTGTAGGGAAAAAAACAGATTATCTGAAATTTGTGGCTGAATTAAGTAGTAATCTTCGATGTGTTCAGGCAATTATCAAATGCTTCGTCATTTTGTAGTAGGTGGATATATTGAATTTATATTATAGAAGGTGGTGAAGTATTCGCCAGGAGCTTCATAAAGATGAAGATGTATCACAAGAACCCCATTTTCATTTATTTATTTTTTCCCAGATGACGCCCAGTCGCCATCTTGGAATTTTCATCCGTCGATTTAACTCCAGAATATGGTGTTCATGCATGAATTTGATTACAAGTTCGAATTTGTTTCGTTGACCCGTTCAAAAAATGAAGAGGGGGTGGGAAGACACTAAAGAAAAGCACTGTATATTCCAAAAATATTCGATAATCAAGACCTCGTTTTCTCACGTGGTGAGGTAGAAATAATATGCATTTGCATAGGTATATAACTGAATTCCAGACAGGGTAGGTATAATAAGGGTATAGGGTGGCTGGCAAACGGCCCGACACAGACCCGGTATTGATTTTTAGTTAAATCGTGTCTATATGAAATGCACGCGGAGGGAAGGTTTCACATTTCATCTAATCTCATTAACTCAGAAAAATAAGGTATTATTTGATATACAGGAGGATAGCAGTAATGAAGCAATAAAATATCAAGAACGTCACTTCAATGGAAATAAACTAAGAACCTCGATCCGGTAGTAACACACAGTATATTCCGTCGAAAGTTTGAACCTTTTTACTATACATACAGGATGAGTAAATACACAAAAAGCTCAAAGTCATTTCCACACAATGTTCATGAAATGAACAACAATGGTAGATTTCGAGAGAAAAACAACTACTTTCCTGGCTAATGCTACGCAGAACATTGAATTACATCCTCCCGAAATCTATGCATCGACTCGTATAAACGAATACTGATATAAGTGATTCTTTCCTGAATGCCTATTGATTTCGATTTAGCCAGGCCACGCTTAACACCTACAGACCGGTTTCGAGCTCTTTGACTCTAATCAGTGCAGGGCAGTCTCCAGCCACCAGTCCTAAGACGTTACCACCGATACAACCGTGGGTGACGTCACTTAGTGAGGCCTAACCAGCGGCTCGAAACGACAAGCGCTTATAGCGCTATAAGGCGACCGCGTATTTCGATTTTAGTTTTAGATCATCATTGAGCCGATTTTGCTGTTTTTTTGAAGGGCTTCCGGTTGAAAAAGGATGCCAGTCGTCAACTGAGCCCTTCTTCGCACCCCATTCGATTTTATTATGGAGAAACGAAGTTTTAAAGCAAAAACCAGGATAAAACACAAATATCCACCTACACCAACCCATTCGAATTAAATATATTGGCAAAAATTGTGGTGAAGGTAAACTTATTCACACCTACTTATACAGGGCCCGCAGAACATAAACTTATCGTGAGATTGATCGAAAGAAAATCGTGGAAAATGTATTTTATTTTGATTGACATGCCTTTTGTTACAATTACCTATATTTATCTTGGAGAATTCCTATTACCTGAAAAAATAACCAGTGAGTGTTTTCAATTTTCTGTTGTTGGATTTTTCACCCAAGTGGATCGTTACACTTGCAACCGTAATTTTTAAGGGTAAAACTGCATTTATCATGCGATGGTTTTTTTTTGAAAATTTTTTTCGGTACTCACGTATTTTTGTCTGATAAACCGAATTTTATAATGAAAATGTGAACAAACCACTATTTATTGAGATATTTCAAGAAAAAGTTCGAAATTTCGCCTTCTTTCTCCCCTTGTGTTGGGGGCATTTGAAGCTACTTGCTCTTATTTTGTCATTGGACACTTTATATACTCATGATGTACTTCGATGGCACATTTTTATATAGGAAATTCAACAAGAAATATGATTTTTATGGCGAGTTTTTCATATTTAGTGAACAAGCATTCCAGATGACGACCATTTAATCAAAAGTCAATCAAAATACGAGATGTCAAATGTCAATAGATTGCTTTCGAATGACATTACACACGCCATTATTTTGAATGATATTCTTCCTTCTTTTCACTAAATATGGATTAATCTCAAGAAAATCATATTTATAGTTGAATTATATATAAATTGTCCAATATGATGAAAAATAAGGGAAATTTGTTCTAAATGCCATCCAGAAGACAGGTGAAAAAGAAGGTGAAATTTGGAACTTTTTAGTCAAATATCTTCATTATAAATATCACGATAAATGCAGTTTTACCTTTTTAAGTAGAGTGTTTGTAGTTCATGTTAATATGATAGTTGCAATTTGATCATTGGAATGAATTCTGCATTCATTGCCACGAGGCAAATGACCGTTTTCAGAAAGAAATTTGAGAATGAGAATTAAAAATGCCCGTTTATTATGAACATTCAAGAAAATTTCCTGGAATTCAGAGATGATTTTGTTGACTATAATATACGAATACAAAACTAACTGCACAATCAAAGCTTTTCTATTTTTCCTCTACTTATACTTTTTATGAGACAGTAATTGTCTTCTATTATTAATTCATCATTATAAATTATATATACCCACATTTTCGATAGCTCCTCGTCCAACGGGAAACTAAAAGCATGAACTTTTGAACCACCCACATAATTCCCCCGACAAAAGGGAACACAACACTTGAAAGGCATTGTTATTTCGCCGATCACAACACAAAATATTTCACAATTGAATTTTTCCGCCAATTATTTTGATGAATAAACAACAAAAGAATTCGGGACCGTTTCAAAAACATACGTGAATCACCGATGAATTAACACGAACTGACGCGTTAGTCGACAAGCGATAAAATAAAACACTGGCCTCTCTTGGTGACGTCACGAGCTGTTTACGTCAGAGTCTGCTGGCCTTGTTGTATCGGTGGTAACGCCTAAGACCGCCGACTAAGCGTAGCCTAGCCAAACAAAAATCAAGTCGGCATTATATTCCCCCAGAGGCGTCTTTCATAGACAATATGAAAGCATTGCCATCTGAGTAGAGAAGAAGGAAAGAAACACTCCATAACTGAAATTCCCATACGGGAGTGGCTGGTTGCCCGACTGGCGTTATTTCAACTACGAAATAGCCACAATGCTCAAAGTGGAATGACATTTTTTTTGACTAGGCATTTCATTCCAAACACAAAATTTAGATACCTGATAGTAACAAATAAATAGTAACAAAAAGTTCATAATGTAGAATAAGCACCAGATTAAATATTTACAAAAACAATTGAATTTCGAAATTATTCAGTAACAATTTTGAAGAACTTCGTGCAACAACAGAGGCAGTTTTCCAGGAATCACAAAGACATCCTTCAATGATTTTGAATGCATTAAGACGGATTGAGAAAGTGTGTGAGGGAAAATGGACATCAATTTAAACAATTCAATGAATAAGTTACTGATTAATTTCGAAATTCGATTCAATTATTTTGTAGTCTCACAAACTACCTCTCGTTTATTGGTGTCAATTCAGGATACATTTGGTTGAATTTTCTGCAAGTTCTGGCAATGATTTGATCACATTGTCCGTGTATAATAAATAACTTCATGAGAACTTCGTTTGAATAATCGATATTTGCTTTCATTCTGGGAGATTTTTTGAAACACTGTCAATAACAATTACTGAATTACTATCTAAAATTAACTTCTTCATAAAATTATATTTTTCACAAAAAGCGGCTTTATTGAGAAAACTTGTTGATTTAGGTATAGGGACATGCTATGTCATCTTGTAGCATTTTCATTCGTCTTTCAATTCATTGAGTAAAAAACAGTGAGTTCTATTTGAAAAAATGAACTTTTGACCACTTGTCTGAAGAACGGATATAATAATAATTTCAGCACGCCCTGTATGATATGGAGGCGACTTCTCGGTGTAAATTGAACACATCAAGCCTGTCCGAACCACCATTACAATATCAACTCTTTAGGATTCGATAGCCCTGATTTACATAAGTTCAATCAGGGATATGTTTTGGATCATATTTAACACAAATTATTTTTCATCTCGAAAACCGATAGAGATAGATAGGTATAGGGATTCATTAACAGAGGAGTATCATAATGAAAAGGCAATTCTGAAAATTTGTTAATATGTTCCATTTAAAAATATGGAGTTGCTATTACTTTTTGATAGAAACGGCAACGTCGCAATTCCGAAAATATTTTAGATCGATAGAACAGTAAAGTTGATAAAATGTAAGATGCGAAATTTTCAGAAAAATCCTGCGTTGCGTTCTCCATAAACGTCTAACGTACCATCGACCGTGAATTACCCTGTATATTATGAACTTTTCATTACTATTTATTTGTTGCTATCAGGTTAATCAGTGTTGGTATTGTTTTTTGTCCTCTTCATGGAGAAATCAAAACAAATATTCCTTCAAGTGGAACTTTATTTGTATGAAAAATCTATAGCCCACTATTAAAATTCAATGTTTTTGTGATTTTGAAGCATTTCTGAAAATTTTAAATCAATACATTATATTTCATTTTGATTTTGAAAAAACTTGAGAATTCAATGAGCTTATAAAATACAGGATGTTCCTTTTGAAAAACCATGAGTTTGAGTCATATCTCCAAAACCATACTCCGAAAAAAAAAATTGAGTGCGCCACTGGATTCTGCGTGAAATTCTCTATGGGATGAAATTTCAATTTGACATTTTCGCTAGGAAACTTCGTAGATATAGAGGGGGTCCAAAAAGTATAAGTTTTCAAAATCGTCCTGCATCTCATAAACGGAAACAGTTATGCAAAATCTGATAAGGTCATCTTGGGTTTCACAATAAAAGTGGCACAGGATCACGAAAACCGCAAGGTTCTATCTCGAAAGATAAATGAGATATCAAGTAGAAGCATCGAAAACTGGACACACTACAGTAAAATTCAAAAGCAGATACAGGAATCCATAGGCGCCGATACAGTGGTTACATTCCCTTTTTCTAGAAATAAGTAGGACGACACTGAATAACATTATGTCTGCAGCATATTGCCTTTCACAACTTCTTTCGTTTTTTCATATACAGTCTGTCATATCAAGAGCCTTCGAAAATTTTGAAAATTATTTTTAGTTTTTGAGTTATATCGAAAAAAGTGAATTTTTGGAATTTCTATTTTATTTTTTTTCTCCGTTATTATCAGAGATACAGAAAAACTGAAAATACTTTTTCATTGCAACTTCTGATGAGGTTTAACGTGGTGATACCGATTTTTTTATGCAACGTTTCGTATTCGTGGAACCATCATCAACTTTTGTTTTTTAAATACGGTCCTGATAATTTTTTCACAGATTCTGAAAGGTTTTGTCATTTTGAATTCAACAATGTACTATACAAGGTGATTCGAATGTGTTTCGACCTATTTCTATCCATCATCAATGTTTTTTCGAACTTCCAGAAGAAAAAAGCCATCAGCTCCACTTATTTCTGATCATTCAGTGTCAAACTTGATGGATTAGTTATTCAATACTGAAAAGTGAATAAAAAATATTTCACTACATCATTCGATCAATGCAGCGTTTAAAATTGTTGATGAATTCTTACACGAATTACTTTAACAACTTAACTTTGACAATACCTACAGAGACATTCATAACAAATGTTCAAAATGATAACCATTATTTTCTGAACAAAGATATCCTCTTCTCACAGTTGCTTCTAAGACATTGCTAAGCATTTCTGGGGTTATTCTATTGAATGCTTCGAAGACACTGTCCCTTAGTTCTTCTTCATCATCAAAGTTATTCGCGTGTACAAAGTTCGATATATCTCCTAAGAAAAAATCCAGCTGTGTTAAATCAGGCGACCGCGCCGGCCAAGGGATAAAAACGCACGGACTTCTCTGGAATTATGTAAAGGAGCGCCATCTTGTTGAAACCAACAGAGTTCTGAACTTCCGCAATCGGTAAATCATCCAGAGCTTCCTCAAGATGATTCTCAAGCGAATTTCTATAACGTTCGGAAGTCTGTGTTTCATGGTAAATAGAAGGAACAATAATTCGTGTACCAAATATTGCAACCCACATATTAAAGCCGAAACGGTGTTGGTGTCTCGCTGTAATGTATAAATGTTCATTTTCTCGTGAACAATAATGTGTATTTTTTCTATCGAAGCTACCATGATTAGTGACCATGCTTTCATCAGTCCAGATGATTGTTCGAAAGAAATCTGCAAAATTTTAACATTTCCTGGTATACCACTCACAGAATGTCTTGCGCCTTTCGTCATCGCCTGGTTTTAGCGCTTGACATATTCTGAATTTGTATGGATGGAATTTTTGTTTCCGCAAAATGAAATGGGTTGTTGATTGAAACCAGTTGATGAGGTATTAGTGTGTTGACTAATTTTCCTTCAAAATAAGTGGAACTGATGGCATTTTTCCTTTGGAGTTTCGAAAAAACATTGATGATGACCAAAAATAGGTCGAAACACAAATGAACCACCTTGTATAATACATGGTTGAATTCAGAATGAAAAAAACCTTTTAGAATCTGTGAAAAAATTATCAGGACCGTATTTAAAAAACACAAGTTGATGATGGTTCCACGAATACGAAACGTCGCTTGAAAAAATCGGTATCACCACGTTGACCGTCATCAAAAGTTGCTATAGAAAAGTATTCTCAGTTTTGCTGTATCTCTAATAATAACGAAAAAAAAAAAAAATAGAAATTCCAAAAATTCACTTTTTTCGATATAACTCAAAAACTAAAAATAATTTTCAAAATTTTCGAAGGCTCTTGATATGAGCCTCCGAATGCGCAACTTTTTCCCCATTTAACCGATTTCGTATCTCTTACCGTTTTCGAGATCCCCATGCTGTTCAACCTTATCTTGGACAGACTGTATTTCATTCGGAGTTTTGCTCTTTCGCCAAAATATAAAAATCAATGCAATACGCTCCAAAAATACACAGGGTATCTGAAAGTACCAGAGCAATGAAGTTCTGTGAATAACATTCAACTATCAACATTTTTGGTATCCCCTTTAGTTTCAAAAAGATGATGATGACTCTATAGTTTTGTGGAAGACCCTGTAGAACATAAACAACATTCATCACGCGCAAATGCAATGGCAAACAAAAACATTCAACATGCACAAATCATAGAAAAACATACATAGTCCACTGCTCTGCGCGTATCATCATCAGTCATCGGTAACAGTATTATAACAGCACAGATTAACAATCCACCCAACAAATGCATTCCGTACTGAATACAACAGTGCATACATTCGGAAATTTCCCATTTACCTGTGCATAAAAGCGAGAGAAAAAATTAGCAGAAAGAGGATTTTGTATTATGCGATTGAAAAACTTCAGTGCATGGAGGTCGAATACCATTGCACAATGTATACTAAACCAGTGGCGTGTTTAGAATATCGCTTTAGGGGAGGCCGAGGCAAAAATAAAAAATGTTGCCAAAATTTGTCGTGATACATTGACGAATATAATTAAACGAAATAACACCAGAACAATAACCATTCTTTTTTGATTTGGCTAAGCAATGAACAAACATGGAAAATAGTATACTTATAAATTTCATTCGTCTGGCTTTACTTGTGGCGAACCTATTTATTACATTTTCAATATTCAAATCAACTTCTTTGTAGACCATTCAAACGCTCTTCATCCATAATTGACCGTAAGTGGGATTTCTTTCCGCTGTTGCCGTTGATACAGGTAGAGTCACAAATATTTGCAGTAATATCTTTTTTTGCAGGGAAAAAACTCGCTCCAAAACAAAGTGCTTCGATTGCTGTAGAGGGCAAATCTGGTTTATTTTTCTATCTTTTTTGCCACATTATTATTTCAGCTCTTAGTTCTTGTTTTCATATGACTCGAGATTACTCATGCAAAGTTACCACCGCCACCAACTACCTAACTCAGCGAATCTACAGTCTACAGCTAACTGAAAACTTAGAACAGTACCAATCCAGCAAATTTTCGTCCAATCTCCATTTCTTCAACGCTCTCAAAAATTATTGAGAAATTAGTTTAAAAACAAATGTGCAGCAATTTGGTTTTCAGAACTCAAAAAACACAAATGATGCAATTTTCGCATTGCTAGAAAATCTTTATGTGAAGCTCAATTCTGATTACTATTTTCGCAGATGACACCACACTGTTATGGAGTGGAAAGGAGGAAGAGATTTTAAAAAACCATATCACTTCTGATATTGAGAAAATCAAACAGTGGTGCGATGCAAATTTTTTGTGTTTCAATGTGAGTAAAACAAGCAATACTTAATAGTGAATGTAGTAAATACCTCGGGCTACACATTGACCATAAATTGAAGTACGTGGAGCACATTTCAAATCTGAACAAGAAATTATCATCAGGGTGTTTTGCTGTTCGATTAGTATTTCATGAACTAGGTTTAGATTCAGCAAAAATTACCTATTCGGCGCTTATTGAATCATCTATTAGGTATGGTATCGCATTCTGGGGTTTTTGTAGTGCTCAGTTGATGACATCGGTCTTTGTTCAACAAAAAAGAGCACTCCGATATATGTGTGGCGTGAAATCTAGAGAGCACTGTAGGTTAGTGTTCGTGAATCATCGAGTAATGACAATAACCTGTCTTTTTATTCTGGAAACTGTTTGTTTAGTTCACAAAAAATATAAAAATGCAGTCTCTACTAACAGATACAATACAAGAACTTGTTTCCATATTCATCTTCCGATTCCAAGATCTACATTGACAAAGAATTCTTCAATATATGAAAATTTAAAGATATATAATCACTTGCTTGCCGGCTGATCTCAAAGATATATAATATGATGATAGACAATTCAGAAGAGCTCTGAAAGTATTGCTTCTCACTAAAGCATATTATAATATGAATGAATATTACTGTGATGATTTATAAATCTTCATGTTTTTTGTCCTAGCCATTTATTTATTTCATTGATTCTGTTAATTTTTTTATATTCTTGTAACTTTTGAGTAACTTATTATATATCTGTATTGACGTTTACATATTCTTTATGTGTATTGTAACAATGTATTTCCAATCTTCATATACAAATTTGTACTCTGCTTTGTCAATAAGATTTCATCTTGGACAATAAAGCTCATTTTGATTTGATTTGATTTGATGAACGCTGATCATTTGGCAGCCACGTGATCGCCACCGGTTATATGAACGGAAACGGAAACACGATCGCCACCCGCCGGTCAGGCTGACCGACGGGCGAAGAGAATAATATTCTTCTTCTCAACTGTTCATGGATCCACTTCAGGTATGAACTAACGATTCGACGAGTTTTTCAGTGCATAAAATATTCACACCGTGTAGCATAAAACAATCATCATATATTTATAATTAAATGGTAGATTTCTATAAATATTAAATAAGACTGGATGAACCGACATTTTCGTGTTTTTTTATTCGAGTGTAGTCTGCTTTGGGGGGGGGGGGAGCGGGCCCCTCTGGCCCCCCCCCTTAAACACGCCACTGTACTAAACTGCGAGACAAATGAAGTAGTCCACCTGAATATTTCACTTAATTTTGAAATAAAATATTATAAAAAATACTAGTCCGATTCTGGAACGGTTCGTTCCATGTTGTGTAATATGCGTTCAAAAATGAGATGGTCTACCTACTCTGCTCATGAAGTTCCAGTTTTCAGATCTACAGGGGGAAACATTTACCCATTACAAAAATGAATATTTTCAAAGTTATACCAATCATATGGAAAAAATTTCGGATTTTTTTCTAGAGCATATTATGAATGCTTGATGTGTTTTGCCGAAACGGTTTCGAGATATTTTCCCTAGCATACTTCATTAACATGCAACATCTTTTTTTATGGAAAATTGACGTTTTTTTGGAATGTCCTTAATTTCAGCTGATCTGTTTATGAAATAAGAGAGTTTTTTCATGGAATCGATTCAGGGAGGAATTCATCACTCGAATTTCTTTGAATTGAGCGATCCACCGGGTAATTCGAGATACCAAAGAAACGTGAAATTCAGTCATGCATATTGCGAGAGTCTCGTTTTCGAGTCTCGCATGGTCTCGTCTCGTTTTCGAGACAAGACTCGAGACGAGACTCGGACAAGACGAGACGAGAGTTTTATTGGTCTCGTCTCGTGCAAGACTTCTCGTGTCTCGTGCGAGTCTCGCAGGTAAATATTTCTGCGTGCCGACTGCAGACTTGAGAATTTCATTCATAATACAACATATTTAGAAAGAATTCAGACTATTTAGCACAGATAGACAAAGCATTTCATTCATAAATACTTTAAAAACACAATCCATGATCTCTTATGGCGACGGGAAATAAAGGCAATTCTGTAATAATTACAGATCGCAAATTGAATGACTACCTGAAAATCTATAAATAAGTCATTCTGTACTAAATAGACTTACTTTTCAATAAATAATGTGATTTTTGTTGTAATTTTGTCTTCCTACTTCTACTTTATACCTAGAAAAAAGGTAAAGATGAATATCCCGTACTAGACTGGAACAAGATTATGCATGACGAAATCGCGATACATTTGCGAGACTCTCGTACGAGACGCGAGACAAGACGAGACTGGAGACTGCGAGACGAGACAAGACTTCATATTTCATCGGCGAGACGAGACTTTATGAAAGTCTCGTCTCGTCGGTCTCGTGTGAATCACTAATACCATTCAAGAATGATTCAGGAAGAGTGGGATAGAGTATGCCACGCCAATTTATACAAAGGTTGGTAAAGAGCCTGCCATCAGGATGTCGTTCTCTCCAGCATGTAGGTGTAGGCCCTACTAAATACTGAAATTTCCTGATGTGTTAGTACATCGGATGAAAAACAAATGTTTGCATGAAATTTAAAGTTATTGTAATCGAATCATGCGAAAGCCATAATTCTCAATATACCTTGTATATTACAGACAACAATGAATGGTGTGGCGAACACTTATTACAATGCATAATAGCTCATGAAGAAAATTTCGATACATGAGGATACAACACTAGATCACTGATTTGACATTCAGGAAGAAATAAAACGACATGATTTCAATATTGGACAAAATATTCTGTTAACTTGTCATCAGTAGATCAAAAATGATATCAGGAATGATATAAATCATTCTACAACAATATATAGAGCATTCAAAGTTGAAATCATAATATGCATAACTGAATTTCCCTCTAGATCGGTATTCGCTCAACATCAAAGAAATACAAGTGATGAATCCCTCGCTGTACCGATTTCATGAACGAACTATCTTATTTCATGAACAGATCAGCTGAAATTGAAGAAATTTCGAAAAACGTCAATATTCCATAAAAAAATCCATACCGTTTCGAAAAAAACCGGAAAAAACACATCAAGCATTAAAAATATGCCCTTGAAAAAAATCCAAAAATTTTTCATATAATTGGGATAACTTTGAAAATATTCATTTTTGTAATGTTCATATTTACTTTATTGATGACACAATTTTTGTCACACACTAGTTTAATTTTAACATTTCATATTTACCTCGACATTAACAAAATGTTTTGACTATAAAAGATGTGGTCCTTATTAGAAGGTGGCTATGAGTGTATAGAATGTTTTTTAATCCATGTCACCTACCTGTCAAAATTTTTCATACGGTGGTGATACTAATCCCGGATATGAAAACTGCTAAAAATTATATGTATGTATATGGTTGGGATTAAAGTTGGTTTCTGGAATTTCGTAGTTTTGATATCCTGGATTATCCGAGTGATTGGAGTTGATCTATGAATTTTTTTAAAATTCGACATGTGGGTGACAAATATTGTGAAAAATTCTGCAGTCGCTTTTTCTCTCTCAATTAGTTAGTAGGTCCACAGATTTTTTCGAATTTTTCAGTCAATAAATAGTGCTGGATATTGGTAAATTTTGAATGTTGGTAAAATTCAAACTAGCGTGTGATGGAACACAATGTTGCCACATATTTTCAAGGCCTGTGGATGAAATATCTACTGAAAAATTAGAAATTATCTAAACTAATGGCTAAATCTTGATATTTCTCATAAGTGTTTTATATTTTTACTATTTTTAGACAGGACAGAGCATCATTTTTTTATATATAAAAAATTATACAGGGCGTCCCGTTAAAAAAAATAACTTATATATATCCGAGGGGTGAACCGCGGTCAAAATTGTGTACACCAAACTTCAATTTCACAAGGAATTCCAAGGAATTTCAAGGAATTCCAGTTGTTTGTACACCAGAATTATACCGCACGTCACACAAGGAATTCCAAGAAACTCCAAGGAATTCCAGGGAATTCCAAAGGAATCCAACGAATTTCAAGGAATTCCGAGGAAATTCAAGGAATTCCAAGGACATCCAAAGAATTCCAAGGAAATCCAAGAAATTCCGAGGAAATCCAAGGAAATCTAAGGAAATCCAAGGAATGTCAAGGAATTCCGAGGAAATCCAAGGAATTCCAAGGACATCCAGGGAATTCCAAGGAAATCCAAGAAAATCCAAGGAATTTCAAGGAATTCCAAGGAAATCCAAGGAATGTCAAGGAATTCCAAGAAATTTTAAGGAAATTCGAGGAATTCCAAGGAAATCCAAGGAATTCCAAGAAATTCCAGTTGTTTGTAGCCCAGGAATATACCGCATTTCAATGAAGGAATTCCAGAGAATTCCAAGTATATCCAAGGAATTCCAAGGAAATCCAAGGAATTCCAAGGAAATCAAAGGAATTCCAAGGACATCCAGGAAATTCAAAGGAATTCCAGTTGTTTGTACACCAGAATTCCACCGCGGTTTACCCCGAGGGGTAAACCGCGGTCAAAATTGTGTACACCAAACTTCAATTCCAGAAGGAATCCCAAGGAATTTCAAGGAATTCCAGTTGTTTGTACACCAGAATTATACCGCACGTCACACAAGGAATTCCAAGAAACTCCAAGGAATTCCAGGAAATTCCAAAGGAATCCAACGAATTTCAAGGAATTCCGAGGAAATCCAAGGAAATCTAAGGAAATCCAAGGAATGTCAAGGAATTCCAAGAAATTCTGAGAAATGTCAAGGAATTTCGAGGAAATCCAAGGAATTCCAAGGACATCCAAGGAATTCCAAGGAAATCCAAGGAATTCCAAGGAAATCCAAGAAAATCCAAGGAATTCCAAGGAAATCCAAGGAATGTCAAGGAATTCCAAGAAATTTCAAGGAAATCCAAGGAATTCCAAGGAAATCCAAGGAATTCCAAGAAATTCCAGTTGTTTGTAGCCCAGGAATATACCGCATTTCAAAGAAGGAATTCCAGAGAATTCCAAATAAATCCAAGGAATTCCAAGGAAATCCAAGGAATTCCAAGGAAATCAAAGGAATTCCAAGGACATCCAGGAAATTCAAATCAAATCCAGTTGTTTGTCCACCAGAATTCCACCGCGGTTTGCCCCTCGGTTATATCGGAATAATATCAACTTATTCTGGAAATCTGACGGCGCCACTATATTATACGTGAAAAAAATGTGTAGAAGGCAGGATCAACTTTTTCGATTAGTTGAAAGATAAATGATAGATACAAGGGGGGGTTCGAAAATGCAACATTTTCAATTTCACTCTGTATCTCAAAAACGAAGCGAGTTATGAAAATTCCGTTTGCGGTATCGCGAGTTTCACAAAAAAGTAGACGACGTCTAACCTAACCTCAAAAACCACCCGGGCAGTATAACGTCACAATGTTACTAATTAGTAATTAAACAGGCAGAATGCAGATGTTTTTCCATTGTTATCTACTCACCTGCAGTATCGACCAGCTAAAAAAGGTGGGAAACCCCGTAGTTTCACACGAATCACGCCCCATCATTCAATAACAGGTAATAATTATTAATTCGATTATTCGATTTCGTCCACTTTAGTCGTGGCTGGGGCCAACGAAAGGGAAGCAACCCTTCACCGCGAGAAGGAATGCTTCGACTGGTGGAAAATTCAGCATTGGGTTTCTAGTAGCGATCCTTCGTACTATCTAGTACGCAATAATTGTAATAGATCGTACTAGATTCGGCGAGTGATGAAAAAATACAAGGTGTGTAACATAAGTACGATAAAATATTCAAGTGACGTATTCCTAAGACAAATTTATCTATATACAGGGTGGGCCACCAGTAACGCCTCGGTCTCTAGAAGGCTAACCACTTATCTTCTTGGAATTCTTCCTCTCTAGGAAGTTGCATGTCAACATAGGCTACCAATTAAAATTATTTCGAAACATACAGGGTGTCCCCAAAACCCATAAAACACTGAAGTTAAACTTTTTTCTATCGAACACCCTATATATTATTTCATTTTGAGATTCTCCCTGATGAGCTGATTTCAACGACCCATCATACTTGGGGTCTAGCAGTTTTAATTACTGAAATATAGGGTGTGAAAAATCGAGATTTTCCAAGTTCAAGAATTTTTTGTGTCGAAACTATTCATAATTGGTCAAAACGGCTTACATGTCCCTATCTCAACTTTTGATTAACTATCTACTGATATTTAATTGGGACATATACCGGGTGATCAAGATTCTGAATTCTGCACCACCCTGTATTTGTTTCAATTAAATATCAGTAGATAGTTCATCAAAAGTTGAGATAGAGACATGTGAGCCGTTTTGACCAATTATGAATGGTTTAGACACAAAAAATTCTTGAACTTGGAAAATCTCGATTTCTCACACCCTATATCTCAGTAATTATAACTGCTAGACCCCAAGTATGATGGATTGTTGAAATCAGCTCACCAGGGAGAATCTCAAAATGAAATAATATATAGGATGTTCGATTGAAAAAAGTTCAACTTCAGTGTTTTGTGATTTTTGGGGACATCCTGTATGTTTCAACATAATTTCAAATGGTAGCCTATGTTGACATGCAACTTCCTAGAGAGGAAGAATTCCAAGAAGATAAGTGGTTAGCCTTCTAGAGACCGAGGCGTTACTGCTGGCCCACCCTGTATAAACGTTTGTCCGGAAATGTTTCAAATTTCGTACCTTATTTTTTGCACAAGTTATTTTCGAAAAGCGAACACAAAAAATCAATTTTAACACTCTGTATCTCGGAAACGAATCATTTACGGACACAAGTTTATTAATACTGTTTTTCTACATTCATGCAAAAAGCAGAACTTTATTGAACTATATTTAGTGGAAAAAGAAGTTCTTTATTACACTTAGTGCAATAAAGTTTTTATTGCACTCATCTGTCATTCTACTTCAACGTGTTGTCATCATGACAAACATTTTTTATATTGCAACTGTGGTTATAGAAACGTCAGTCAAAAATTAATTCTGACAATTAACAGAATTGTACCTAGTGCCGCAACTCAATAAATCATTTTTTGCTTTTTGCATGAACGTAGAAAAAAATGTTGTATGTTACTCGTGCAAAAATTGTTTATTGCACTCGACGTGTTGTCCAACTCGGCCTCACGGCCTCGTCAGACAATTTCACGTCGAGTGCAATAAACATTCACTTTTTGCACTTGTTGCATAAATAACTATTTTCTCAAAATGTTCTTAGGAATAACGTCAATTGAATTATAGCATCTCCGTAATCAGTATATTCTATGATGTATATTTATCAACACACTTTCATTATATTTCTTCCTTCTTCCTTTTAGTTTGATCATCTATAAAAGGATTTTTCTTCAGTTTTTTGGAATACTATTCATTTTCTATTTTTTAGTTCGGCTAAAAACAAAAGCGTGTTTTTTATTGTTGTTATATTTCTTTGACGTGATAATCGTAGTCTCCTATCCCCCGACACTCTCCCCATGATACTAATTTGTGATAGAATCGGATCATGATTACAAAATTCGTCTGCCATATTGCATCATCCATATTGAATTTTCCAATATTGACGAAAGAATCATAATCTCCGATCCCGAAAACTACCAGATCATAATAACAAAACTCGTTCGCCATATTAGATCCTTCATCTTGAATTTACCAATTTTGAGGAAAGAGTCATAATCCTCATCCCCGAAAACCCCCAAATACAAATTTTGAGTAGAATCGGATCATGATTACAAAACTCGTCTGCTATATTCGATCCTCGATCAAAAATTTTCAAATTTTGACGGAAGAATCAATCTCTTATCCAGAAAACCCGCAGATACGAATTTTGAATAGATTCGGATCAAAATTACGGAAATCATCCGCTATATTGGATCCGCCATCTTGAATTCTGCAATTTTGACGGAAGAATCATAATCTCCGATCCCGAAAACCCCTAGATACCAATTTTGATCATAATTACAGAACTTGTTCACCATTTTGGAGCTGCGAAATTTTGTTTTTTGTCTAACAAAAATTTCAAGATGTATTTCCAGCCGAACTATGTATACCTGCCAAATTTCAAATCAATTGGTTCGTTTGAAGTTGATCAAAATTGAGTCCAAAGATATCAGATACATACATACCGAGTGGTGCATTATACATCATCGCAAAGGTAATTCAATTTTGAAACTAGCAGTGTGAACATTTCTGAATTCCAATTAACAAGTCGTTTTCGTGATATTCTACTTATTCTAGTTCAAATGGTATGTTTTCCAGTTGCGAGTAATTGAATGTACAGAATGAATTATTGAATAGTTATCCACAAAACATGTCCAAAATTACCTCCATTGACTTCCAGACAGTGGTAGAATCTATTTGAAAATTCCTTTTGCACATTTGACATGTTTCTCTGGTTATTTCCTGGCATTCAACCCTAATTCTTCTTAACTTACCGTCCAGATCATAGTAAATTCTGTTTTTGACACAAAAGTCGTTCAATTTGATACCAAAATTAGCTCTTAAATTGACGTTTCTATTACTGACACAAAAATAGGTATGTTGCTAGGCAACATATCTAGTTCCTAGGAGCCAAATTTGAATTTTAGTTCCTAGGAGCTAAAGTTGAACTTTAGCTCCTAGGAACTAAAAAGGATCTACTGGACGTCATCAAGAATAAACAACATTGTGATGGTTGGTTATTTGGGTTCAGAGGCATACCTGATTTGTTTCCGATTTCAGCAGATTTGGCATTTCATACCCATGCTGGAGATATAAATTCACCTTATCATAATTTAGTATTGGAATTATGAACATCTCAGTTGAGTATTTTTGTTTTGATCAGGGAAGCCTTCAAGATTCTAATACTTGCTTGATCTGTATTTCATTAGTTATTCTCGGGATGGATAACTTGTTTTTGAATAATCACGGCGAGCAATAGTTTTTTTGTCTCAAACAACCATATTGTTTAGCTTCATTTGATTATCAAGTCAAACGAAGTGTAGTATGGAGAGGAATAAATAATCACTATTATGTATCATTGTTCCATTGTTGATATGCTCACTCACCTAACATTTTCCACGTCTTGTTCCTATAGCTGGCACTGGCGCGGTATCTGCCATCATATAGAGCATCTGGTCCACACACAAATATGTCACTCTGTGGTTGTATTTATATTGAAACTACAATTCGAACATCTTAGAAAACCTAACCTGCTGTTAATGCAGGTAGGATATTCTCACCACATGGATTATTTGTCAATATTTGTTGCATTGTATACATATGGCACGGCATTGGTGGTTACTTCACATGTTTATTTGAGTTAATTGTTTCGGTTGCAGAAAAAATAGCATGTTTCATTCGGATCAAAAGTGACTTTGTTCGACTCGCAAATTTTGCATTTGCGAGGCGGAGCGTTCAGCGAAGCCGAGCGAATGCAAAATTCGCTTGTCAAACAAAGTGTCACTTTTGATCCTAATAAAACAATCTACTATTTATAAATAACGGATTTCGGATGACCCCAAAGAAAAAAATCATTGGGTGCCATGTCCGGCGAGCGTGCTGGCCATTTAAATGGTCCTTCACGACCTATCTATTTGTTTGGGAAATTTTGGGGTACCCATTCTCTCACCTGTGATACGGAATGAGGTGACACATTATCTTGTTGAAAATAAATATTATCTGCCAATAGATTTCGATTACCATCATCATAGAGGTCCGTAGAGGACCAATAGAATGGACAGCACGTCTGCCGGATTTGGTACCCAATGATTCCTTCCTATGGGGTAATTCAAAATCGGTAATTTATAAAACGGAACCAACTGACCTCGATGATTTGAAGAGAAGAAGAAAAACTGAAGAATGCCGGGCAATACCAAGACAAGTACAAGAGAAATTTTCAAATAGACTCTACCACTGTCTGGAAGTGATGGAGGCCATTTTGAACATATTTTGTGATAACCTGTTCAATAATCTATGTATTATTTACATTCATTTACTCACAATTTAAAAACATACCATTCGAACGAGAATATCTCGAGAACGACTTGTTGGAATTCAAAAAACTTTTCACTGCTAGTTTCAGAATTGAATTACGTTCGCAATGGTGTATAGCACGATCCTTATTCCCTATTCAAATTATTGAGGGGGTTGCTCTGGGGAGTAGAGAGTTCAAGCATGGTTTATTCATTTTGCGTCAAAAGGTGTCTCCCTCCATATGGAAATCGACCTGTTCCATCCTTTTTTTGTAAAATAATAATTCTGAGACATATCGGAGGTGGATAATCTCAAATGGACGACCCGGTATATACATACAGGTGATGCTAGTGAAAGGGTGTTAAAAATGGAATTAACTCTTTCAAGTACTTTGGTGCAGAATTTGAACCACGAATTTCTTGGAGTTAGAGGTATGCTGGGACAAAATATATCCCGCTCTGCAATGGGCCTATGATTTGTGGTACTACGGTTTATTTTCTCTCCCGCCCCATATTACTCCCTCATATTGGTCTTTTGAATCATATGTTCCAAGCTGAAGCGAATAAAACAATACATTATTAGTAAATAGAATAAACTCGAAACTTGTTCCGTACGTTGTGTTTCTCCTCTCGAATTGCGGCTGCAAATTTCATGCTTTTCATGTTATTAATTTTTTTGGCATTAAATACTATCTAGGCAACATAGGTAACCAACTTGTTATATTTTTCCAACTTATATGTTTATTTTTCGTTAACAATATGTGAAAATATACTCTGTTTGGAATTTGTCCCACCATACAACATGACCAAGACATTTTTCAAGGATAATGATGAGGAAAATGATGTCGAATTCAATTCAAACAACATTATATACTGTCTGATATGGATATCGAGACACCAGTACTTATATATGGATACATGGGACCCAGAAGATTTGATACCCCTATCGCGGAGTTGAAACCAGTGATAAAGAAAAAATGGTGGAGTGGATGAGATCGTTCAGCCAAAAGATTTCAATAGAACCTCTGGAGTTGCTCAAGATGGATAATCTCTCTCGTCAGTTCATCACGGACAAATTATCGAATCACATAGTTTTCCATATCAAACTAAATACTAAGCAGAATCATCAGACGACTGGAAAGATATATAAAGGAACAGATATTCATGAAATCTTTTCCTTGGATGCTGCTGTAGTCAACTCATTTATTCTTCACAGAATACTCTATATCTTTCAAAGTTATCAATGGAAGACTTGATCATCTAGTCGTCAATGAATATCAGTATCTTCATCGAGAACATCAATCGAATGGACGATTCAAATAGAGAAAAACACTCAGTCAAAGCCCGGTAATGAGAGTCACACAGGGTGCTCATCAACCTATCCGAACAAGTCGAAGGAGATAATGCCATTGGCAATTCAGGAGAGTTTGAAGTTGGAACAAACTGGTTGCCTGTTTCACTCTGTCTTGCAAAGAACAAAACATGTTTGCAGACGTTCCACAGTGATTTGATTGATGATGAGTCGATTTCTCATGAAATCTTTCACCTTATGGAATGGTGGGTTAGATTTTGACCCACCGTTTTTTTTTGTAAAAATTGGAGAATTCTGAAATTATTTCATATATGTTCGTATTTTTTGAGACATTTGGAGTTAGTTTGTTAATGAATCTTTGGAAAATCTGAAGAAAAATAAAGCTGTACATCTAGGGGGTGTTATATATAGAAATTCCTGTACCTGATATAGAGTAAAATATAAATAACTCAGTCAATAATAAAAATGTGGAATAAAACAAAATGAAGACTCTAAAAGGAGAATTCCTATGAACTGAGTACGTAAAAGTTTAACGAAATTCATCGAAAGTTTCATATTATTGATGAATTCGAAGAACGTACTAGATTATGGAGGTTTTATCAGTTGTAATAGATTAAGCAAGGTGTAAAAATAGTAATAGATTATTTAGTACAGTTGTGATAGCATCCCCAACACTGGTGGAAATTGTGGAAAATCGGGAATAGAAACAGAAACAGACCGAGTGCCGCCGATAGACGAGCGTCGAGAGCGTCGTGCCATCGGACTTCAAAATATAAAGACGGAAGGAAGGACTAATCGAATGTCTAATTTCAATATCACGTAGAATCAGTCAATTTATTCATTAATCTTTTGAATTTCTAATGTTGGGAACGTTAGGACAATGCATGTGAGCACAACAAGACAAATGTGCAAAGTAATAAAAATAATCTGGAAGCATTGAGATGGAAGTTATAAAATTCAAGGTGATTTATTGGGAAATGCGCATACAGTAATGGTAGATGAAGGATACCGAGGTGCTTCTGAACAAGCTATATTTCAACTAGGAAATATCTAAATACTCACAGTGGAATGCAATGGTCACAAGAAGAGAGAGAAACTCAAAGTCATTATTTTTATTTTTTATTTTATTTCTTAAGTAATCTACAGAACAGGCAGTTCCAATAATCGATTACAATATTAAAACTAAGTAAATCACCATTCTCAAAATAATACGATGCTCTAAACTAAATTAACTCCAAATGACCTGAGTCAAAATCAAATTGAGAGACACATTTAGTTGTAATTGACAAATAGTCCTTTTTCATTTAAATTGGCTTTCAGTTACAATTCTCATTTACTTTTAAGGATGATACCTCAATCTCAATTTTTTTTCTAAATGTTTTTACATTGCATTTAATATAGAAATCTATATTCCTCAAACAATTTGCAAGAGAACACATAATTATTGTATAGTAGGGACTTTGAACCTAGGTTTTGGTTCGAGGTTTAGGCAAAACAAATATATCTCTTCTTCTATTATTGAAATATGTACTGCAGTTCAGGCAAATTTGTGTCAACAATGGGGAAGACCACTGAGGGAAGAAATCCGTGCAAACCTCTTTCAATCGACGAATCATGATTTATATTTTATGTACAATCAATATTATGAGTTGAAGTTGAAGGGAATCGAATCTATATCGTTTTGAAATCAGCATATTTCATTCGATATTTCAAACAGCCAAATATGATGGTGGAGTCGTGACGTATTAGTCCCAAACTATAACTATCTCTCTCTGATACCTCGTCATTCTGCAGTGTTGCAGTGTAATTGGTCAGTTCAAGGACAATAGGCGTGTTGGGACTGAGACGTCGCACCAGTCACACCAATGAATTGATGAAATTTCAAATGGCGCAGGAATTGTGTGTTTTGAAATGGACATATACTAATTTATTTTTTTCATCGTCTTAGCATGAATGAAAAGATTCAAAATTAATTCACTGGTAGTTTTTCAGTATAGAGTTCACGATAATGTCGTTTTAAAAAATCAGTGGTCTTCCCCATTGTGGATTATCTACTTCATTATGCAGTAGCTTAAAGAAAAATAATATAATAGCAACTTTTCTTCTAAATTCTGAAGTCGTGAATTTAAATTCATTCAAGGAACAATAGGTCATAAAATGAACGAAAAAACAACTACTTTCCTGTCTATATGCCACGCAGAACATTGGATTACAACAGCTCGAAACCGGTCTGCTATAGTCACGCATTCCTGAACCACTTAGGCGCAGCTCGGAGTTAAAGAAAGAAACACTTGCGATTTTATTCGTCTATTCGTATTATTGCATAGATTTCTGGAGGACGTAATTCAATGTTCTGCATGGTATACTGTGTGTCCCAAATTCGATCCTCACCATTGGTATCTCAGTAACTATGAGAGATAGAGGTCTAGCAGTTTTAATTACTGAAATATAGGGTGTGAAAAATCGAGATTTTCCAAGTTCAAGAATTTTTTGTGTCGAAACTATTCATAATTGGTCAAAACGGCTTACATGTCCCTATCTCAACTTTTGATTAACTATCTACTGATATTTAATTGGGACATATACCGGGTGATCAAGATTCTGAATTCTGCACCACCCTGTATTTGTTTCAATTAAATGTCAGTAGATAGTTGATCAAAAGTTGAGATAGGAACATGTGAGCCGTTTTGACCAATTATGAATGGTTTAGACACAAAAAATTCTTGAACTTGGAAAATCTCGATTTCTCATACCCTATATCTCAGTAATTATAACTGCTAGACCCCAAGTATGATGGATTGTTGAAATCAGCTCACCAGGGAGAATCTCAAAATGAAATAATATATAGGGTGTTCGATTGAAAAAAGTTCAACTTCAGTGTTTTGTGATTTTTGGGGACATCCTGTATGTTTCAAAATAATTTCAAATGGTAGCCTATGTTGACATGCAACTTCCTAGAGAGGAAGAATTCCAAGAAGATAAGTGGTTAGCCTTCTAGAGACCGAGGCGTTACTGGTGGCCCACCCTGTATAAACGTTTGTCCGGAAATGTTTCATTTCGGAGATACAGGATGTTGAAATACAAGGAACAAATAATTTTCCGATAAACATTTTATGGAAAAAGGTTGTTTATTTCGACGAGACCTACCACATACTTAGTTTTGTTCTCAGCAACTTCACTTAGCGCCCTAGGAGCTAAGTAACATGCAACGCTATAGAAAATTGTAAATGTCCATTTTTTCGTGGAAAAGACACTGTCTCAGGTTTTTTCCAGCAAAGTACAAAAATTTCACTTTCACATTTCGTACCTTATTTTTTGCACAAGTTATTTTCGAAAAGCGAACACAAAAATTCAATTTTAACACTCTGTATCTCGGAAACGAATCATTTACGGTCACAAGTTTATGAATACTGTTTTTCTCAAAATGTTCTCAGGAATACGTCACTTGAATTAGCATCTCTGTAATCAGTACATTCTATGATGTTTATTTATCAACAAACTTTCATTATATTTCTTCCTTCTTCCTTCTAGTTTGACTATCTATAAAAGGAATTTCCTTCAGTTTTTTGGAATACTACTCATTTTCTATTTTTTAGTTCGGCTAAAAACAAAAGCGTGTTTTTTATTGTTGTTATATTTCTTTGACGTGATAATCTTAATCTCCTATCCCCCGACACTCTCCCCAGATACTAATTTGTGATAGAATCGGATCATGATTACAAAATTCGTCTGCCATATTGTATCCTCCATATTGAATTTTCCAATATTGACGAAAGAATCATAATCTCCGATCCCGAAAACTACCACAGATCATAATAACAAAACTCGTCCGCCATATTAGATCCTTCATCTTGAATTTACCAATTTTGACGAAAGAATCATAATCCTCATCCCCGAAAACCCCCAAATACAAATTTTGAGTAGAATCGGATCATGATTACAAAACTCGTTCGCTATATTCGATCCTCGATCTCAAATTTTCAAATTTTGACGGAAGAATCATAATCTCTCATCCAGAAAACCCGCAGATACGAATTTTGAATAGATTCGGATCAAAAGTACGGAAATCATCTGCCATATTGGATCCGTCATCTTGAATTTAGCAATTTTGACAAAAGAATCATAATCTTCGATCCCGAAAACCCCTAGATACCAATTTTGAATAGAATCGGATCATAATTACAGAACTTGTTCACCATTTTGGAGCTGCGAAATTTTGTTTTTTGTCTAACAAAAATTTCAAGATGTATTTCCAGCCGAACTATGTATACCTGCCAAATTTCAAATCAATTGGTTCGTTTGAAGTTGATCAAAATTGAGTCCAAAGATATCGGATACATACATACCGAGTGGTGCATTATACATCATTGCAAAGGTAATTCAATTTTGAAACTAGCAGTGTGAACATTTCTGAATTCCAATTAACAAGTCGTTTTCGTGATATTCTAGTTCAAATGGTATGTTTTCCAGTTGCGAGTAATTGAATGTACGGAATGAATTATTGAATAGTTATCCACAAAACATGTCCAAAATTACCTCCATTGACTTCCAGACAGTGGTAGAATCTATTTGAAAATTCCTTTTGCACATTTGACATGTTTCTCTAGTTATTTCCTGGCATTCAACCCTAATTCTTCTTAACTTACCGTCCAGATCATAGAAAATTTCGTTTTATAAATAACGGATTTCGGATGACCCGAAAGAAAGAAATCATTGGGTGCCATGTCCGGCGAGCGTGCTAGCCATTCTCTCACCTCTGATACGGAATGAGGTGACACATCATCTTGTTGAAAATAAATATTATCTGCCAATAGATTTCGATTACCATCATAATAGAGGTCCGTAGAGGACCAATAGAATGGACAGCACGTCTGCCGGATTTGGTACCCAATGATTCCTTCCTATTCAAAATCGGTAATTTATAAAACGGAACCAACTGACCTCGATGATTTGAAGAGAAGAAAAAGAACTGAATGCCGGGCAATACCAAGAGGAACATTCTGAAACGTACAAGAGGAATATTCAAATATAGACTCTACCACTGTCTGGAAGTTGATGGAGGCCATTTTGAACATATTTTGTGATAACCTGTTCAATAATCTATTATTTACATTCATTTACTCACAATTTAAAAACACACCATTCGAACGAGAATATCTCGAGAACGACTTGTTGGAATTCAAAAAACTTTTCACTGCTAGTTTCAGAATTGAATTACGTTCGCAATGGTGTATAGCACGATCTTTATTCCCTATTCAAATTATTGAGGAGGTTGCTCTGGGGAGTAGAGAGTTCAAGAATGGTTTATTCATTTTGCGTCAAAAGGTGTCTCCCTCCATATGGAAATCGACCTGTTCCATCCTTTTTTTGTAAAATAATAATTCTGAGACATATCGGAGGTGGATAGTCTCAAATGGACGACCCGGTATATACATACAGGTGATGCTAGTGAAAGGGTGTTAAAAATGGAATTAACTCTTTCAAGTACTTTGGTGCAGAATTTGAACCACGAATTTCTTGGAGTTAGAGGTATGCTGGGACAAAATATATCCCGCTCTGCAATGGGCCTATGATTTGTGGTACTACGGTTTATTTTCTCTCTCGCCCCATATTACTCACTCATATTGGTCTTTTGAATCATATGTTCCAAGCTGAAGCGAATAAAACAATACATTATTAGTAAATAGAATAAACTCGAAACTTGTTCCGTACGTTGTGTTTCTCCTCTCGAATTGCAGCTGCCAATTTCATGCTCTTCATGTTATTAAATTTTTTTGCCATTAAATACTATCTAGGCAACATAGGTAACCAACTTGTTATATTTTTCCAACTTATATGTTTATTTTTCGTTAACAATATGTGAAAATATGTTCTGTTTGGAATTTGTCCCACCATACAACATGACCAAGACATTTTTCAAGGATAATGATGAGGAAAATGATGTCGAATTCAATTCAAACAACATTATATACTGTCTGATATGGATATGGATATCGAGACACCAGTACTTATATATGGATACATGGGACCCAGAAGATTTGATACTCCTATCGCGGAGTTGAAACCAGTGATAAAGAAAAAATGGTGGAGTGGATGAGATCGTTCAGCCAAAAGATTTCAATAGAACCTCTGGAGTTGCTCAAGATGGATAATCTCTCTCGTCAGTTCATCACGGACAAATTATCGAATCACATAGTTTTCCAGATCAAACTATATACTAAGCAGAATTATCAGACGACTGGAAAGACATATAAAGGAACAGATATTCATGAAATCTTTTCCTTGGATGCTGCTGTAGTCAACTCATTTATTCTTCACAGAATACTCTATATCTTTCAAAGTTATCAATGGAAGACTTGATCATTTAGTCGTCAATGAATATCAGTATCTTCATCGAGAACATCAATCGAATGGACGATTCAAATAGAGAAAAACACTCAGTCAAAGCCCGGTAATGAGAGTCACACAGGGTGCTCATCAACCTATCCGAACAAGTCGAAGGAGATAATGCTCTTGGCAATTCAGGAGAGTTTGAAGTTGGAACAAACTGGTTGTCTGTTTCACTCTGTCTTGCAAAGAACAAAACATGTTTGCAGACGTTCCACAGTGATTTGAAATGAGTCGATTCTCATGAAATCTTTCACCTTATGGAATGGTGGGTTAGATTTTGACCCACCGTTTTTTTTGTAAAAATTGGAGAATTCTGGAATTATTTCATATTTGTTCGTATTTTTTGAGACATTTGGAGTTAGTTTGTTAATGAATCTTTGGAAAATCTGAAGAAAAATAAAGCTGTACATCTAGGGGGTGTTATATATAGAAATTCCTGTACCTGATATAGAGTAAAATATAAATAACTCAGTCAATAATAAAAATGTGAAATAAAACAAAATAAAGACTCTAAAAGGAGAATTATTATAAACTGAGCACGTAAAAGTTTAACGAAATTCATCGAAAGTTTCATATTATTGATGAAATCGAAGAACGTACTAGATTATGGAGGTTTTATCAGTTGTAATAGATTAAGCAAGGTGTAAAAATAGTAATAGATTTAGTACAGTTGTGATAGCATCCCCAACACTGGTGGAAATTGTGGAAAATCAGGAATAGAAACAGAAACAGACCGAGTGCCGCCGATAGACGAGCGTCGAGAGCGTCGTGCTATCGGACTTCAAAATGTAAAGACGGAAGGAAGGACTAATTGAACGTGTCATTTCAATATCACGTTGAATCAGTTAATTTATTCATTAAACTTTCAAATTTCTAATTTTGGGAACGTAAGGACAATGCATGTGAGCACAACAAGACCAATGTGCGAAGTAATAGTAATAATTTGGATGCATTGAAATGGAAGTTATAAAATTCAAAGTGATTTATTGGGAAATGCGCATACAGTAATGGTAGATGAAGGATACCGAGGTGCTTCTGAACAAGCTATATTTCAACTAGGAAATATCTAAATACTCACAGTGGAATGCAATGGTCACAAGAAGAGAGAGAAACTCAAAGTCATTATTTTTATTTTTTATTTTATTTCTTAAGTAATCTACAGAACAGGCAGTTCCAATAATCGATTACAATATTAAAACTAAGTAAATCACCATTCTCAAAATAATACCTTGCCCTTAACTAAATTAACTCCAAATGACCTGAGTCAAAATCAAATTGAGAGACACATTTAGTTGTAATTGACAAATGGACCTTTTTCATTTAAATTGGCTTTCAGTTACAATTCTCATTTACTTTTAAGGATGATACCTCAATCTCAATTTTTTTTCTAAATGTTTTTACATTGCATTTAACATAGAAATCTATATTCCTCAAACAATTTGCAAGAGAACACATATTGTATAGTGGGGACTTTAAACCTAGGTTGGTTCGAGGTTTAGGCAAAACAAATATATCTCTTCTTCTATTATTGAAATATGTACTGCAGTTCAGGCACATTTGTGTCAACAATTATGGATTATATACTTCATTATGCAGTAGCTCAAGGAAAAATAATATAATAGCAACTTTTCTTCTAAATTCTAAAGTCGTGAATATAAATTCATTCAAGGAACAATAGGTCATGAAATGAACGAAAAAACAACTACTTTCCTGTCTATATGCCACGCAGAACATTGGATGACAACAGCTCGAAACCGGCCAGCAGGTAGTCACGCGTTCCTGAACCAATTAGGCGCAGCTCGGCGTTTAGGAAGGAAACACTGCGATTTTATTCGTCTATTCGTATCATTACATAGATCTCGGTAGGATGTAATCTAATGTTCTGCGTGGAATATAGTCAAAAAAGTAGTTGTTGTTTTCTCGTTATCTACCATTTTCGTTCATTTTATGAACTATTGTGGCAATGACTTTGAGATTCTCTCCTTTTTTGTGAATCTATATCTCATGGGTTTGTCATTCCTTAAAACCAAGATACAGTGTGATTTTTTTTTGAATTGACTCGGCCGTTACTTGATGGAAATCCATGATAAATGTAAAAACTTCATAAACGATAAGATTTCCACAAATTTTCAAACACACGACATGTTTCGCTAACACAGTAGCTTCGTCAGGTGATATACTGGTACAATGAACTAAACTAACGTTGGCTTGCTTGACTTTTATATATCTTACTTTCCCAACCTGAAGGATAAGTTACCTGTGGACAGGTACGATAAACCTCCATTTTCGGAAATTAGGCACAATATCAACATTAAATTACGGTATACCGGATTAACTTGAAAGAGTTGATATCAAATACATATTATTACTTACTAAGAAAACAAATTCAACAGTGGTGAACTATTAAGGTCTTATTGATCATTAAGTAAAATGTCAAAATTTTTGAGTTTGTTCATTTCTAATGATTCAAAATGATTGAGTTTCGGTCCTTTATTTTCTACGTGCAGAATTTCGAAATTATCATCAAAACTATGGTTTTCTTCTAATATATGGTTGGCGTATGTTGAATTTGTTTTCTTTTTCATAAAATTCATCTTATGTTCATGAATGCGCTGATTAAACGTACGACCTGTCTGACCGATATATACCTTAGGACAAGATCCACATTTGAGTTTGTATACCCCTGATTTTTCGAATTTAGAAGTTTGGTCTTTATTATTTTTGATAAACCGTCCCAACGTGTTATTTGTTCTATATGCCACTTTTAAGTCCTGTTTATCTAGAAATGAAGCTAATTTCTCAGTTGATGATCCCAAATAGGTTAAAGTTCTATGATTTTAGTTCAGTTCATTGTACCAGTATATCACCTGACGAAGCTACTGTGTTAGCGAAACATATGTCGTGTGTTTAGAAATTTGTGGAAACCTTATCATTTGTGAAGTTTTTACGCAGTGTGATTTATTGATAATACCCATATTTTCAGTTTATCGCATAAAAACCACCTTATAATTTTTTTTATGTTTTTTGTCCGATTGGCATAATAAACAAAAGTCCAATTCCAAGGCCGGCCTTGAGAAAATCAATATAATTTCATGAACTATTGAGAAAAAAGCATAAATGAAAATGTCCTGCTGTGTAATGAATTGCGTAAATTCTTAATTTTCCAAAACCATTTCCTTATAAAAGGAATGGCCTGGATGGAAACTCAATATGAAGACAAGCAAAATTGGTGAGTTAAGTACATACATTCAGATTCATTCATTATAAGAGCAGAGTGGAATGGAACTATATTTTAGGCCCATTTCAAACAAAAAATTCATAAGATCCGTTCGAGGGAATCTGCAATGCGAAAAAAAAATCTTTATAGAAAAAGACGAATTAATTGCAAAACTACATATTGAAATGAAAAATTTGAAAACGAAACTGAGGAAATCAAGTAAATTGCAACGTGATACAATATCATTGAATGGCGTTTTCAATACCGATTAAATTCAATATTTATCAGTAAAAAGTGGAAAATCAAATCAATCTTCATGTTCCAAACTTTATCACTGGAGTTAAGTTTTACATACAATAAGGAACTAGCTATAAGAATGTGTGTATTTCGTCATATTAAAAACATGAGTTTTTTTCTTCTTTAACTAGGTATTGTTCTGCGAAAAGTGATTCGCTGTATAAATTGAAGTGGGTGTTTATACCCTATTTCTATTTTCCATCTACGGCAATGATTGATTTAACAGAAAATCTAACCTCTAAAATCGTATCTGACGATCAGACGCTACTACGGAAATTGAAAAGACAAAGAGCAGAATATATGTCTTATTCTCTTATTCACTCAAACCGTTGATTGATATATTACGCTACCCAGCGTAAGCGTAATATATCAATCAACGCTAATACCATCCAGTGAAGGTGGGTTTATACAGCAATTAAAATAAAATAAGGAATAAGATAAGATAATTCAAGGAATAAGGAATAAAATCCACTGTTTATAGAGATGACTAAAATAAAATTATGATTAAGAAATTAACCAATCCAATCACGGCATTGATGACAATGACGTTTCATGTTTCATGCTCTATAGAGATTCTGTGACAGAATTCATTTGGGTCATGCGCATTATCATTTTCCGAATAGAATAAAATAAAAAGATAAAAGTTGGTCATCTTTTATTTTATTCTAATTCTTATTCTCAACTTATTTCTTGTAAGAACGGTTCAATGGAATTGCCCATGTTGAACTTATTCTATTATTTCATTCCTTATTTTCTGTTATTTGCTGTATAAACTCACCTTGACTCTAGTAGTAACCAGTGAAAAAATAGAACCAAGCAATAATGTGACGATATATAGATTTACGCGCCTTTTATTAAGAAAGGCCGGTAATAGTTTTGTAGTGGCTTCAACCAAGTAACTCTTTTTGAACACTTTCGTGACTTGTCATTGTTCCACATTGAGCCCTCCAATTATACTAATACTTTTAACATGTTGAAATTAAGATTCCCTGAATGCGAATAAGATGCTCCTTCCTTTGGTCTCTGTATTCAACGGTTTTGGCGGAGGTGCAAGTTGACGTTTCGACGCGTGCCGCACATGCGAATGCGCCGACTCAACTAGGACGTGAGACGTGAGACGTGACTAGGCATTGGGATTCACCCTCGATTCACCTGAGACAAAGTCCTTTCTGAGCCGCTCAAGTCAGTGGAGTACAGGGTAATTTTTTTTTCTGCAACCGACACAAAAGTCGTCCATTTTGATACCAAAATTAGCTCTTAAATTGACGTTTCTATTACTGACACAAAAATAGGTATGTTGCTAGGCAACATATTTAGTTCCTAGGAGCTAAAGTGGAACTTCCACTTTAGCTCCTAGGAACTAAAGTTGAACTTTAGCTCCTAGGAACTAAAAAGGATGTACTGGACGTCATCAAGAATGAACGACATTGTTACGGTTGGTTATTTGGGTTGAGATGCATACCTGATTTGTTTCCGATTTCGGCATATTTGGCATTTCATGCCGATGCTGGAGATATTAATACACCTTATTATAGTTATAAGTATTGCCAGTATTGGAGTTATAAACATCTCAGTTGAGTATTTTTGTTTTGATCAGAGAAGCCTTCAAGATTCAATCATTTGCTTGATCTGTATTTCATTCGTTATTCTCGGGATGGATAACTTGTTTTTGAATAATGACAGCAAGCAATAGTTTTTTTGTCTCAAACAACGATACTGTTTACCTTCATTTGATTATCAAGTCAAACACAGTGTAGTATAGACAGGAATAAATTATCGCTATTATTATTGTTGATATGCTCACTAACCTAACATTTTCCACGTCTTGTTCCTATCTGGCACTGGCGCGGTATTTGCCATTAGAGCACCTGGTCCATACACAAATGTGTCACTCTGTTGATGTATTTATATTGAAACTACAATTCGAACATCCTAGAAAACCTAACCTGCTGTTAATGTAGGTATAGAATATTCTCACCACATGGATTATTTGTCAATATTTATTGCATTGCATACATATGGCACGGCATTGGTGGTTACTTCACATGCTAAACGCTCCGCCTCGCAAATGCAAAATTCGCTTGTCAAACAAAGTGTCACTTTTGATCCTAATAAAACAATCTACTATTTTCTCTGCAGAAGTTCGGTGACTTTCTTATTTTGGAATATTTCTTCGAATAAATTCAAGAAGAATTTAAAAATCTTTTTTCAGTTCACTCGACCGTTACTTCTTGGAAAAACCAGTGCCGGTTTGAGGTGACTTGCCACCTGATGGTGCTATGATGGACGCGCTGCCCTTCAGACTCAAAAATATTCCTAATCTTTCAGGTCTTTGGAGTTTTTTCCATGACACATTTTTTTTTTTTTTTTCGCCGAGGTGGTTGGAATCTTTTATAGACATCATATGGGTCCAATCCCCCATATGATAGTGTGGGAGTCCCCTCCATGGTATACCCACTAAACAGTTGTAGGCTCGTCTGACCGATGTCTCCGACGACACTTAGGCCTAGTGGCCCATTGTATCTCACCTACATGCCATTATCAATTTTACCACATACGACTCATGGTGCCTATTAAGGGCCACTTCAATATGAAAGACCCTTCTCGTTCAGGTCCCTGAAGATTGCTATTCCGTTCCCTGTTCTCGTCTACGAAGAAGGCCAAAAGCTTTCCTTCTCCTACGAGTGACGGGGGAAGGGGTTGGTCCAGCCCTGTGGTGCCCCCTACACAGGGCTAAGGCTGTTTACTCTGGGATGTCGCCCTGTTTCCCAGAGGCCCCGTTAGCGACACCATTCCTCGGTGCCATCCATCCATCGCCACGGGTTCCCACAGCTTGGATTAGGTTGCCAGAGCCTCGTTGAACAGTCCTTGACCACCTAGACAGACATCAGCAAATCGCCCCATCCCTGCCACAGATGTCCACAAATTGTCCCATCTGGCAGAAGATAGCAAAGAAGGTCCCAAAATGCTTCATCTGTCAAGCGGCCGCGGCCTGCCTTCCCCACACCACTTGATGGTGAGGTTGGGCTTGGAGAGGAAGAGGAAAAGAGAAGTTGGCCAAGAAAGGCCGATAGAAAGATTGAAAATGAAAGAGAGAAGAGGATATCACCCAAGACAAGTTGAAGTATGGTGAATATCCGGCTAGGGTACCTCGGGTTCACCATTCCCGTACTCACAAGTTGTGAGCCCCTGAGGGGATTGCCAGAGCCTCGTTATCAATCCGCGGCCACATAAGCAGATGTTCACAAATTGCCCCATTCTCGCACTCAGATGTCCACAAAACTGTCCCATCTGAGTGATGACAGCAAAGATGTTCCCAAAATGCTCAATCTGCCGAGCAGCCGCGGCTTGTCCTCCCCGCACTATGGTGAGGTTGGGCTTTAGGGGAGAAGGAAAAGAGGAGAAGTGACCAAGGGAGGCCGATGAAGAAAAAGATTGGAAACTGAAGAGTGAAGAGGATACCATCAAGTTGAAGACAAGTTGAAGATTAATGAGTATCCGGCTAGGGTACCTCGGGATTGCCATTCCCGTACTCACAAGTCGTGAGCCCCTGAGGGAATGACACATCTTTGAAGGGATAATAAATTCTAAAGGCACGTTGGACGTTTTCTGGGATGGGAGTAAAACGGCAAACTCGCGTCCCGGGTGCCGCGTACTATAAGACCGGCATAATCATATAAGCAGTGTATACCTATACCTCCTATACCATAGAAGTTCTACGCACACCAGTTTTTTTTTATAGAAGTTTGATGAACAAATTGAAAAATTTAATAGAACAAACAGGATATATGTTGTTGAATAAGATTAAAAACATAATTCTTTGATGATCACATAATGATCGAATACCAAGAAAAATGAATAGGTATATATATGTTCTACTCCAAAATATAGTATTCCTGCATCAATTTCATCACCCCAAGTTCAAATTTTTTCAGTTGACCCATTCAAAAAATAACAGGGGGGGACATTGAAGAAATATATGATTGGATCACAGACAGTCTTTAACTTTGTGGTTTTCTGTTTATTTGTGAAAAAATTGTTATCACCGTCATCTGTAAATGAAATGATAATCAAGGAATGCATTTCTTGAAAGCATCATTCTTGAAATCGTGCTTAAGGCGGTCCACCTTTCGATCCTGATCATTATAAATTACAAAGGTGGAGTCAATTCGACACTTATTCTGTCATGAATTGATTTGTATATTGTGTAACTGCATTGGAAAATTTTGATTAGAAGTACGTTCGTAATTATGAACAAGCGTATATTATTGGAATTCAAAAAGGATATTATTGTTTCTTGCATTTATTCAATTTTCCAGAGGAAAAATATTGACCACAGCCTCGGGGTCTCGAGAGGGAGGAAAAACATCCTTGAAAGCCTGAATCACTACACAAATGATAATAGTGGGCTGACGCCATGCTATTAGTGGACCTGAATAAAACTCTCTGACCAAACTTATCCTCCACAATTATTTTATTGCGAAAAATAATCATCAAAACCACGAATTTCAACATATCACGTGATGGGAATGATTCGAAAGATTTAGGCACTTTCGTGGTTCGTTCTTTGGATCATTCTATCGCGTCTAACTCTACTAGTTCATTGTCATTTTGTTAGCACGAACTCAATCTGACCTCAAATGAGGCATCGTGAAATAGGATTTTTTTTTCGAAGTGATTGTTGCGCCCTGTCTCTTCTCGTCCTCTAGATGTCTCATTTCAGGTCAGATTGAATACTTTGTTATTGTTCCGTGTTTGATATTTCAATCACACTCAACACGTACCGATTTTGTGGTTCTGTTCTATCAGTTCTGTGTCTAGAAGTCATTCTGTCCAAGGTTGGTAGAATTCTGATTGTGTGTGGAAGGTTGCCTCGGTGCCATGGGAATCTACAGGGTGAGCCATAACTATTGGGACATAGGCTATGGGCGGATTTTCCGGATCAAAATATGGCGATAACACCTTATATACCTTATTAAAATATTCCTGTGGAAATAGATACAGGGCGTTGAAGTAGCCTTTTTATTTTCAATAATTTCACTGTATATTCATCAATTGTTATCAAATCGGCACAAATAAAGAATAATTCCAAACAGGCAATATCATTTTATGTTAGTATTATTTTACATTTCGTTATAGGAGGCGCCACGAAGTGGATGATTCTTGATGATGAAATCGACTGGTTACTTTTTTTGACGAAACTTTTTTAGTGATTCTGATCAAAGAAATATGATCCAGATATCAATTCTACGTAGTTTTGGTACTCTTGTCTGAACGATATATTTCAAATCTATTTCATATACAGTGAATTTATTAGCAATAAACGAAAAGTCAATGTTTAACGCCCTTAGTCTATCTGTGCCAATAGTCATGACATTGTATATTCTACAATCCTTCTCAAGTATATTTTACCTATCCAACATTTCTATGATCCCAACATGAAATTTCGGATGCGATTACGTCAGGAATTATACCACTTCCTAATATTCCGCCCTTAGTCTATGACCCAACAGTTATTACTCAACCTGTATATTCTACAGTCCTTTTCAAGTATATTTACGTAATTACCACTTCCTTCCACCGCATTTTCTGATCCTGGCAACAGGCAACCCTTCTCCACAATAATCATCTATTCTACCAACCTTGATTCTGTCATTTTGTTTCGTGTATGTATGGTGTATGTACTGCTATGAAGTTCGTTTTGTGTGCGCTTGCCTCGTGTTTGTGAAGTTGTGTACGTTCTTTTTCGCTGAAATTTTTACTTTACATTCATCTTGGCAAAGAAGAAAGCTAGCCTAGAAGGTTTTCGATGTTATTTTTCAGAAGAGAAGTTTTTGGAGGAGAACTTTGAAATTCTTGGATTCAAATCATGAGCACCCTATCTTTGAAATGTCCTTTGTGCTGTGATGAGCAGTTTTCTTCCTATGATTCACTGAAATATCACATCTTGGCAGTTGTTGAAAATGTACTCTGTCCTGCTTGTAACATGAGATTTGAAAATGTTTTGGAATTGGCTGAACATGTTGGAAGAGAATGCAAGGAAAAAGATGATGTTTCTACACCAGTTGATGTCGCTTTGGTTAAACAAGAAATTCCCAAGATTGATGATCCTTCCCAATGTGGGACTGAAACAGAAGCACCTATTGCAGCTGGTGAGATAGAATTGCAAGGAAATGAAGTACAATCCATTGGTGAAAACAATCCAGAAAACATGTTGGATGTTGATAAAAATGCAGATTGTAGGTACATGTGTGAAATGTGTAATAATATGGAATTCACCTCTGTCCAAGAACATTTGGATAAGTATCATGAAGGAGAAGATGTTGTTTTGGTAAGCTTATGATGAGGCTAATGAATATATTTTTAGTGGTATTCAAATTGACATTTCCATAATGCATTACCAATTATATACCAGTAGCTTAAAATTTTTATTTTGGGGCTAAGAGAGGCCAAAAACTATTGTTACCTACTCATGATATTGTAGAAAAAATTTACAGAACTAGGCTCTCAGTGTTCATGAAATCATATTTCGCAATGCAAATTGAATATAGGCAATTTTGACACAATAACTTGATGAATCAAGGCTGAATCAAGCCAATACCTTTCAATAAACAAGCAATCAGGAAGGTGAGTAACTTTGTAATGTAAGTTGGTTTGTTAGCATTATCTTTGGTTATTTGGTTGATCTCCAGGAGGAGGACATGCTTCTAAATTATGTATACCTACCTATTACTAGTTTCAGCATTAAATGCTAGTTTATTGCCATACTGCCCATATATTTCTCATATTGCTCACTAATACCTAAATGCTGAAAGTTATTATCAATGCCTTGCACCTCATAGTTTTTTATGCCCCTTAAAAATTGAAATTGAAATTTTAAATTACCATAATACTTATTCATCTTTGTGTGTTTCTTGAGATTGGCAAAGAATACCAGAAATAGCCCAAACACAAACTACTGATAGCAGATATAAATATTCCACAATTTAGATATCCAAATTTTCCAAAATGTTTTGTAGATTTTTCTTTTGTTCAGAAAAATAAATATATGAATTCCCTTCAAATACTTGAAATATATTTTTATAAATGCACTGCTCATCATGCCGATCTTTGGAATATATTGAGGCAGGGTCATCAAATAATCTGGTAGGTATGTATACTCATCTTATCTCCTCTTCATGACTGTATCGGCTCTCTAAATTACCACTGCATTAGAGTTCTTTGCCAATGGAAGTATTCCCAAGAAAATATGTATAACCCTGTATAATTACTTGACCCTGGAAGTAAAACATTGAAACACAACCTCACTTTTCTGTAAAACATTGAAACACAACCTCACTTTTCTGTAAAACATTGAAACACAACCTCACTCTTCTCATTTGTTTACAAAAGGTGCGTTTTATTGAACGAAATTCTGAAACTGGTTTCAACTTTTCATTCCGTCTTCTCATACGGAATGACAGGAAGACGATTGTGGAGGGAGTATATAAAATGGCGGAAATGGTGGTATTTTATATAATCTAACCTCAAAATCTGACCTAAAATTGCCGTAAAGTGAACTCGCCTCAGGAAATATTTTGGAATTATTCTCAATTCTACCCAGAATACTTTCAAAAACTTCTGAACTCATCCTGAAATTACTTCTGAATGTTCAAAAATAAATTTGCGGTATTACTTGATGAACAGCAAAATCCCGAAATTATCCATAAAAAGATCAGCTGAATGTCACAACTTTCAAATATGAATCACATCGTTTTATTGGTCGTCACTTCTACTGCCACCAGTAGAAAATAAAAAAAACGCACCTAAGGAATCAAAGGATTGAACTAGTTTTTCAGAATATTTTGGCATAGGAATCCTGTTTTTTGGACATAATTTGACAGGTTATTTGTGTGATTTGATCAAAGAAATACTTCAAATAATATGAATAGAAATATATTTGTGATTTCCTGACGTTATTTCCATATATGATTGTCAGAGAAGTAGTGATTTTGGAATTAATCAACGACGAACAGTCTTCAAGAAATTGATAAGAAGGGTATTCATTCAAATCAAGTTATTGTTTGAATACTAGCAAGAACTTTTGTGAAACAAAAGTTGAGGGTCGAAGATTGCGCTGATTTTTCCATTTATTGATTGAGAAATGTCACAAGAGTGTCAGTTCAAAATGTCACCGTTTGGCGAACTTTCTCTTCCGATAAATCAGAAAGAGTTATGAATTTGCTCTGGTCAAAGTTTGGTGCCAGCAAAACCTTATTGCAAGTCCAAATTTAAGGGACACAAATAACAGGAATATGATTTTTGTTAACTCGTTACCATGGCAATAGTTTTTCCATAACTGATTTCAGCCAAACTAAACCCGATACAACTTGGCAACCACGCATTTCCTCACCGCGGGAATCGGGTTTTTGTTTACTCCTCACCATGACGATCGTTGCCATGGCAACAGTTTTTCCATAACTGATTTCAGCTATCCTAAACCCGATACAACTTGGCAACCATGCATTTCCTCACCACGGGATTTTGTATTCTGTTTACCTGTTACCATGACAATGGTTGCCATAGCAACAAATTTTCCATATCTGATTTCAGCTAAACGAAACTTGAACCATGATTCATATATCCGACCTCTAAAACCCCCAGATGCCAATTTTGAATAGAATCGCTGACCATAATTACAGAACTCGTCCGCCATATTGGATCCGCCATTCTGAATTTCTAAATTTTGACGAACGAACCATAATCTCCGACCCCGAGAACCCTCAGATACTTATTTTGAATAAAATTGGATCATCATTACAAAACTCGCTCGCCATCTTGGATCCGCCATTTTGAATTTCCTAATTTTGACCTCGGAAACCCCCTGATACCAATTTTGAATGAAATCTGACCATAATTACAAAACTCGTACGCTATCTTGGATCCGCCATTTTGAATTTCCAAAATTTGATGAAAGAATCATAATCTCCGACCCCGAAAACCTCCAAATACCAATTTTGAATGAAATCGGATAACAATACTCGTCCGCCATATTGGATCCGCCATCTTGAATTTTCGATTTAAAAAATAAATTACGACCGATTCTCATACCTACCGAATACGCACAAAAAATTTCATACGAATCGGTCGAGCCGTTTCGGAGGAGTTCGACCACTAACACCGTGACCGGGACAGGAGAATTTTATACAGTGTGTCCATTTAGTGCGTAATTCTTCGATATCTCGAAATCAATTATCACAAGAGAAAAACTTTAGAGAAAAAACTTTTTCAGGAGTTTTTTTAAATGGCACACCCAGTATTGTTCGAAATTCATTCCGCTAAGGTTCAGCTCTACATCGCTGTGAAAAAATTAAATTTGGTTGCGGTGTTGCCAAGTTATAATTGATAAACTCATTTTTACTACTATTGAAGGGTCATGTTCAATTGTGTATGGTATATTTATTTATTGAAATTTTGAAAATATTTTTGGCATACAGTAGTAGCAAGGTCTCACGTATACCAATTCAGTCAATCTTGCGAGATAATCCTTTACAGGGTGCAAAAATATACATTCTGAATATTGTAAGATTCAGACGACGATCATAGGAATTTTTCAAATGGAACACCCTGTATTTTTCTTCACAGATTCATTTCGACATCATTCGCCTTTTCATCGTTGAAGAAAAAATCAAAATCGGTTGCGGCGTTTTCAAGTTATGAGTAATTTTCTTATTTTTACTACTATTTCGGGGTAATTTGTACGTCATGATGGTTCCTTTATTTGATTTGACTGTGGGAATATTGCTTGCCACATGATATTTGAGGTTCTACATAGATCATTCAGGTATTTTTGCGATATGTGTATCGTCCAAATTTGAAATATTCCGTAATCTTGTTACTTATGATTTAAATAATACACACACTGGCACAATTAGGGGAACGGGTAAAATTTACACTAAGTTTGACATCAATTTTCTCTCGGACCGATCACTCGATTCAAATTTGTTTTTCACGAATTGTAGCTTCATTCTTCACGAATACATCTGAGAAATAACCACCTCCAAACGATTCGTCTTTATATCATATACAGGGGTGTAAAGAAAGTACGGATTTTTCGGTATTCTTTAAGACATCCTGTGGAGTGAACCACTGATAATTAAAACGATTTTCCGAATATTTTCGTTTTTTATTCATCTTGATATCCCAATTATCCAAGAAAATATAGAGTTTCAAAGAAGAGGTGGATATTGGTATTAATTTTAGCATCTCAAAACTCGAACTGGGGAGAACGTGTTGTTTTTCAACTTGTTTCTGTGAGGATTTTTACTTCAAGATGAGAATTGTTCACAGTTTTACCTATCGGTTTACTGTTTAAAGACACATACGAATACTCTCATGAATATGCAGGGGGTGATAAAAGTTGCTCCAATGTTCTTTTGGTGAAATGCTATTTTTGTTAATCAACGTTGGCTATTTTGTTAATGTCATTAATTATTGTCAAAGTCAAGCGATTCCAAATTCATAAATTTGATTAATGATAATTCAACGTATGCTCCTACTGATGTGGCGAGGGCTGTAGTATTAATTGAAAATGACCAGTGGGCCAATGTTCTTTTAACATATGAGAGCCGCATCTGCACCAATTCAATAGATGGCAGGGAAAGACTATATCGCCGAGGTGAACAAAATGAACAATTTGATTTTACTGCTTCTGTCTCCTATGTCAGAGGTTTAGTCACGGTTAGGTTAGGTCAGTTAAGAAACGACACATTTTCAGATCCAATTTGAGTTTTGAGGTGTAAAATTGATACCAATATCCACCTTTCCTTTGAAACTCTGTATTTTCTTGAATAATTGGGATATCAAGATAAATAAAGAACGAAAATATTCGGAATAGATTGGACTCCAATTTGGTGTTGAAAAATCGTTTCTATTATCAGTGGTTCAGTCCACAGGATGTCTAAAAAAATACCGAAAAATCCGTACTTTCTTTACACCCCTGTATATGATGGAAAGACTCATCGTTTGAAGGTAATTATTTCTCAGATGTATTCATGAAGAATGAAGCTACATTTCGTGAAGAAAAAAATTTGAATCGAGCGATCAGGTCGAAAGAAAATTGATGTCAAACTTAGTGTAAATTTTACCCGTTCCCCTAATTGTGCCAGTGTGTGTATGTGAAACAAACAAACATACCAAAAGCAACGCCTGTCTTTGAAACAACTTCTACAATACAAACAATGAAAATGCGAATTGTGAAAAATTAGGACAATTTTTTGAAATTTGGGCCATTTTTATTGTCGTTATTACCACAATCCAAATTTCCATTTAACTTGAAGGAGGTAAACATTATAATACAAACAATATGTCTCTACTACGCGGCTTTTGGGAGGGAAGTCAGCAAAATTTCGAATCAATCCAATATATATTTGATTGTGGCGATTTTTGACAGATCATCACACAAATATAAGTGTTTTCCGAAAATAATTCAAACTTGGAGAGCCTGTAAATGTTCCTATCGTGAAAAAATATATGAATGGTCAATGAACAAATTTGATTATACCGTAGCAACGCAATATTTCCACAATACAAATAAATGAAATAACTATGACGTATAAATTACCCCGAAATAGTAGTAAAAATAAGGAAATTATCCATAACTTGACAACGCCGCAACCGATTTACATTTTTTTCTCCAGCGATAAAAAGGCGAAAGATGTCGGGAGGAATTTTTGTATAAAAATACAGGGTGTTCCATTTGAAAAATTCTGATGAATGTCATCTGAATCTTGCACATTTCTAAATGCAAAATTGAGCACCCTGTTGAATATCATGTCGCAAAATTACTGGATTGGTATTCGTGGGACCTTGCTTCTACCGTATGTCAAAAATATTTTCAAAATTTGAATAAATGAATATACCATGCCCAATTCAACATGACTCTTCAATAATGGTAAAAATAGATTTATCAATTATAACTTGGCAACGCCGCAACCGATTTCAATTTTTTTCACAGCGATGTGAAGGTGAACCTCGGCGGAATTAATTCCGAATGAACAATACTGGGTGTACAATTTAAAAAAACTCTTCTTTGAGTTGCCCCGCTTTTATAAAATAACCAGTAATGTTTAAAATATTTTTGAAATGAGCAACATTAGTAACTGAAAAAGTTTTTTTCCCAAAGTTTTTCTCTATAGGTCATGGCTTTCGAGATATCGAAGAATTACGCACTAAATGGACACACTGTATATTAGATAAAAAACCATCATAATAAAATTGGTGATATATTGCCAAGCAGCAATTTAATTCAATGATCCTTCGTACCCAATCTCAATACATATTTTTCCTTAGGATACAGGAGAGAACGGAACTGAAGACACCCAACAAGAAGAAACAGAAGATAACACTTTCGAAATAGAAGACAGCGTCGAATCACCGAACGATCTCGACATGGAAATGCCCGACGCAGAATCCGATGATGGTGGGAATAAAAAAGAAGAGTTCATTCGGGGCGGTCGAAAAATCAACGAATTTTGGTTGAACGAGCATTCCAATGAAATTCCCATCACGGAATATTATGTGATGACCGACGGACGGATAATAAAAATCGGCGAGGAAGAAGCTAGCAGGATAGACGACAGGAATTCTGTTATTGAAATCCACCAGTGTCCCAGGTATTTGAAGGGTATAAAGGTTTACATGATAATTTTCACAAAAAAAAAGAGGGCTGAATTGTTGAGTAGGTAATATTGTACTTTCTCTTCAAACACTATCAAAAAACGGCTCATTAATGCGATATTTCAGTGTCAAAATACACTCAGTTCCAAAAAAAAGTGACGCACTTGATATTTGACCTATCTTCTTAAAAAAAAACAAAATAGTAGGCCGATTTTTTTTTCTATTCGTTGGTAGGTAATACATTTGTCTTTGAAAAAAAATAAAGAGGTGGAAATTATTTCAAATCCTCCTTGATGGTGGTGGAATAACTCAAACCATGATTTATTCTTAATTTTTGACTCACCTTGTGTGTTAATTGAGGCTTCTTCTGCGAGCATTTTGATTTTTTATTAATTGATTTATCTTTATCTTTTTTGCTGATACCTTACGCTTATCCCACAAATTAAGTTTATTGAAGGATCAGAGTACTCAAAATTGATTGGGTTGTACTCTGGTAGGATCACATTGTCTTTAAAAAAACCAATGCCGTTGCCATAGCAACTAATTTGTTGTATATCTCCATATTTGACCATTTGTCGTTGTGTCATTAATTAAGTGTCTTGTTTTATCGACTAAAATTACATAAAATGCCTCAAATAAATCCTGAACAAGTAGCAAGATTAGTTGAGTTAGTGAACTATGGGCGTAGTAACCGTTACGCCGCTAGTGCAGTGGGAGTTCATGAAGCAACTGCTCGTAGAGCAATCCGCAAGTACGAACAAACAGGAAGCACCGCTCGGAGGGTCGGTTCTGGTCGCCCCCGAAAAACTTCTCCAAGAGTTGATCGCTTCTTGAGATTGCGGATTTTACGGAATCGATCAAATACTGCGATAAATGTTCAGCAAGATCTTCGCCAAACTCGTGATGTTGCAATAAGTAAGCAGACGGTATGTAGACGTCTAAAAGAAGTTTATTAAAAAGCTACGAGACCTGCAGAAGGTCCCAAATTATTGCCCGAACATCGTGCTGCTAGAAGAAATTTTGTTGAAAATTATGGACAGTGGAATATTCCTGAATGGTCGAATGTCTTGTTTACGGATGAGTCAAGGATTGGCCTTAACATGGTGGATGGAAGAAAAAGAGTGTGGAGAAGAACTGGTGAACGGTTTAATCAAAATTTAATAACAGAATGCGGAAGTTTTAATGGTCCGTTATGGTGTGGGGAGGGATTTCAATGAATGGAAAGACACCCCTTTATGTTTTCCGGCGAGGCAGTCGATGAATGCCCAAATTTAAATTGACATTTTAGAGCAGTATGTCTTACCTTATGCAGAGTTATTGGGCAATAATTTTATATTGATGCAGGATAATGCCCGACCACGCACCGCAGCAATAGTGCGAAACTTCTTAGAAGCTACTGGTATTACCACATTTCAATGGCCTGCGAGAAGCCCCGATATTAATCCTATAGAACATTTGTGGGATGAATTAGGGAGAAGGGTACGTTCTCGCGAGGGTCTCCGGAAAGTCTCGCAGAAATGGCAGATGCATTAGTGGAAGAATGGGATCGTATACCAATGGAAACCATAAGCAACTTAATTTCCAGTATGCCTCGTAGAAGTTCTTAGAGTTGCTGGAGGAGGCAATACACGATATTAAGCAGTCATCCCAATTTATAATTTTGTGTTTAATAAAAATGTTTTTTAAAATTATTGGTATCAGTTTATTTCATTAGAAAATTGTTTTTCGACAAATTCAGAAAGTTGGTAATCTGCAAGGATTCAGCAAAAAAAGCTGTAATTCGGAAAATTTTAGAGATAAATCAATGAATGAAAAAACAAAATGCTGGCAAAAGAAGCCTCTTTCGTATAGGGTATAGGCACTTTCTATGCCATTACTCAATTAACACACAGGGTGAGTCAAAAATTAAAAATAAATCATGGTTAAAGTTATTCCACCACCATCAAGGAGGCTTTGAAAAAATTTTCACCTCTTTATTTTTTTTTTTAAGACAAATGCATTACCTACCAACAAATATATTATAAAATGAAAATCGGCCTACTATTGTTTGTTTTTTTTTTCAAGAAGAATATCAAGTGCGTCACTTTTTTTGGAACTGAGTGTAGTTATTTTTTATACAAGGAAAAAAGTAGTAGATTTAAGCTTCAGCATAGCGGAGGGAGACAAAAAACCGTGAGCTAAAATCTAGTATATTCCTTATGTATACTACACTTTTTTTTCTGTGACAGAAAAAAGCAGGAATGAATATTGAGAAGATATTAAATAAATTCGAAATCAGAAAATTATCAACATGAAATTTGAATTTTTTCATCATTCTTTTGATGTAATCAACGATCAGTCAAAAACAACCTAACCCAAATCCATTAGACGTTTCTGGAGAACGCAACTCACGATTATTCTGAAAAATATTCTCAGCATTGCGACGTTGCCGCTTATATTGAAAAGTAGCAACAACTTTGATTTATTCAAAGGAACACCCCGTACATCATACCCTGCATATCATTCCATTCTCAGATTCACTCTGAAGAGCTTATTCCATCGATCTATCACACTTGGGGTCTAGCGGGAATGATAACATAGATATAGGTTGTGAAAAATCGAAATTTTTCAACTTTAAGAATTTTTTGTGTCGAAACCATTTATAATTGAGCAAAACGGTTCTCATGACCCTATCTTAACTTTTCATGTACTATAGATTGATATTTAATTGAAATAGATACAGGGTGGTAAAAAAATTTCATTCTGAACTCAAAATGTACTTTATTAAAAAGCTCTCAAATTGTGCCACTAGAGGCGCTTGTATACAGGGTGCCCGTTTTTCGAACTCCACCATGGGGATCTCAGTTATTATGAGAGATACGAAGTCGGTTAAATTAGGGCAAAGTTGCGCATTTTGATGCTGAACAATTTTCTGAATTATTGGAAGAAAAAAACGGAAATTTGTAATTTTCGTTTTTATTTTTTCAAGCGAAAACCAAAATTCCTAGACGTTTTTGACTGGGACATTCTTAAGACACTTTTTCACAAGAAATCTAAATCTGTCATCGTAATTTCCATAACGTTCTTGATGCCAAATTTACAACACTCAACTTTGTTTTTTCTTATGGGCGCCATATTGGATTTTCGCATTTTTGAAAAGGCTTCTTTTACCTGATTACAATGATGTATCGCACGATATGATTGAATCCTACATGCTGATCAAAATTGGAAAATAACATTTTTGCGAAGAGTGCTTTGGAAAGAACGGCAACAATTTTGTTTAACAAACTGAGTTTTAACAGTTTGAGCAGAACTATTGAATTCTTGAGCTAATTTACAAGAATGCCGTTAACGAATGAAGAAAAGCGTGATATGCTTCAGATTTATTACGCCTCCCATCGAAATGCGCGAATTACTTCCAAAACGTATTGTTACGATTTTACTCTGGGTCCGTAATAACTTAACACTCGGTATAACACTTGAAACAATTTATTCTGAACACTACTATACAATAATTACAATACTCGTACTAAACACTTCCGATTCACAACACTTCTTCGATCGTTATTATAACGCTTCCAAATAAAGACGTTTCTTCCTGTCCCTAACAACAACTATTTATACTACCTAATAAAACGTCTAGATTCCACTCGAAATATCGTGAACAGGTCGATAATCTTCTCGAGTCATCTCAACAGCCGTCGATTTCTATTCCAAGAAATACGGTTTATTTACTTCCGCAGGTAGCTGGGATCGATTGCCAGGGTCGTAACAGTATCTTCCGACTTCGTATCTCTCATGATAACTGAGATCCCCATGGTGGAGCTCGAAAAACGGGCACCCTGTATAAATTCGAGACTTTCGGTGTCCGTTTCAGGTGCTTCCTGCAATTTCCCAAAATGGACCATTACATGAAACACATCTGCAATCCGGACAAGTCCAATGACAATTTCAAGTGCGCCCATTGCAGGGCCGTCTTCCACAACTACCAATCCTTGAATGCGCATATGCGAATTCACATACCCAAGGACGCGGATGCCAAGGTATAATACTAATTAATAATTTCTAATACTCGAGGGGTGAGCCGCGGTCAAAATTGTGTACCGGGTTTACCACTAAGAAAGGACGCCGGCTGTATCTCGGAAACTATTTGCCGCACAGGTTCATAAAAAAAATATGAATGATGAATGTGGTCAAGAAAAATCTCTGGAAATTATTTTCGAGTTTCCAGGACAGCCCCTGGAGGGAGTAATTGCATTGGCCAGTTCAATGATCGGGTTTTTATGAAAATTGTATATATCAAGACATGTCAAAAACACTTTTTCCATGTTCTCGAGTTGATTTCCAATCATTTCGATAAAAAAATTGCGCTAGCTCTTTAAATGAAAGAGGGAGGCAAGGATGAATAGTACTTTGAAAAAACTCTCATTACTACAGTTTGGTGTTACGGAATTCAACGATCTAGGTCTCATTATGAAGGGTTTTTTTGGTTCTTCCAGATGAATCACGAATCAAGTCGATTTAAATCCTGTGGTGGCCGCTAGATGGCATCGTTTGAAAAATCACACAATTTTCCATTTTTTTCGAAAATTTCAAATGGAACCATATATTCATTCTACTCTTATATGAAAGTAGAGCAAACAAGAAGAAAAATGATGGAAACCGCGAATTGATACCTCTTGAAGAACCGGTGAAATACTCGAAATAATATTATGAAAATATTCACCACAGGAATCTAACTTCAATAATCGTCATCAGAAATATCTTGTATCTATGAAATTATGATTTCAATAATTAATTTATTTTGGTTTCACAAACTGCTGTTATATCTCACAATAGTGAAGGAGACTCTTAGTAATGACATAGCTAATTGAAATGTAAGTAGTGAGTAGTGGCTCAGGAATGAGAAAAGGCAAGTTGGCTTTGAATGAAAGAAACGTCAAAATATAATTGAAGTTCCATTGGAAGTTTTCACTGTGGATTGCTTATTTGTCAAAATGCCGATAACGAATGAGGAGGCATTTGACATGCTAACAGTTTAAATTTTAATGTTATTCCGAGTATTTCTCCGGTTCTTCAAGAGGTATCAACTCGCGGTTTTCACCATTTTTCTTCTCGTTTACTTTACTTCCATATCATAGCATGAAAAATATATGGTTACATTTGAAATTCTTGAAAAAAAAATGGCAAATCGGTTTATTTTTCAAACAATGCCATCTAGTGGCCACCACGAGATTTAAATCGACTTGATTCGTGATTCATCGGGAAGATCTGAAAAAAACCTTCATAATGAGACCAAGATCGCTTAATTCCGTTACACCAAACTGTAGTTCTAAGAGTTTTTACAGAGTACTATTCATCCTTCCCTCTCTCTTTTATTTAAAGAGCTAGCGCAATTCTTTCTGATCGGATATGATTGAAAATCAACTCGAGAACATGGAACAAGTGTTTCTGATATGTCTTGATATATCAAATTTTCATAAAAACCCGTTTTTTCCAGAGATTTTTCGTGGCCACTTCTATCATATATATTTTTTCCGAAACCTGTGTGGCAAATAGTTTCCGAGATACAGCCGGCGTCCTTTCTTAGTGGTACACCCGGTACATACACCAAACTTCAATTTCACAAGGAGTTCTAGTAGTTTATAGGCCACATGAATTTAAGATCGCAGCCAAAGTAGCCGGTTGTGGAACTATATGAAAGTACATTGTTTTCAAATGGTTCATTTGCCTCTTTGTATCATTTCGATGTTTTTATAGTGATTTGAGCAAAGAAAACTGTTTATTCCTGTACTCCTGTGATTCGAAGGAGCTTCTCAGTAGATATCCCTTCAATAAAGTATGTTTCACTACTTGAAATACATGATATTCGCAAAATAAAAATGCTCCAATTGGAGGTTGATTGATTGATTGATTGATTAATAGCAGAATGATCAGTCAGGGTTTGAAGCCCAAAACACTGCAGCCTTTGGGCCTATTGTATTCCTGATCATGCTGTTGACTTAGGTGAACAGGTTCGCTACCTTGATGAGGTTTAACAGCCTCTTCACCAAATCATTCTTTGAAAATGCCTCTTTGAGGTTACGTTAGTTTGCATTTCATTACCATTCAGTATTAAAATAAACATTGCAAATTGAGTTGAGTGAATATGATGTTCACAAAGTAGGTATTTGAGATGTATGTATTGTAGTCGATTTATCTACTTACATGTGTTTATGAAAGAGAAAAAGTCCGCAAAGCTGGATGTATCTGTGGATAATGATCTTACTAGTAGGGCTATGTGCTTTTTTTGAGTGAGGATTTCATTGTTTTTATATTCCTACTGTAACTTTTCACTTCTGGGAATAAAATGCAACTGAAATCAATCTCGAAGTGGAGAGAAAATCTTTCAATTATACACTGATTGAAATTATCATTTTCTGTGAATTACAGTGAGAAAACTTTCATGAATACGCAGGGTATAACATGAAGTTGTAGTCATGTTGTAACCATCTTGTGGCAAAGCTCTAAGGTAGGATACAGATATCGCGACACACACTGTATGGCGCTGCCATCTATAGTCACACGTACATACCCCTACGTCTATACGCTACAGAGTGGTACTACAAGTAAATCACTTTGCTGACAGATGGCACTACCTGACATACTTGGGTGGAATTTTTCCACCACCTATTCAACTGCTAGATCTCATAGCTAGGAGATCCAGGATGAACAGAGTTGTCCCAATTGTCAGCAGGAGCGAGACAGTACTGTTTCGACCCACCAGGTCTCATCAGCCGCTCTCTGCCGCAACTCTGTTCATCCTAGATATCTTAGTTATGATATTCAGCAGTTGAATAGGTGATGAGAAAATTCCACTCAAGTATGTCAGGTAGTGCCATCTGTCAGCAAAGTGATTTACTTGTAGTACCACTTTGTAGCGTATAGACGTAGGGGTCTGTACGTGTGACCGTTGATTGATATATTACGCTTACGCTGGAAAGATGCCCAACCTTATGGGGCAAAACGAGGTCCAAAAAAATCTCACAACTAGATGGCGTACCATAGTTCGAAATCTCACATAGTGGAGGCGATAGTGTCGAACGATGTCGGAGTAATACTTCGTAATTTGACTGGCAGGTGCGCCACTTACGAAGAGAATCTATTGGAATGCAGATGGCGTGCGACTTGGAACAATCAAACAATCCATAATCCAGAACGCTTGTATCGAATCCACGATCAATCAGTACGATTTTAACTAATATGGCGGTAAATTCGAATTTGTTAGTAATAGTTATACTGGATGTGCTTCTAACGAGTGCATCACGGACGTGAGATCATGAAAAAAGTTTATAGAAATCGAATTGGAGTGAATCACAAAATTTAATGTCTCAACAATAAATGCTTCCATTTTTGGCGATTGTGGAGTAAACTGGTCAGCGGATATCAATATATAAGCTGCTCATAAATTTGATTGAAATTCACGAACCCGGACCAGTGTTGTCACCTTAGTGTATTCTACCCTAGAACTGAATCTAAATGGGTCTGTTTGAGTGTAATTTCATATTTCATTATGTCGAATTACTAAATCAAACTATAATTCGCTGTCGCAAATCATTTTCTTTTTCAGAGCTATGTACAATTTTTGAAATTTTTATTATTGAAATCACTGATACTTATCACATGAAAAACGCGGAACATTGCGTGACAATTCTATACCGCTATCAATCCAAAGTATTTTATACTGGTATATGATCCGACCTATATGTATTGCCGAAACTTGGAGTGCCAATAATTTCCTTTGACTCTTGTGGGGCGGCCGAGTCGGTGCGTTTGTCGGCGATAGGGCTGCCAAGCCATCGTTTGTCGCCCTAACAACACAAGTACATCCTAGGGACTTCCCAGGGACGTCCCTAATTTTATACTAGGACACCCCAGAGATATCCTTTGTCGGGACAGAGTATATACTAGGGACGTCCCAGGGACGTCAGCTGGCTGACAAAAAAAACATCCCATCGACAAAAGAAAAAAAAAGTAGATCGAGTAGGGTTTGAACCCGGGACCTTTAGCTTATCAGGCACACACCTTACTCCATTGGCTGATATGCCTTCTGAAGATTAATGTACCAAACAGATTTTTAAACAGGACTATACTGCAGTAACCTGAATAAATACAACTTTGTAAGGATTTGGGTATAATAATTATCATCATTCGTGGATGTTTAAAAATGAGGGGCATTATGCATTTACGATTTCTGTTTGCGAAAAATGGTCATTTCTTGAGAAGTTCTGAGACAATTTTCTTTATTTTCATTACAATCATTTACCGAAAAAAAAAAAACATTTTCATAAAAATTCAACTCAATATTTTGATGAAAGTCAATGACTCTGATGTGAATAGATATCAGATATTCCAGGGACACGAATAGGATAACCTATGGATGTACCGGGCCGGATGTCCACTGGACAACCACTGCGGGACATCCCCTGGATACCCCAATTATGTCCTTGTACCGTGTGACAAAAAGGGTACGTATCTAGAACATCCCTGTGTTGTTGGGGCGGAGATTCTGAGCGTTCCGTAGTCTGTACTCCGTTGTTCTGGAGCGGCAAAATCGATTCTACTCAGAAAAAGTTACTGATATCACAAAATATCAACGCCGATTTCATGATTATATTTCGTGGCATATAGACTGGAAATGTAGCTGTTTTCTGTTGATTTTGTTTTTATCTCTTTAAATATACCAAAAAAGAATTCATATTTTTCAATAACTAGATACTGTAAAAAATGGTACATAAGCTTGCAGCTTCAACTCTTGTGATCCAATAAATAAATGAATTCTATATATGTTCCAATAGTTATGACTCACTCTGTATATTATGCCTATTAGAGATGATGTATTTTATTTCATTTTTATAGTGAACCATTATAACAATCAAAGATTCTAAGATATCTGACTATTTATTTTTTATCTACTGATGAGACTCAAGAAATTATCACATTCAGATTGATTATATTACAAAACTTTAATATGGATACAAATTGAGTGAAAAAAATAATCAACGAAAAAGGCGTGAGATGTTCTTCCAGATATACATATATATTGGAAGTTATTCACAAGGGAATTTAAAAAAAACGCCACGGAGTAGGAACCCAACTGAGTGAGAGATCATATAATATGTTCTTCTCTCTTCCGCAAGGAACCGAGGGAAAAATCAATACTCGCAACCACAGATAGTTGAAGACGGCTGTGTCGCAACCCGTTGTTATTGTTGCGGATTGCGGATTCCCCATATACGTCCATGGGATTCACCGACGTAGCAAACAATTTTTATCGGAACCGGTCGGGCGGGTCGGGTCTCATCGTAGAAGACAAGGATAAACAAAAATTTCTGGAGCGATAGACGGCGATAGCTCGCGGTGGGATGGGATCTGTAATTCTGTACAAAAGTGTAGTAATCTGTACAATTAGTTCAGACATGTTCTGTGTGCCTAGTGGAGTCGCTACCTCACAGTGGCTAAACGATAGACGAGGGGATGAGCGGGGCATCGACTCGCAAATAACACAGGTTGGGCATCTTCCCAGCGTAAGCGTAATATATCAATCAACGGTGTGACTATAGATGGCAGCGCCATACAGTGTGTGTCGCGATATCTGTATCCTACCTTAGAGCTCCAGAAATTTAAGAAGAACACCAATTCCTACCTCATTTCCCTTGGTTCTCACGATGTTCTCTGAACATTACAGGATATCCCTTTTCGTGGGAACCTGAACATAAAAAAAGTGATGTTTACGAAGATGCGACGTAGCACACCATATGCGTATTGTCCAATCCAAGCAGTGTTGCCGCTATCGAGAAAAAAATCTGATCATTCGGAACAAAATGAAAGAAAGAAAATGGTTGTTTATTATACAAGGGAAAAAAGTAGTAGGTTTTAGCTCCAGGTTGTGTTGTCTCCCTACGCGTAGCGGACAAGGACAAAAAACCGTGAGCTAAAATCTAATATTTTTTCCGTGTATAATACACTATTTTTTTCTGTGACAGAAGAAAGGATGAATCAATATTGAGAAGATATCACATTATTTTGAAATCTGAAAATTATCGACGTGAAATTTTAAGTTTTTAACAGTAGGGACACCTGCGTTGTAGGCATCTTAATCATTCTTTTGAAGTAATCAAATATCTGATGTCACTTCTGTCAGTCTGATTCTGTGATTTGATCTAAAAAAATTGCGAATTTAGTGGTTGTTTAGTAATATACATAATCGCGAAGTCGAATGGAAGATAAAAGAACTTGCAGTTCATTCTCGGAGACGGTTATATTGACTCATTTTTTCGGAACTATAGCACAACAAAAGCTATCAACAGCGTTTATATATGTAATATATACCGGGTGACACAGGAGACATGTAGCAGCCTGTAGTTTTTTTATTTGAAGAGATAGAATTTTGAAATTCACAGGGGGTATATAATAAATGGTAGCGCACTTAGCGAACTTAACAACAACTTTATTCAACCACCTGTTTGACCGGAAGTGACCCGAACTTTTTTTTTTAAATGTCACCCTGTACATTTGTTCAATCTATCTTTTTCGCCCTGAAATTCTCATTCCAACCATGTATCACAAAGTGGCATTTATTGCTTAATTCGCTGTTGTTTCTGTACGAGTAGCTGAATCCTAAAAAATATGTTCCTATCTTAGATTCGTCAATATCATGAGTTATTTTCGAAGGTTTTCATCTTGACTCAAACAAGCTATTGACAACCTGCATACATTGATCAGAATATCAAAAATTTTGAATAATATCGGTTTACTAATGATATTTGAATTTCAAAGCCTACCAAGTGTCGATACATCATCGAATTCATGTCACAGCCAACTTATTCTTTTTGAATAAAAAATAATTCGCGAAAATCACGAAGTGTGCGGCCTCTGGTGGCTAACTTTACAAGCCTTGCGAGTATGAACAACAAATATGGCGACCATTGTTTTGAGTTTCTGTGTTTTATTTGAAAATAATTTATTTGTTGAAGTGCATATTCCAGAACCTCATTTTTCCCTGATGAAAAAACTCGAATTATTGCATGAACTTTTATTGTTTACAATGAAGAAGCCAGTACCTACCTTATAATAATATAATATACATTTTCTGAAGCACAGTTAGAATCCTTGTATAAATGTTGGTTGCAATGATTTGATCTTGAGAATAACTCCAAGTCTTCAATTGCTGGAGATCCTTGTTCATGTAAATCGATGATATTGTTCATTTTGAGCAGCCTTTCCAATCATATCTTCTTTCCCCAGCCCCTTCACTAGAATTCCATCTCCTTCATAAAAGCCAGTGATATTTCTTGATGAATTCAATTATTTCTTCATACCTATTTGTAATAGCTGATTGTTTCCAGTCCATGCAAGTGTTGAGTGGACCATTCCGACCATTCCATATGTTTGAAAACTGTGGAATTGTAGTGTGATATCAATGATGAATACCACCATTATCCACATCCAAATAGCAATTTCTCTGCACAAAAAGTAATTTTTCCATACTGGAAACCTTGTACGTATTTCACGAAGTCAACTCATTATTCACTATTTTGCAAAATGATTTCGAAATATCCAATTAGCAATGAGTGCATACGGCAATGTTTTTGTTGTTCATACTCAGTTTGAAATTTGACGTTGATTTGACGTTAAATAGAGCCATCTATTGGTTCGTGATTTTCGCGAATTCAACAGCGAATTAAAAAATAAATGCCACTTTGTGATACATGGTTGGATAGAGAATTTCAAGGCAAAAAAGATAGATTGAACAAATGTACAGGGTGACATCGAAAAAAAAAAGTTGGGGTCACTTCCGGTCAAACAGGTGGTTGAAAAGAATTGTCGTGGAGTTCGTAAATTGCGCTACCATTTATTATATACCCCCTGTGAATTTCAAAATTTTATCTCTTCAAATAAAAAAACTACAGGCTGCTACATGTCTCCTGTGTCACCCGGTATACGGGAAAAATGTACTCACTTTTTTCCCACGGGAAAAAAGTAATTTATGGAAAGTGACATTTTATAACCTGCCAACAGAGATGAAATGCCAACTTTTTTCCCGTCACAGAAAAAACTTGTTTTTCTAAGGAGAAGCGCATCGTGACTTTGGGCCCCCACCCCTGCGACGAATGCGGCACCACTTTCCCCTCCTACAAGAGCATGAAGCTGCACCAAAGGATGCACGACCCGAAGGCGGCGGCAGCCAAGTGCCGGGGGGCGATCGCAAAGGGGGGCGCGAACGATAAGACCCCCATGGGGGTGCTGCGGCAGATGTTCGTCTGCAACATTTGCACCATGACGTATGACAAGCAGTACGAGGAGATACACATGAGGTGAGCGGAGGTATTTTTGATTAATTAAATGATAGTAGATTCACGAAGAGAGAGAAACTCGAAGTCATTACCACACTATAGTTCATAAAATGAACAAAAATGGTAGATAACCAAGGTTGGTAGAACTGATTATAATTTGTATAGGAAGGTTGCCTCGATCGATAGTGCGGCAAGGGGGGAAACGGTCACTCGTGACGTCACAGGCAGTAAGACGACAAGTTGTCAACCTTAAAGCGACATGTCATGAAATGTTTACCAAATAGAGTATACAAACATGATACAAACTTTTTGGTCTGCTCAGCATATTTATATTAATCTATAGTATATAATTATAAGTAAGTACCATTATAAAATATGAAAATTTACATATACTTCTGTATAATACCTTCGATCTTCGAAATGAGAAGGCAATTTTGGATGGATCAGTAGTACAGAGAGGAATACCTATCTGAAATTTTGTTCCAGGAGCTATATTTACCAGGTCGTGGTACCAGGTATGTATGTGTGTTTTGAGGTATGGAGCATAATTATGGAGCTAGTGATTACTTATGCATTGATTATGAACCTACTCATCCTATAAATATCCTGCAAATCAGATAATGTGAACAAGAAACTACAGAAAATATAAGAATAATCAACTGATGATCCAGAAGTAGTAGCAGTGGACCAATATTCGTACACAACAGATCACTTATTTTATCAATATAACTCTGTATTCTGAAAAATTAACAAACTTTCCTAGATACCTATAGAAAATACAAGAGGAAATAGTATTTCATTGTTTGATTATATTGTAGTCAAAAACAGAGCAATTGATCGAAGTATTTGAGCATAAAAAAATAACAAAATATGATTCTGAACAAAATTAATGAAAAATAACACTACTATTATAAGTGAACCTATAATAAAGGATAGTTCAAGGAATCTCTCGAATAAACATAGCTCCTCTTCGTTGGGTAACGTACTCTTGCTCAAATATCTCAACTTGAAAACACGTGTGATATCTTCTGATGTCCATTTTACCCGTTCAGCAAGAATCTCAACATTCACAACTGGTCTGGTTCTGATCATTTTTCCAAACTTCCATACTTATGATGTTTCTCTTGTTGTATTTGGTATTATTGATGGGATTCCTACCTTGAGTTTTCTTCTGTTTGGTGTGTGATTTAGCAATTTTGTTGTGCCGTTCAAAATCCTCGGCATCGAAATGGGCAGAACATATTCGCCAAGTTTTGGTATTAAATGAATTAAAATTACGCCCACAAAATTGAATCCATTTCTCACGAATCGACTCATCTTATGGAAATTAATGGAAACACAAACTAAATTCACTAGTCTCATTACACTTGTACGAATTGACCGAACAAATTATCATTTTTACATTTTTAGGTTCAGAATGGTTCAAATATTCGAAAATACTGACAAATGTCAACTCAATACATGCGCCGGCCAATCGCCGGCGTACATATCATACACGAAGTGTACGAGAGTGCTACACTTTTCGTGCAAAAGAAAGGGCCTTTTACGTCATGAGTTACTCAAGGTTACTCGCGGGGTGCGATCGAGGCAACCTTCCTCTACAAAATAGTCATCAGTTCTACCAACCTTGGTAGATAACGAGAGAAAAACAACTACTTTCCTGGCTATATGCCACGCTGTAATGAAGTGTTTTTGACCAGCTTCATTACTAGACTGGTTTTGATTAATATCTAAGTAACCTGAGACTGATTCTACTTGAATTTCACTTGTTCGAAAGCAAGTAACCTGAAAACCTGAGAGAGCTAAGTAATTCATTGATTCCTGACTTTCCAAAACTTTTCCTGATAGTAAACTCTGATGAACATCATTACAACCCTAAAGACTTCAATATTTTTCAACCCTTTGCATATGATATGAAATTTGAGTGAATTGCTTATCAGTTGAAATGATGGCTGTTTAACTGGTCATAACTTTTTTGTTATTGGATATTTTCCAGTCAAATTCATTCAGTAGCATTAGCAAGGGTAGTAGATTCTGTTCCTGTGCCCATTTAGGGTTGAATATAATTTTTTCCGCATTTTTGTGAGTTCAAGAACATGTGCTTTTGGATGATAGTTCCTGCAGCCATAGTTGAAGATTCCGACCAATAAGAACCTAGGATCGAATTGTCCTTGTATCGAGGTCAAGGGGGAAATATAAATACTGAAGACAGCTAAGGGATCACTCTCTTCTCTACAAGTCTACACTATACCTGCTCGACTTGCTCTTCAAGCTCTTGGTTCTCTTGCTGATCCCTTAGTGCTCTCATAGTTCATTCAAAACCACTGTAACGTATTAATGTATAGTGATTTCCTGTTGCACATGTAAGTTGGTATAATATTTTTCACCATTAGTATTCATCCTGTTTATAGATTCATTTCATTCCTGTTGTTTTTTATACCGATACTCACCCGACCTGTGTAACGAATCCAGAAAGTTGTATTTACGGATAAACGGTTTTTTTGTGATTGCATATTATATTTGTGAAAATGGTGAATACTCGTACGACTACATCGGAGTGTAATAGTCCAGCAACTGAAGAACTCAAAAAATTCTTTGCAGATGAGTTGAGAAAATACACTATACCACTACTTGAAGAGATATCGAACTTGAAAATAGAAATAAAAAATCTCAAAGAATCAAACATTGACATGATAAGACTACTGAGCAGCAACCCTGCTCAGAAGAACGAACAAGTGAATGTTATATGTGACTTAGATCAATCATTTATATCATGCTCATCGGCAGACACTGTAATTCCCAACTTAGAACGTGAACCAATCGAAGAAAAAGTCATAGATAAGGAAAATTGAACCGAAGTAAAAACCAGAAAGAAGACTAATAAATATCAGACTACATCCAACATGAAATCTACAACACATCAGACGCAGTCGACTAGAAAGAATGAGAGGAACAAAATGAGGTATGTCGTGGGAACACAATCATCGCAAGATATTGACGATTTCAGTGGAGCCGAACCGATGCTTTGGCTATACGTGGGCCGTTGTAAGCCACAAACGACCACCGATAAGGTGAAATCTTATCTAGAAAAGCGGTCACCTGGATATGAGTTTGAAGTAACCGAATTAAATTCACAAGGAAGATATAAATCTTTCAAAATAGGAGCGGACATGACTCTTTTTGATACTCTATATGATCCAAAGCATTGGCCAACGAAAGTAATAATAAAAAGGTTTCAGTTTCGCAAGTCCTTTCGAAACCATCAATCGGAGGGGAATTTTTGATTCAGCTTCTAAAACCAAGAGTACTTCGAAAACAGGTTTGAAAATTATGCACGTGAATTCTCAGTGTATTTTGAACAAAACGAACCAAATTGAGTTGATTTTATTTGAAGAGAAGCCGGATATTTTATGTATATCAGAAACTTGGTGCAACAACACAAACATAGACACTGTACATTTTGATGGATATGAAGTTGCATCTCATTTCACGAGACAACACCATATTCATGGTGGCGTATTAATTTTAACACAAAGTAAAATAAAATACAAGAATGAAGACATTTTAGATAATATGTCTGTAGAATTAGAGTACGAAACTTGTACAATTTCTTTCTCTATGAATGGCGAAAAATACTGTCTGATTACCCTATATAGACCGCCAAATGGTAGTGTCGACAATTTCTTGGATCGACTTTTCCATGCTCTAGATTACTGTGATAGGAAATTCAAAAATATTATATTATGTGGCGACCTCAATATCAACTATTCATGTGAATCAAACGATAAAATATTACTGAAAGATTTGTTATATAGTTTCAACCTCAGCTTCAAAAACTTTGAACCAACCAGAATTTTCACTAACACAAGTGGTAGAACTAGTAGCTCTAAAATTGACTATTTTTTAACCAATATTTGTCAGTCTCTATATCTAGAAAAAATACTAAATGTGAACCTCGCGGATCATTCATGCCTCTCTTTCGAACTCTCTGATCAAACTATAGATAAGAGAGATACCCGAAAGAAAATAAGCTTTATGAACACCTGCTCTGAGAATCTCGCGAGACTCCAAGATTGTTTGAAGAATGAAAGTTTTCATTCTATTTATGAGAGTATTCCTAACATTCAATGTGCCTATGAAACATTTCTGAATATACTTATATATTGGATAAATTTAACGTGTCCTTCTGTGGAAAAAACCATTAATCACGATATTCAGTCCAGTAGAAAACAATGGGTCACAGAAGATATAGTTCTCATGGGGAATGACTTGAAAAATCTTTTTTTGTTATCTAAAAATGTGAGAGATTTAGAAGTTACACAATATTCCAATGATTCGAAAAAAATATACAAGAAGAAGATACATGAGGCAAAGTATGCATTCAATCAGGGCTCACTTGAAAATAAAACTCAACAGGAGAAACAGAAAAAAATTTGGAATATAGTTAATAATAAAACTGGAAGAAAAAGACGAAAAATAGATCGCGAATTATTACTGAATAATAAATTGGCCCACAACACAAATGAGATCGCCGATGCTTTCGGTTCGTACTTTTCGACTATAGCAAAAAATACAGTTGATTTACATTTTGAGTCGACATCTTTCAATGATTACACAACTATAATATGGCGGTCGCGTCGGGCGACGTGAAAGATGCTCTCATAGTAACTGAAGAAACTTTCAAAGATAAATCTTTTAAATGTTGTCAAACTAAAACTAATAAGACCCTAACCTGTGTAGTATGTGGAAATAGTTACCATCTATCATGTGCTGCAAAAAATAAGCTAAAATGCATAAAAATATGTGACAGCAGAATAAACTGTTGTGATTCGAAGCAAGGTGCTCTCAACAGTGCCAGTGAAGTAGAAAAACTAAGGATGGAAAACAATATGCTGAAACAAATCCTGAAAGAAAAGGAAGATAAGTACAATTTACTACTTGATAATACCAAACTATTGCAAATAAACAGCAACTTATTACAAGATAAAATCAGTTCATTACAATTGGAACTCAACAAAAAACCCATTGCGAATAAAAAAACCCAATATGCTGATAAGGTGAAAGCACAAACGCATATGAACTCGAACAAGAAAGAAGAAAACAACTTTTTGCAAGGGGATTCCAGTGCGATGATGAATATAAACAACCCATTGACATTGGATATCCCAAAAGAAAATAAATCAACAGGAAAAACTCTGAAAACTATTGAGGACCTTCAAATGAACAAAATGAAAGAGGTGATACACTTAGAAAACGACATTGAAAATGAAAATGAAGAGAATGGCATGAAATATGTAACTAACCAGAGAAGAGATAAAAAAAGGAACAATAATAGGAGGCCAGCTAATAATTTTGGAGAAAACGACTGTGACAGTGATTTCGGGGTAGAAAGGAAGATTTGGTTGTATCTGTATAGAATTAAAAGGAGTGTAACCTCTGAAAAAATAAGAGAATATATAGAAAAATTAGATAGCTTCAAAGAAGCAGAAATAGTAGTAAAAGTGCTTCGGATGACACTTAAAAAGCTAAGGTCCCCGTCTTCTTAACTCACACAAGTCTCTGACTTTCGAGGGTTGCTTTGCAACTAAGCTGGCGGTTAAAAACACTTTTAAAACACTTTTAAAAACACTTTTAAAAAAAGAATTGCCGACTAATGAGAATCAGAATAAATGCTTTATGTTTGGTATAAACGAACGATTCAAAGAAGATATTTATAAGCAATCAACCTGGCCCAGGAGCATGGCATTCAAGCGATTCGACTTTTATAAATACAACCAGTACCAGAGAAGTCAGGATTTTTAACTTCACAAAAATCGAAGGGATCAAAAAATATCAGTTTAATACACCAAAACATCCAATCAATAGGAAATAGCGTAGATGGACTGAATATGTTACTAGATGAACACTGTGACTGTCACATTCTAGCAGTGACAGAACATTGGAAATCTGAATGGCAATTGAAACTATATGGGATAAGAAATTTCGCGCTGGCTTCTTACTACTGTCGTAGTGAAAACGAACACGGAGGGGCAGCTATCTATGTGAAAAACGGAATAAACTACAAAGTACTGAAGAACATAAATAGTTTGTCTAAGCAAGACGTATTTGAGTGTGCTGCAATTGAATGTTCAATAGAAAGTGATAAATATATAATTGTGAGCATTTATAGAACGCCCAAGAATGAAAATTTGGATGAGTTTTACAATAAACTAGAAGAACTTCTTGAAAAAGTATCACTGGACAATATTCCAGCCTTTATAGCAGGTGACTTTAATATAGAATTGAAGGATACTGAACACAATATCACAAGAATGAATTTTCTACTAAATTCCTACTCTTTTTGTTTCACGATTCATGAATACACTAGAATAACCTCAAAATCAAAAAAATGTATAGATAATATCTTGACAAATTTTGACGGGGACTATAGCACGAAGATTATAAACTCTACCATTTCTGATCATACTGCACAAAAAATCAGTTTTATAACAAACGAAACAACTTTACCATCCCAAAAATATGTAAGAATCTTTTCGAATGACAATAAGGACAGATTCATTGAAAAATCAAAAGATCAAGATTGGGAGATTGTACATAGTTTTAGCGAGAATGATGTAAATAAACAATGGAATGCTTTCATTGACACATATTTGAAAATATTTTATGAGTGTTTTCCATTAAATCTGGTTCAAGAGAAACCAATAAAAGCTGTGCGATATGATCAAGAAACGGAAGAATATAGAGAAAAACTGAATACAATGCTTCTCCTATCAAAGACCCACCAAAATTTCAAAGCTATATACAATGAAATGAAAAAGGAATATAATCAGCTATTAGCAAAAAAAAGGGGAGATTTCTACCTGTCAAAAATTAATCAGTCCGATAACAAAATGAAGTGCATGTGGAATATACATAATGAAATAGTAGGCAAAATTAAACAAAACGATTCACTTTTCGAAGGAAACCCAACAATAAATGCTAATAAGTATAATGAATTTCTATTGAAGGTCATTCCTGAACTAATTGATAAATTGGAAAAAACTAATTTCACATGTAGTATTTCAAATAATGTACAGTCAATGTTTCTTCAACCTATAACAGAAGATGAACTAGGTAGATTGGGACAAAAAATAAAAAACAAGCATACATGTGGTGATGACGAAATACCAATAAGTCTTATGAAATTATGCATAGACCCAATCGCTGGTATTATGTGCTATATCATTAATAATTCATTCAAATATGGGATTTTCCCACAACAGCTCAAAGTAGCTCTAGTGACACCCATTCATAAAAAAGGAGATCGTGAATTATTTGAAAACCACCGACCTATAAGTGTTCTTCCCTCATTTTCAAAACTCTTTGAGATGGCCATGTGCGACAGACTCATGGATTTCATGAAACACTGTAATCTCTTGAACTCTGTTCAGCATGGGTATATCAAAGGAAGGTCAGTGGAAACAGCAACTATACAGTTCACAGAAATGATTGTTGACTCATTTGAAAAAAACGAAATACTACTAGGAATATTTCTAGATTTATCCAAGGCTTATGACTGCTTAAATCATGAATACCTATTAACCAAACTGGAAAGATACGGAATTCGCGGAAATGTATTAGATTGGTTCAGATCATACCTATCCGAACGCCAACAAAGAACAAAAATAATAAAGCATGGACAAACTTACAAGTCAGATATAAGAATAAATAATATAGGTATTCCACAAGGAAGTATAACTGGTCCTGTTCTATTCATAATCTTCATGAATGACATTCTGGAAATTTTGAATACTGAAGAAAATGCATGTCAGATTACTAATTATGCTGATGACACTAATCTTTTAGTGTCAAGCACAAATTACCCAAATTTACTTGAAAAAGCAGATCATCTAATGAGTAGAACAGAAAGCTGGTTCACGAAAAACAATTTGATTTTAAATGTAGACAAAACAAACATCATACTATTCAGAACACCACAACAAAGAATTGAAACTCCACAAACAATAGAATTATTGAATAAAAAAATGGATGTACAAAACTCAACCAAATTTTTGGGTATTCATATAAATGAACATCTGCGTTGGCATACACATATCATAAATATGGGGAAGAAATTGAACCAAATATGCTACTCCATCAGGATTATAAGTAAATATCTAAATGAAATTTCAATGAAAATCATGTACTTCTCGAATTTTGAATCAACAGCAAAATTTGGAATAATATTTTGGGGAAGCCATAGTAACATAGCGGATATTTTTTGCATCCAAAAGAGAACAATGAGACTTATTTTCAAAATTAAGTATGGTCAATCCTGTCGAGGTTTGTTCAAAGCGAAAAGCATCCTGACAATATATGCACTTTATATTTATGAATGTGTAGTCTACTTATTCAAGAATAAGAGCAAACTGTCAGTATCTGGTGGAAACCACTCATATCCAACACGTAGCACAAACATAAGTTACCCCATACATAGATTGACACTTACTGAAAAACACCCATCATATGCAGCTTTGAAGTTTTTTAATAGATTACCTGATTGTATCAAAACATGTGAAAGTCTCAACAAATTTAAAAAAAGTGTTAGAAGCTTTCTAATACATTTAGAACCCTATTCAATTCATGAATATTTTAATGTGTAACATCTAAATGTGTAATATTTTCCATGTACAAAATACGTTGACGTTGTTTCGTTTTATGTTTTTCTTTTGTCTTTTCTGTAAAATGTAAAACATTCTCCGAAATATATATATTATTATTATTATTAACTATGCATGTAATCCATACCTTCTATTTTACCCCTGTACTTCCAAATGATATATTGGACATTATATCTAACCTAAAAATACGAACTCAGTAGGGGTAGATTGCATTTCCACAAAAATCATCAAAAATATTAGAAACTTCATTTGCGAACCACTGGCATTTTTGATAAATTCTTCTATTGAAAAGGGGGAGTTCCCCAACAAACTAAAAGTTGGGTCAATAACACCAATTTTAAAAAAAGGTGAGTCAACATTAATTGAGAACTACAGACCTGTAACAGTTCCTACAGTGTTATGTAAAATTTTTGAGAGATGTGTTTATCAGAAGATGCTAGCGTTTCTCGATCAATTCGATATCATATCTAAATTTCAACACGGATTCCGCCCAGGTAGGTCAACGGAAAGTGCATTCTGCAGCTTTTTCAAGTATGTTTATGACTCACTTGACAAAAGACGATACGTTGGTGCACTTTTCTTTGATTTGTCGAAGGCATTTGACATCATCGACCCCGGTATTATTTGCAAAAAACTATATTCTCTTGGTTTTCGAGGTACTTTCAATTCGTGGCTTGAGTCGTATTTGACTTCTAGGAAAATACATGTGAAAGTTGATGAATGTCGATCACAGTCGTATGATATGGACTTAGGAGTTCCTCAGGGGTCTATATTGGGTCCCCTAATCTTTCTCCTTTTTATTAATGATATGCCAAATCATATTAGCACAGATTATATAGTTCTGTATGCTGATGATACTACGCTTGCCGCGGATGCCGCTACCCCAGAGGAACTTCAAGAAAAATTGAATTTGCTAAGTTTGGAGTTCACAAGCTGGTGTATAAAGAATTGTTTGGTAGTAAATTCGAGACAAACAGTTTTAATGCAGTTCTACCCCAAAGCTACAAAAAAATTAATAATTTCAACGTAAGAGTAGGCGATGAGACAATTGAATCATCAAATGAAGTGAAATTTCTGGGTACCTACATTGATAGTAACATGACCTGGGAGTCGACTATGAATCAAGTTACCAAGAAAGTAAACACTGGATATTATGCAATTAGACAGTTGAAGTCAACATTCAGTAAGGCCCAGCTCTTGAATGTATATTTTGCAATTGTATACTCCCATATTTCTTACAACATTGCTGTGTGGGGCTGTTGCACAAAACTAAATAAAATATTCATCTCTCAGAAAAGGGTTATACGATTGATATTTGGATTAAATTACAGAGAATCATGTAGACAATACTTTATTCGAAATAAAATCATGTGCGTTCCATGCATTTATATATACAAATGCATTTTATTATTCAAAACAAATGTCCATGACTACAACCGAAATTGTGATTTTCATGCATACCTTACCAGGCATGGTGAACTGATACGGCTCCAAAAACATTCAACTCGTCTCTATGAGAACTGTCCGTCATATGTGGGAGCAAAACTGTTCAATCATCTACCGGATGATATAAAAAACCGAAGTAGTCAAAATATTTTCAAGGCAGAACTGAAAGAATTTTTGATTGAAGGTTGTTTCTATAGTACTGATGAATATCTTAGTTATTAGGACCAATTTCTTTATTTTATTTATTTTCATTTTATATCTTATTTTGGTGTATAACTGTAATGTTACTAATTTATGTTCAAAATGTGTGTGTATCATCCGTTGTCTGACGTATCCTATATCATTTTTTTGATCATGAAGGATTTAATACATTTATTTATTTTATTTATTATTTCTTTCTTTGTTGTCATTGTTTTCAGTTCCGAATAGTTCCAACAATTTATGTAATAACTCAATATTTTCATTTGCCAAAATTGCAGATTATTATTATTGACTGACGACTGACACTGACCAGCCAGTGGTCAATTCTTCTTCTTCTTCTTCTTCTTCTTTTCCTCGACAAATCCTGTCCTGTGCATCCAGGTCTCTTTGCTTTGTGTCCCGTCAGGCGGTGATCTATGTTTCATGAAGTTTTGACATGAATGAAAAAATATAATTAACCTCACCAAAATCCTGAGATAGAAAATCAGAAGATCGAAGGAAAAGGAAAGATAAATAGGAATTGAATCTGTTTGATTCCTTTGGAACTGTGTTTCCGACTCTCCAGATAGACTTAATGAAATAGTTGAATAAACAATTTTCCAGACCTAACCTAAAAATACCAGAGACCCGAAAGATATTCACTTTGATTCCTGTAATTATCCAGAATAAAAATAGCAACCAGTATTCCAGGCTAAACCCAGGGTTTGTAATTAAAGCCTACACTCCCTTGGCTCCTTATTGATTCCAGGTCGATTCAATACCATTGACCCCTGGTTTATACTGTAGGTACCGAGGTAGGTATACCTCCTGTACCTTTCTCCACTGTTGCTACTTTGGGCCCCTGTACAAAAACATTTTGTGCAGAGCAGGTAGAGTAAACTACCTCAAAAACAATCTGGTGCTCGAGACCCCCCCCCCCCCCCGTCAAATACCAGAGTAGTCTCCTGTCCTGAACAGAGCGTCAAAGTAAGGGCCTGCAGAATAAAGACCCCTTACAAAGTCATTACCACACTATAGTTCATAAAATGAACAAAAATGGTAGATAACGAAAAAAAAACTACTTTCCTGGCTATATGCCACGCAGAACATTGAATTATATCGCCAGCATGGGTATGTATGATATGCCAAATGAAACTTCGATAATTAAAAATGGCGCCTCTAAGATGGCGGACGATTTTATAATTTTTTCATCTGATTCGATTGAGATTACGTATATTTGATGGTTTTTCAAGGTAAGATAACAATACTTCGTCTTTCAGGTCGCACAAAATCGAAGAGAGCTTCAACTGTATGACGTGCAACAGGAAATTCGACACAAAAGAGAATTTGGAGATGCACTCTCGCGTCCACAGCAACGTCAAAAAGTACGTCTGCTCCTATTGCAAGAAACCCTTCGCCACCGAAGAAGCCTTAAAAGAGCATGTCACCGAGGAGTGCAGGTAAAAATTAGCATTACCCTTGAATATTTGCATTCATTTATTTATTTATTTATATAATATTAATACATCCAGCAGGCTTACGCCCATTTACAGGTGTATGTAATAATACATGGTTATTAGTTGGATCGCTAAAAGTATATACCTATATCTATACATAACTCGAAAAGAATATAAACTAAGATATGTGAAACTAGTTCCTCAAGGCACTAAATAGTCTATGCTTGAATTGAGACAGCGAGAGAAAAAATATATCAATACTTTGTAAATTGTTGTAACTTCGGCACATTGTTGTAAGAGGACAATGGAAGTGATGTTGTGTGTTGGGCCGTTACCACCGATACAACAAGGCCAGCAGACTCTGACGTAAACAGCTCCTGACGTCGCCAAGAGAGGCCAGTGTTTTATTTTATCGCTTGTCGACTAACGCGTCAGTTCGTGTTAATTCATCGGTGATTCACGTATGTTTTTGAAACGGTCCCGAATTCGGATTCGACTCAGGATTTCTGTCTTGTTTCTCAATTGCTCTGGAGTACGTAAACTCTAAGAAAACTTCACTGCTACTTTCACAACCACCCTGTACAATTCAGGTATCGCTATAAAATATTGTCATCACGAATTAGCAACTTCCTCACCAAGTTATACGGGATTCCAATCATTCGATGGATATGAATTTCAGGACGGGTGCGGTTTCATAAAAACTTGAACATCTTGTGTATACTATGGTAGTCTAATTCAAGAAATGCAATTATCATGAATCGATGTTGATATCAGTATACTACGAAATGTCCAAGAATGAATTGATTTCAACCGCTCACTTTTTCGGAAATAATTGGAACATTTGCTATTTTTGGACCAAACCCTGTATATCGTGAGTACGTGCAGATATCATTGAACTCTATAGTGGATTTTCACCGGTTACATGGACAAACAAAACGTAGTCGATTTGATTTTGGTATTCAAAAAGGAAACTTCACAATGGCCAATCGAAATTTTGAAAAAGTCAACTTCAGCACCCTGTATAATCCAAACTATTGAAATTAGAGGGTTGATAATTGGGACATCTGATCAGCATCACGAGTTCTACGATATATCCAAAATTCGAGAAAATTCACCGAAAGCCAATTTCCCCCCTATTGCGGTGCGGGGTCCTTTAATTTCTATTTGTTGGATTTGTGTATGTGGAATGATCATTACATTTATAATATTCTTCATAATAAAAATGTCAGACTCTTGGATTCTCGTGGAGAAGTAAATATGAAGCTTATGGATCAGCAAATAGAAACTTTTGTTGAAACTTCTCAAGCCAAAACAACAAGAACAAACAAATTCAATTTCTTGGAGCCGAATCAATCAACGGGAACAATCCGAAATGAAAAGATGTTGCCAATGCTCAAAAATGAAAGAAAAAAAGAAAACCCAGTTTGCCCTGTTTGCTCGAAAAAACCTGGTCTATGTGTCTATCCTTGCTTCAAAAATTGGAATGCATCGTCCATTTAGGTTTCTCATATCTAGATTTGATCTCATTTCCACTTTTTTTTATGCAATAAAGGAAATAAATAAGTAATACACTTAGTTTTTTTTTGGTTGGTTTCTCAGAGCCTTTCTGTTCTCTGTTCTCGATTCCGAAGTGATTTTCAACCTATATTGTGTGCTAATATGATTTTCCGTACATGTAGGTGGTTCCATGGCTGCTAGCGAGCAGTGTACATCACTGATGGTAATATCAATTGGTCATTGGACTGTATCTCAGGAATATTTCTTTCTTCTGAAAATTCAACAATCCTAATTCGATAATTACATAAGTATACGGAGGTGTTTTCATGAAAAGACATTAATGAAATTGTCAGAACTGGAATTGTTTTCGAGAGAAATATGAATAGTCAGGGAATTGGCCATCCTGATTCCGAATATAGATGCATTCTTGCCTTCCATGCAAAAATGTTTTAATGCATTTTTTCATATTTCCAGGTGCCCAAACCGAAATGATTGTTTCACAACTCAACACATGTTCCGCTTCCTATGTTAGGATCTTCAGGATAAGATTCAAACGAATTCCATAATCTTCCTTAAAATGATAGTATGGTTAGCAGATCCCAAAATTCGTGTCGAGGTATGAAACAATCATTTTGGTATGTGATTGAAACTATTCTCTGTGATCGTGAATGAAAGGTTCCATAATTTGATATATCATTCCAGTGAAAGCAGCGATGGAAGATAACAAATGTTTTTCATTTTCGTCAAGTACTGATGTTAGTTTGAATTGTGTTAAATTGACTGCTAAAGGTGTCCAAGGAATTATAAATGCTAGCAAGTAGCAGCTAGACAAAGTAATTGAACTCTTGGAACCAGTGCCTATTCATCCTATAATTGTTCATGTCGAATGTCGCCGTTTGTACGTAAATCAGAACAAGATGAAGAATGATCTCAGGTTTAAATCAGATCCTGATAGAGAAGCATCAACTAGTAGCAGCAGCAACAGAACTTTGTGATCTGAGCGGACGACATTCGCATTCAAAGATAATTGCTTGTTTTGTGGCCGATTCATCAAGGAAACTGAGAAAATAATTAAATCTGCAATTTTACCAGTTCAAACTTTCGCATTTCCACAAACTTTTATCGATGTGTGTAATGCAAGAAACGATTTTTGATCATCAAATGTCCTTGCACGATGCACGTCTTCTTTCCGTTATCGATACTTGCCAGTAGCAGATGCTCTGTATTATCAGAAATGTAGTGTGAATTTTGGAAAACGCGACTCTATCTAAGGAATATCAACATGATATTCTCAATGAGCAGACAAAGTTAGCAGGAAGACCTGATAAAAATAAAAGAGATGCCTTTTTAGAAATATGCAGGTGGCTCAAGGAAACTGATGAAGCAGTTTCAGTTCAGGAGTTGCTGGACAAAATGGCAGAGCTGCTACCAGAAAGTATCGAACCTTACACTGTTCGTCGTATGCATAAAAAATTAGAAGAATATTTCTCGGATGACATATTGGGACAAAAAGGTAGAGCTAATATGATCGTAACAGGGAAAACAGTTGCCAATATAATTTGTGATTATCAGCGACAGAAGTGTTCAGAAGATCCAGATGCTGAAAAAATTTCGGATAGTTGAAGCAACAGCTAAATTGATTAAGAATTTAATCAAGTTGATGAGGACATCCTTAGAGTTTTATCCTTCACCAGAAGAAATAAGTTCCGAGCAGGAAAATAATAAGCTTTTACCCGACATTTTGAAAACATTCTTGAATATAATAATCAACAAAAAATCCTCAAGTTTGGAGAAAAATTCAATTGAACAGGCACTAATGCAAGCTGCAAGGCCACGATCTATCATAAGTTCAATTCGTCTAGGTGTTGGTGTGCAGTATCATCGAGATTTTCGATCTCGGTTACTTGTTGATGAACTTCATAAGCTTGGGGTTTCTGTATCATATGATGACGTACAGAAGTTCTTGCAAAACTGAAGTAGATGAACCTTGTGAAACCAGATGAAAATGTCGAAGATACGGAATTTTTTCCACAGTATTGTGCAATAATTGTTCGGGAAGGTACCAATATTCCAATCGAGGAAGTTGAAGATAATGAATGAACTTCTGTTACATGCCAAATATGCCATTTTTATTAGGTTTATGATTTATACGTATTAACGAATAAACGAATATTGGAAACACTGTATTTTTATTTTGCACACAGGTATCATTCTATATTTTCTCATATGTGCTATTCTATGCATTCTGAACAGAGGAAAGCAAAAAAAATTTTGTGGGAATTATTTCTACCTGAGACCATTTTTTATCGCATATCTACTACACTAAGAGTACATTTTTGGTATATCTCTCGCTCCCAACAAATTTCAGGATCCTTACGTGGGATACAGGGGAGTTCCCTCAGACACACTGTAGATTGCAGAAATTGAAAATTAAGCACTTTTTACAAGAAATTCTGGTGATTCAATTGAAAAAATCTCCACGCTCAGAATGTGACCGTTTTGCAGAGACCGAAACTACGAGTGCCAGTACTGCGGCCGGCGATTCTCTCGTCCTCACGAAAAAGTCAAACACGAGCGGATCCACACGGGCGAGAAGCCGCACGTGTGCCAAATATGCGGCAAATCCTTCCGCGTCAGCTATTGCCTCACTTTGCATTTGCGCACGCATTCCGGCGACAGGCCGTACGAGTGCAAGCTGTGCGACAAGCGGTTCAAGTCGTACAGCGTCTACAATCATCATCTGTTGACGCATTCCGAGGTCAGAGCTTATAGGTAAGTCGATATTGGTTATTTTTCGAACAAGTGTGTGTGATGAATGAATGTTTATTGAATAGGAAGGAAATCCTAATATACAAACAATACTTCAATTAACATGAAATTTAAGTATTACATAGATATTATACACTAAAAAACTACTTATTTACTTACATTTTGGAAAACTAGCATTGATACATAATAAATAACTAGATATAAATACAGAGTAATCATTGTAATATATTATTCAATTTTATATAATCATTAAGTTTGGCTTTGAATATATATAAGCTTTTGCTGTCTTTAATATCCTGAGGTAACTTATTGAATTGATTTAACCCTTTATAAAATAATACTTTCATTGAGTTAGATAAACTACATCTTGGCAAATGAAGATCATTGATCTGTCTTGTAACATAATTATGAGTACTATTTTGAAATATGATGAATTCATTAAAATATGATGGCAGCATATCATTGATAGTTTTAAAAACAAATATCATTGCTGCTTTGTACAGCCTGTCTTGTACTGAAAACCACTGTAGTGTATTTAGCATAAATGCTATACTGGTATACCTATTGCGTAAAGTGGTACTTTTTCGCACGCATACCGGGTGATTTTTTTTTTTTTATCTCTTGGAGCGCACGAAAGGGAATCCCTATAATGTTCAAGGAACATCGTGCGTTCCTAGGGAGGATAGGGACAGGAGGTAGGTATTGGAGTTTTTTTTGAACTTCTGGAGATTATATGTTGTTGGGAATAGTTCCACAGGCAATGAATTCCAGGGCCTAGCCGTTCTATGGATGAAGGAGTCTTGATATAGTGCTGTTCGACATCTTTCGAGGTTGACAACGAAAGGATGTGCTGACTGGGCTTGTCTAGTTCGTCTGATTGGTATTGCTAGTGAAGGGATGATAGCAGAGATTTCTGAAGAACATTCACCGTGGAAGTATCGATAGAAAAGTGAAAGGTCGCCGACCTTTCTACGGTGTTCCAATGATGTCAAAGAGTGAGTGAGTGTGGCGTCACCCACCAGGCGAATGGCTCTTCTCTGGATGGAATCTAAGAGCATCAGCGTATGTTTTGGTGCTGAACCCCATATGTGGGAACAGTATTCTAGAACAGGCCGTATCTGCGCTTTGTAGATCATGAGAAGCTGTTGAGGTGTAAAGTAGCTTTTCGCACGGAACAAGAATCCGAGTTTTTGGGAAGCAGCTTTTGCGATGGATCTGACATGATTATCCCATGAAAGAGTGTTGCTGATGGAGATACCGAGCATAGATATGGTGGGCTTGGTGGGGATGGTCGTGCCAGACATTACAATATCGGGCATACTGAGGTCCACCTTTCTAGAGAAAATACAGGCTTGGGTTTTGGTGGCGTTGAATTCGACTAGGTTGTCGGTTCCCCAGGCTGTGATTTCAGCAAGATCTTCATTGACAGCATTGACCTGCCTGCGCCGTGAGTTCTTAGTTTCCTGGGAAGAAATGGGAATTCTGGAAGAGAACGCAGTATGGAGGGTACTATCATCTGCGAAGCTGTGGATGGGGCAAGTTGTTACTCCCAACAGATCATTGATATGCAGAAGGAATAATGTTGGTGCCAAAATTGATCCTTGTGGAACGCCGGAATTGATGCCAATGGTATCAGACGATACACCGTCCACCACCACGTGAAGCGATCTGCCTGAAAGAAAACTCGATAAGAGATGGCATAGCTGAGGTGGTAAGCCGTATGATGGTAGTTTGTGGAGGAGTCCTTCGTGCCAAACACGGTCGAATGCTTTCGATATGTCCAACGCGACAGCTAGAGATTCCCCGTGTTTTTCTATTGAAGATTACCATAAATGGGTGACGTAGACAAGTAGATCTCCAGTAGATCTTCGGTGGCGAAAGCCGTATTGTCTATCATTGATGATACCTGAGCTCTCCAGATATTTGATAAGCTCAATATTGATGGCTTTCTCCATCACTTTGGAGATTACTGATAACAGGGCAATGGGCCTGTAGTTGTTGGGCAGGTTCTTGTTCCCTTTTTTGGGGATTGGTTGGACTCTAGCTGTCTTCCAGCATGATGGAAAAACACCCGACCTGTACGAGATGGTAAACAACTTGCAGAGAATCGGTGTTAATTCTGGTGCACATTTTTTGAGGATAATGGGTGGAATTCCATCAGGACCATTAGCCTTATTCGTTTTAAGACCAAGCAAAATTCGTCTGATAGTGCGTTGACGGAAGACGATTTCGGGCATTCGACTCTCGATTTTTCAAGGTGACTCATCCCTGCAACTTTTCCATTATTGAAGGTAGTAAAACGAAATTTGTGGAATTATAAGTTCAATTGACATTCTAATAACAATAATAATAGTTTTATTGCTTTGCATCAAAAAGTTACAGCAAGGGTTTGGCTGCGTACATAAATTGTAGTTTACAGTGATTCTTAAAGCTATAAGTACCTATACTAATATCGACAGGAGACATAACTTACTTTATCGTTATTCACTCAAAATAAATGATCGAAGTTTCAGAATATTATAAACATAATTACATATTATTTTTGCATTTTCCATATTTATATCTTCTAGCGTTGACGCAAGTGATTGGAGATCCGTTAGACAATCAGCTTTTGGTTATATTACGTTGTAAATAGGACACTAGAACAGTATACAGGCTGATTCACGGTGGATGGCACATTAGACGTTTCTGGTGAACCAGACAACGGATCATTTTGAAAATTCAATGGAGGGCATATTCGGACATTCTCTAGCCAACTAAAATATTCTCGACAATGCGGTGTTGCCGCGTCTATTAGAAAGCAGTAGCAACTTTGATTTTTCAAATGGAACACTCTGTATTTTATTGCATTTTTAGATTCTCCCTGAAGAGCTGATTTCATCGATGTATCACACTTGGGGTCTAGCGGAAATGATTACAGAGATATAGGGTGTGAAAAATCGACATTTTTCAACTTTAGGATTTTTTTGTGTCGAAACTACTCATCATTGGTCAAAACGGCTTACATGTCCCTATTTCAACTTTTGAACAACTATCTACTGATATTTAATTGGGTATCAGAGGAATTGGACACGATCTCTTGAAATCATATCTTGAAAATAGAACTATTATAACTAAAATTAATAACTGTGAGTCTAAGATACTATATTTAAACAAAGGGGTTCCTCAAGGATCAGTGTTGGGTCCAATTCTTTATCTATTATACATTCAAAATATTGAAAGAATGAATTTGATAGGAAACTATACCATATAAGCAGACGATACAGTGCTTCTATATGAGAATAAAAACCCAGTAGTTCTAGAACATATCATAAATGAGGACTTGAAAAAAATTGAGAAATGGCTTTATTCCAATCTTCTTTCTCTCAATTCTAAAAAGACACGATATATAACTTTTCATCGCAGAAATAAACAAAATATTGATCTGAATATTAGAATAAAAAATGAACGTTTGAAACAAACTGCCCATACCAAATACCTTGGTATTTGGATTGATGAGAAATTAACATGGGGAAAGCATATTGACATCCTCATAGGAAAAGTATCTCCCATTATTGGTGCTTTGAGAAGATGTCCTAAACTTAGTACATATTCATCAAATATTATTCTCTATTCACATATACTCAGTCGAATTAATTATCTCATAAATATTTGGGGATCTTGTTCCAAAAATAGTTTCAATAAAATTTCTGTTCTATACAGGGTGTCCGGGAACATGTGGGAAATCTCCCGGATATGAAGAAAACACGTGAAAAGAATACTATAAGTTCATATAAACTTCTTTTGTATCGGCCTCCTCTTCGGAGATATGGGCTCCCAAAGAGCTCCCATGGAATTAAGTTTTTGACACATAATTCTTGAACCAACAGGTATATTTCAATTTTTTTTTAATATGATGTATACTAGGTAAGACTCTTCAAATTACTATCCAAGAAAGTGTTGCGAATTACTCACAGCTCCAGGGACGGACTAGCTGTGACACTCATGGGCCCATTTTTTTTACGCCCTGTATGATAAGAACTCTGGACAACGTTTTTTACATACCTCTAACTATTGACTAAAAATTAAGTACTCTTCATTCATGTCGCTAATCATAACCGTTTTCGGAAAAACGTCATTTTATTTATATCATGTATTTAGCGTAATTTTCCACGGTAACCAACATAGTTTCAATAAAAAGTTGAACTTTAACTGCTTAGTTAAAAACTTCGTAACAGGGTTCAACATGGGCTCCATGAAGTCTGATACACTCGCGAGCACGACGAATTGAGGACTGCTGTACCCGCCACAATAACCCAGCATTGTTCCTTATCACATCACAATGAAACGTGATTCTCCGTAGAAGTTCCTCCCTAGTATCGACCGGAGTGGAATACACCAAGGTTTTGAGGTGTCCCCACAGGTAAAAATCTAATGGCGTTAGGTCGGGAGATCTAGGAGGCCAGGAAATAGGTCCTCCTCTACCTATCCAACGGTTTGGATAGACGTTATTCAGGTGCTCCCGCACAGCAACGCTGAAATGAGGTGGTGCCCCATCATGCATAAAGTACATGTTTCGGCGGGTTTCAAGTGGTAAGTGCTCGACTAAATCATTAAAAGCGTTCTGGAGGAACTCCAAATAAAGTATTCCATTCAATCGTGCCGGCAATACGAATGGTCCAATCAAAAAATTGCCAACGATTCCTGCCCAGACATTAATTGATTGGAACTGATGTTGGCGATGCGAAACAATAGTGGCATGAGGATTTTCATCAGCCCATACATGGGTGTTATGTAAATTCATGATACCATTTTTGGTAAAACCTGCTTCATCCGTGAAGAGAATAGTGCTAATGAAGTTTACATTATTTCGTTGCTGATCCAATAGCCAGTTTGCAAAATGCATTCTACGGGGAAAATCTTCAGGAATCAGTTCATGCACTTTTTGCAAATGATATGGGTATAACAGTTGTTCTTGAAGAACTTCATGTACTATTGTTTTCGACGCATTAAACTGCGCTGATAATTTTCGAGTGCTCGTTGAAGGAGTATCATATACAGCATTTAAAATATTTTCCTCTAATTGCGGCGTACGTACTGTTCTTCCCTGACCAGTATTATTACTTCTTTTTCCAAAATTTCCTAAAATTATGAAAGAAGTAAATAACATTACCTTATTATACCTTATTAAGAAGAATCGCCCACCATTCTCCCTTAGACGTTGGTCAACTCGTTGAAATGTCTTCTGATCTGGAAGAGTGCGATTATGAAATCTGTCGTGATATAACCTTCTGGCTTCCAAAGCATTGGACGATGCAAGACCATACATCAGATGCATATCTGCATACTCAATAAACGTGTATTCCATATTTCGAATTATTTCACAATTAATTTCACAACGAAATTCAAAAATCAAATATCAAAGTAATAAGGAATCAATGTATCAGTAATGTGAAAGTTGACAAGTTCTAAAATGAAGGATATTTATTTATTTCTAACCTAGCAACGTTTGCAAAGGTAACTCGAAAAAAAAGTATCTTTTATCGAAATACGCTAAATACATGATATAAATAAAATGACGTTTTTCCGAAAACGGTTATGATTAGCGACATGAATGAAGAGTACTTAATTTTTAGTCAATAGTTAGAGGTATGTAAAAAACGTTGTCCAGAGTTCTTATCATACAGGGCGTAAAAAAAATGGGCCCATGAGTGTCACAGCTAGTCCGTCCCTGGAGCTGTGAGTAATTCGCAACACTTTCTTGGATAGTAATTTGAAGAGTCTTACCTAGTATACATCATATTAAAAAAAAATTGAAATATACCTGTTGGTTCAAGAATTATGTGTCAAAAACTTAATTCCATGGGAGCTCTTTGGGAGCCCATATCTCCGAAGAGGAGGCCGATACAAAAGAAGTTTATATGAACTTATAGTATTCTTTTCACGTGTTTTCTTCATATCCGGGAGATTTCCCACATGTTCCCGGACACCCTGTATAAAAAGGCATTGAAAGTATTGTATCGTCTTCCATATGATACTCCAACGAATCAACTGTATAAGGAAACAAACACATTTTCTTCGGAAGAGCACTTTTTAATCAATACTCTCAAAATTTCCTATTATATCATCAACAAAAAGCTTAAATCAAATTTTATATTAATCAGGAATTCCGAAATTCATGATCATCACACTAGACAATATAACTTGTTTCATCTTGAAGCTGCAAATTCTAAACTTGGGCAAAAAAAGTTTACACATGAGGCGATTTCGAAATTCAATAAATTACCAGATGATATCAAAAACAGCCCAAATATTATGCAATTCAAAAATAAAGTTAAGAAATATATTTATATGCAAAGGAATGATCAAAGCTGAAAGACTATGAATTTCCTTTTTTCTTTTTTTTTTCACTGTTTTTATTTTTCCCCTTCTTGTTCACTATAATATGACTGTATCTTAATGATATGGTTTTGTTCACTATTTGTAATTTCGATTATACAACAGTCGATAATACTTCATGAATGATCTTATACCAGGAATTACTGTCTGATCATTCATGTCATTCCTACTAGAAAATTAATTATACTTTATTATTTATTATATATTATTTGTATGAAATGTATCAATGAAGAAGAGAATGTAATGCAATAACTGAAATAAATAAAAAATAAAAATAAAATTCTCCTGTCCCGGTCACGGTGTTAGTGGTCGAACTCCTCCGAAACGGCTCGATCGATTCGTATGAAATCTTTTGTGCGTATTCGGTAGGTATGAGAATCGGTCGTAATCTATTTTTCAAATCGAAAATTGAAGATGGCGGATCCAATATGGTGGACGAGTATTGTTATGCGATTTCATTCAAAATTGGTATTTGGGGGTTTTTGATGTCGAAAATTATGATTCTTTCGTAAAATTTTGGAAATTCCAAATGGCGGATCCAATATGGCGGACGAGTTTTGTAATTATGGTCAGATTCCATTCAAAATTGGTATCTGGAGGTTTTCAAGGTCAGATATTATGATTTCTTCATCAAAATTAGGAAATTCAAAATGGCGGATCTAATATGGCGGACGAGTTTTGTGATTATGATCCAATTATATTCAAAATTGATATCTGAGGGTTTTCGGGGTCGGAGATTATGGTTCGACGAATGGCGGACGAATTTTGTAATTATGGTCAGATTCTATTAAAAATTGGTATCTGGAGGTTTTAAAAGTCGGAGATATGAATCATTTGTCAAAATGGGGAAATTCAAAATGGCGAATCCAATATGGCGGACGAGTTTTGTAATTATGGTCAGATTTTATTAAAAATTGGTATTGGGTGGTTTTCGGGGTCGGAGATAATGATTCTTTTGTCAAAATTAGGAAATTCAAGATGGCGGATCCAATATGGCGGACGAGTTTTGTAATTATGGTCAGATTCCATTCAAAATTTGTATCTGGGTGATTTTCGGGTCGGAGATTATGATTCTTTCATCAAAATTAGGAAATTAGAGATGGAGGATCCGATATGGCGGACGAGTTTTGTAATTATGACCCGATTCTATTCACAATCTGTATCTGGGGGTTCTTGGGGTCGGAGATTGGGAAATTCAAGATGGCGGATCCAATATGGTGAAAGAGCTTGGTAATAAATAGTAGTTCGAAAAACTATAATGAAACACGCTTTTATAGATAGCCAAACTCGAGGCCAAACTGAATAGAAGTAGAAAATTGATAGTATAGTTTGAAAAACAAGATAGATTGTCCAATAAAAATAAGTAGAAAATAAAAATAGTAGTTTGAAATACTAATGAAACACGATTTCATGGATATCCAAACTAAAAAGAAGTTCAAAACAAAATAATAAAAGTGTGTTGATGAATATTTAACTAAAAAAACATTTTCTAAAAGAAAATGTATATAGCAAAACAACGTGTGCCAGGTATCAGCATCAGCTATTGTAATAAATAGTAGTTTGAAAAACGAATGAAACACGTTTTTATAGATAGCCAAACGAAAAAGAAGTGAGTAGTGAATAAATGAAAAAATGAAGAGATATAGACTGCCGAACTAAAAAGAAGTAGAGAATAAGTAGAATAGTTTGAAAAACTGAAGAATCCCGTTTTCATGGATAGCCGAACTGAAAAGAAGTATAAATAAAATAATGAAAGTTCGTTGATAAATATTTATTTTTCTAGAAATAATGTTATGGCAAAACAACGTTTGCCGGGTCAGCTAGTAGTTCATAAAATGAACGAAAATGGTAGATAACGAGAGAAAAACAACTACTTTTCTGGCTATATGCCACGCAGAACATTGAATTACATCCTCTCGACATCTAAGCAACGATTCGGAAAGACAAATACAGCTGCAAGTCGTTCTTTCCTAAATGCTGAGCTGTGATCAAATTGTTCAGGAACGCTTGGCTACCTACAGACCGGTAACGAGTGCAGGGGTGTCTCCAGATGGCATTCTTGACAGCCATCTGGTGCACACCTGATGAGTCATCGAATAAAAAAACAACCAGTTTTGTGTCCTTGGGGATGATAACTGTTTGAGATAATGATTGTCGGTATTTTTGACAGGTGTCCGTACTGCCCTAAAGCCTTCAAGACTGCAGTGCAATGGGCCGGCCATCGAAACAGCCACACGAAGCCTTTCAATTGCAAAGAATGCAATCGACCGTTCGCCTCGCTTTATGCCGTTAAGGCGCATATGGAGACACACAAGGTAAAAAAAGAGCTCATCTAAACTGGTCAACATTGATAACGTCGTGCTCCAAAATACAGGGTGGCCCACGGTCGATGGTACCTTAGACGTATACAGAAAACGATACATTGGATTATCCTGAAAATTTGGTTATTCTAATAAGCGTTTTTGATCTAACGATTCAAAATATTTTCAGCGAAGCAGCGTTGCCACTTTTACCAAAAAGTAGCATCATCTTTGTTATTTCAAATGGAACACCCTGTATTTTATTGCGTTTTCAGATTCTTCTCGAAGAGCTGATTTCATCAATGCATCACACTTGGGGTCTAGCAGGAATGATTACAGAGATATAGGGTGTTCAAAATCGAGATTTTTCAACTTTAGGATTTTTTTGTGTCGAAACTATTCATCATTGGTCAAAACGGCTTACATGTCCCTATATTAACTTTTGATTAACTATCTACCGACATTTATTTGGAAAAAATACAGGATGGTCCAAGATTCAAAATTTTGATCACCCTGTATCTGTTCCAATTAAATGTCAGTAGATAGTGAATCAAAAGTTAAGATAGGGACATGTAAGCCGTTTTGATCGATAATGAATAGTTTCGACACAAAAAATTCCTGAAATTGAAAAATCTCGATTTTGAACACCCTATATCTCTATAATAATTCCTGCTAGACCCCAAGTGTGATGCATTGATGAAATCAGCCCTTCAAGAAGAATCTAAAAACGCAATGAAATACAGGGTGTTCCGTTTGAAATAACAAAGATGATGCTACTTTTTGGTAAAAGTGGCTACGCTGCATCGCTGAAAATATTTTGAATCGTTAGATCACAAACGCTCATTAGAGTAACCAAATTTTCAGGATAATCCAATGTACCGTTTTCCGTATACGTCTAAGGTACCATCGACCGTGGGCCACCCTGTATACTTAGGTACTTCTTTTATCAAATCGTACATTAAACATGAATAACAACCTGTAGGATGATAAAGCATAAGTCACATTCGAACATGCATGCTTTCATACCTACTTTGAATGATCTGGTCCTAAATATTCTGCATTCCACAATCCATCACAAACACAACACATCATGTTCACGGTCATTTACCAACTGAAAATGGCATCAAAATCACGCCAGACGCTACCGCTACTCTACCGACCGATCTGACCTTCTGCCTCCTTTCCACGTGACTGAAAAGTCAATAGTCCTACGTCCATCTCTGAACGTACAATGTACGTTCATTTAACGTCCATGAACCTTCAGATTTAAAATGATTCCATATAGACATTTACTTCGAACAATTATTTATATACATATAAATAAACTACTCAACACTAATTTCGTCGCACACCAAAATGTCGCCCCTGTTATAATGTGAATAACTTTTTTCAGTTTAGAACAATTTGAATTGGGCTCACACTGTTCGATAGCCCAGTCCTTCAGCTATAATCTCGTACTTCATTGAAACATAAGGGTATTCACATAAAATCTCTACATGGTGTTTTTCGACACTGTGCGAAATTTCGAAATATTCAAAAGGCTCTCAAATAGTGAAAACAATTTTTTTCTCAAATTCGACAACAGAGGCATGAAAATGATCTCATTACCTCGAGATATTTCGCGAATCAACTTCCTATCTCTCTTATTTACAGAGTGATCTCAAAAAATCAACTTTTTGGTTTTGCAGCCATAACTTTTTTCCACGTCAACCGATTTTGGAAATCTTAGGCTCATTTTGAAGATAAAACTTCAGATGAAGAGATCTGAATATCAGAATTGACTCAAGATGGCTATCAAAGATCTAGAGTTTTCTTGAAAGTGACCCAAATCTGGAACGCCCTTCGAATCTTGGTTGGGAGGAGAATTGAATGAAAATCAACTTGTTCTCGGAAAAACAATTCATTCTGGATGCGTCCATATTTTCCTCGCTCTCAGTAGTCAAGAATTGTGCGTGAGAAAACACAATTGAAACATGTTCTTGCAAAAACATTAGATCATTTCTCCTCTGTAATGCATGGCCCGCCGTAACCAACGTTACAAGAATCACAATGAGTGATTGACAAACCCGACCAGCTGAGGCTCATCATAAATGGTGTACCAACAAGAGCAACGGATTTTGATTTCTTCAATAAAGTGATTTTTTTAACAGTTGTCACGTACATAACACGCGATTCAAGAATATGGAAAAGTATTCAAGCAAACAACGTTTATTTATTGTAAAAACGCATTTCAAAAAGGGTGAAAGTTTCACGAAAACAATTTGCAAATTACATAAAGTTTTCAGTCGCAATAATGCGCCGAACGAATCGACAGTAATAACCAAACAATTCGTGTCGATGATAAGCCCTTTGAATGGATCGGACTGTCGTGTTTAGCAGATCCGTGATTTGGAGGGAAGATAACCCTTGTTCCCTCATTTGTGGAATCAGTTCCGACTGGTCGGGCGTTAGATGCGTCATCGAAACTATCAAAATCTGTTTATGATTCTAAAACGACGTCTAACCTGACTTGTCAGTCACTTACTGTGATTCTTGTAACGTTGGTTACGGGCCATGCATTACAGAGGAGAAATGGTCTGATGTTTTTGCAAGAACATGTTTCAATTGTGTTTTCTCACGCACATTCTTGACTACTGAGAGCGAGGAAAATATGGACGCATCCAGAATGAATTGTTTTTCCGAGAACAAGTTTATTTTCATTCAATTCTCCTCCCAACCGAGATTCTGAGGGCGTTCCAGATTTGGGTCACTTTCAAGAAAACTCTAGATCTTTGATAGCCATCTTGAGCTAATTCTGATATTCAGATCCTTTCATCTGAAGTTTTATCTTCAAAATGAGCCTAAGATTTCCAAAATCGGTTAACGTGGAAAAAAGTTATGGCTGCAAAACCAAAAAGTTGATTTTTTGGGATCACTCTGTAAATAAGAGAGATAGGAAGTTGATTCGCGAAATACCTCGAGGTAATGAGATCATCTTCATGCCTCTGTTGTCGAAGTTGGGAAAAAAATGTTTTTCACCATTTGAGAGCCTTTTGAATATTCCGAAATTTTGCACAGTGTCGGAAAACACCATGTAGAGATTTTATGTGAATACCCTTTTCTTTCAATGGAAAACGAGATTATAGCTGAAGGACTGGGCTATCGAACAGTGTGAACCAAATTCAAATTGTTCTAAACTGAAAAAAGTTGTTCACATTATAACAGGGGCAACATTTTGGTGTGGGACGAAATTAGTGTTGTGTAGTTTATAATGTTCATTCTTCATTCATGAACGCTTGAACTCAGAATGGCCGTTAAATGGGCATCCAATGTGAGTTTAATTTGTATCATCCAATGTACGTCCGTCTCTGTACGTACAATGGATGTTGATCAAACGTCCACGAGCGTTTTAGTCCTTGCGTTGACATAAAATGGATTTCCAACGGACGTTAATTTTGAAACATACATTTTGTACATCCATCGTTATAAGTACAATGAATGTACATTCTACGTACATGCGTGGTTGAACATTGAGTGGACGCCCACTGTACATACAATTTCAAGCATCCAATGATAACCCAGCGAGCACAAAAACATCTCAGAGATGTTAAAAGTACGAGATTTCGAGACATTGAACTTCCACTGCGATGTTCTGTTCACACATGAATAGAACTATTATAGAACAGCCAAATGTACGCCGCAGGCGGCAATTATCGAGATGTCCTTGATATGTCACAAAACTACCTTCTCCCTAGTTCTTTTTAAAGCCTTTTCATGGACACAACAGAACATTTTCAACGCGTCTTGCGCACATTAAATCGCTGCAAAAAAAAAAAACATTTTCGAGGTACTTTTCTGAAGCCTTTTGTCAAAATGAACTTTTGCATTAGGATTCCACTTCCCTTGAATGAAAAAATGCATTTAAAATAGATTGAACATAAACATATTTTCTTGATATGAAATTACCTTCTTAATCGGTTTCTGAGTAGTGCTTACTACACACAGACATATAATTGGAAATAGGTTTCCCAATTTTCGAAATGTTCTCCACAATGCATTATTTTGCAACTGCGGAGAAGCTGTGTATTGATAAACTCGTACTTTTATATATTGATCACACTGAGGCACCGAACAACACATCTTGCATCTGATGGTCATTATTACAAACTGAATAAGTCTTCTAACACAATAAACTTCACCGAATTCCTTTCTGTTCGTTAGCAGCGTGATGTAAGCGTCACACGCTGCAAACGCGAATGCCAATAATTGCGAACAAGAAGAGACGTTGTGGTGGGGCAAACAAAGAAAGGGCACAAAAGAACAAAAAGAATACTTTCAATATCCTTCTAAGACCTCTTTGGGAAGTGCATATTACGCCTCAAAAAATCACCCTCATGCCTACATTTCTAAAACATCCCAAAACATCCCAGGGATACCTTTCAGTAGGCAAACAAAGAAATGCCACAAAAGAACAAAAACAATACTTCAATATCCTTCAAAGACCTCTTTGGTCAGTGCATATTACGTCTCAAAATAACATCTTCATGCCAACATTTTCAAAACATCCCAAAACGTCCCAGGGATGTTTGTGCTCGCTGGGAATCCATGTTTGTACATACATTGGATGTCCATTCAATGTCCATGGACGTTTAAAATTGAAATGGACCTAAAATGGACGTCCAATGGATGTCATGTGCTGTATGGGTCTGCCAGTATCGTATGTACATTTATGTCTGAAACACCCTGTATAGTACCCCAGGCAACCAGATGACGTTCCAGTGACGTCTTTTTTACGTCACTTGAATGACCAAGGTGACGTCAGTAGTTGACGTCGCATTGACGTGATAATGACGTGAATAAGTCACAGCCAAATGACGTCATATTACTCACAAACTGTGACGTCCGACTGACGTCATAATGGCGTCATAACGACGTCAAAATGACGATTGAATTTGGCGATGATACGTAAAAAAGATTCCTTTGACATGGTGTGATAAACACCACTAGCCTCTGATGACATTATATAATATCGATTATGCATTGTTGAGTTTGCTTGGTGGGTCGCTCCTGTTTCATGTTCATTCAATCGCCTATTCAGCAGCGCCATTCTTCAGTAGGCATCTCCATCAGAATGCAATCAGTTACTCGTATTTGTATAAAAAACTATGTAGTTTGTGTCGGCGAGATGTAAGCAAACAAAGAATAGTTTGATAGCAATGGAAAGGATGTTGGCGAATTTGGCTTCACTTTGTTGAATAATGTGAATTGATGCATTCTTTGTCACCCAACAAAAATCTAGATGGTAAATTATTGAAAAATTCCCTAAATGACGAAGCTCACCAAATTGGTACGTCACACCGACGTGATTTTTAGACGTCATAAATACGTCACTGGAACGTCATAAAAGTAACGGTTTCAATATAGGTATACCTAAACAATCATTTTTATATATACATAGTTTGTTGGTTTCCGAGATATACAATGTGTCAAAGTTTTTTAGAAAAAAGTTTTTCTACTACTTTTCGGGTATATTGATAATTAGAATAAAACTTGCATGTTGATTTGCTTTCATGAGTTGTACTTTTGTTTCACATGATAATATATAAGTATCCATGGTTTAGAGAAGGTCTGGGAAAAATGGACGTCGACAGGACGTCCCTGCAACGTCATGAAACTGACGTCTTCTTTTACCCATCTAAGTGACGTTCACTCGACGTCGAAACGATGACGTGATTATCACGTCATAGAAAGTACGTCATAGTGACGTCATTAATTGGTGTGTGACGTCTCTGACGAAAAATCACCAATTAGGGACGTCACACTGACATGTGATTTTTTTTCTGGTAGAGAGAGAACAACCTGCGGTTCGACTGTTTCGTGTGCGGCGCTACCTATGCCAGAGACTACGCTCTGCGCGACCACGTGAAAAGCCAACATCCGGAGGCGGCGCTGGAAGAAACGGCGGAACAAGGCGTCGACGTCGATCGCGCCGAGACGCTCGACAGCACCGAGCTGATCGAGCACGAGATGGTGCAAGAGGACGAACAGAAGACGGCTTCTTGAATTTGCACACTGTTTTTCTCTTTTGATCTATTGTTTGTTTGTTTTTTTGCATTTATTGGCACTGGAATTAAATAGGCGCTGTAAAGTATGCCCCGACTTTCATTAACCTCTTATTGCTCTTGTAGCGACCCTCCTTTGCCATCTTTTTGAAATTAAATTAATTTTTTTTGCAACCGACACAAAAGTCGTCCATTTTGATACCAAAATTAGCTCTTAAATTGACGTTTCTATTACTGACACAAAAATAGGTATGTTGCTAGGCAACATATTTAGTTCCTAGGAGCTAAAGTTGAATTTTAGTTCCTAGGAGCTAAAGTTGAACTTTAGCTCCTAGGAACTAAAAAGGATGTACTGGACGTCATCAAGAATAAACAACATTGTGACGGTTTGTTATTTGGGTAGAGACGCATACCTGATTTGTTTCCGATTTCAGCAGATTTGGCATTTCATACCCATGCTGGAGATATAAATACACCTTATTATAGTTTAGTATTGGAATTATGAACATCTCAGTTAAGTATATTTGTTTTGATCAGGAAAGCCTTCAAGATTCAAATACTTGCTAGATCTGTATATTTCATTCGTTATTCTCGGGATGGATAACTTGTTTTTGAATAATCACGGCCAGCAATAGTTTTTTGTCTCAAACAACGATATTGTTTAGCTTCATTCGATTATCAAGCCAAACACAGTGTAGTATACGGAGAGGAATAAATAATCACTCTATTATCATTGTTGATATGCTCACTAACCTAACATTTTCCACGTCTGGTTCCTATATATAGCTGGCACTGGCGCGGTATTTGCCATTAGAGCACCTGGTTCATACACAGATATGTCACTCTGTGGTTGTATTTATATTGAAACTACAATTCGAACATCCTAGAACATCTAACCTGCTGTTAATGCAGGTAGAATAATCTCACCACATGGATTGTTTTGTCAATATTATTTGTTGCATTGCATACATATGGCACGGCATTGGTGGTTAGATTAGATTAGATTTGGAATGGGGCCTTCGGGCTATCTGCCTCCACACTGCGACCTTTTCAGATCTATTGTGTCTGCCCTCAAAATCGATTAGAGTTTTTCGGCTAGCCCCGTCTTCTCTATGAGACTCCATAGGCTAGCTTTCAGATCCCCTGTGTATCTCTGGGCTTCTGGTTTTTCCTCACCCAGCGTAAGGAACCTTAGTCTTGACAAGCCCTCACAGTGGCAAAGTATGTGTACTGCTGTTTCTTCCTCTTCTTGACATAACCTGCACAGCAGTTCTTTAGTCAGACCTATCGTACTCATGTGTTTGTTGAGCCTACAATGCCCTGTGAGAAGTCCCACTAGTATTCTAGTTGAACTTCGTTTCTGGCTTAGTAGATATTCTGTGAATGTTGGCGATGGTTTTTTAATAAACTCTTTTGCCTGTCTCATTCCTGGCGATTTGTTCCACCATTCTTGAGATTTGGTTTGCATCCATGATTTGATACTAGTCTTTTGTATAGCTTTCGCAATACCACAGAAGGGTTCTGGGCCATTCAGAGCTTTGTTTGCTCCTGCTCGGGCAAGTGAGTCTGCCTCTTCATTGCCCTCGTACCCTGTATGTGCTGGTACCCATGCTAGAGTCAGTCTGTGGTGTCATTGGTGGTTACTTCACATGTTCATTGGAGTTATTTGTTTCGGTTGCAGAAAAAATTGCATGTTTCATTCGGATCAAAAGTGACTTTGTTCGACTCGCAAATTTTGCTTTCGCTCGGCTTCGCTAAACGCAAAATAATCCATGTGGTGAGAATATTCTACCTGCATTAACAGCAGGTTAGGTGTTCTAGGATGTTCGAATTGTAGTTTCAATATGAATACAACCACAGAGTGACATATTTGTGTGTGGACCAGGTGCTCTAATGGCAAATACCGCGCCAGTGCCAATATAGGAGCATTCCGGTAGACTACTACGTCTACATTTCTCAGAATTTTCCGAATCCCACCACAGATTAGTTCATTTCGATATCGAAGAGGAATGTGAGTGACTGTGCAGGCTGCAGACAATCTGAAATATCTCGAAAACTATCCAAGATAGACTGAAATAGAAATCATATTCGCGTTGAGCACATCGAGAATACCCTGTATACAAGGTTACAGCTCATTCTAATTTTTATCAAAAATCGAAAAAAGCAAAGGGGTTAGTTAACCTTCTTTCGTTTATGTTCAAAATTATCAAAATCATCGTAGAGCCTTCTAATTTGGCATGAAGGACTCTAATGCAATTGCCAATATCCCACTAAAACCATTCTTCTTTCGTCGCAATAGAAAAGAATTCATGAATTTTTTCCCAGACAGGAATGTGAGTGACTGTGCAGGTTGCAGACAATCTGAAATATCTCGAAAACCAGCCAATAAAGACAAAAATAGAAATTATGTTCGTGTTGAGCGCATCGAGAATACCCTGTATGCAAGGTTACAGCTCATTCTAATTTTTATTAAAAATCGAAAAAAGCAAAGGGGTTAACCTTCTTTCGTTTATGTTCAAAATTATCAAAATCATCGTGTTAGAGCCTTCTAATTTGGCATGAAGGACCCTAATGCAATTGCCAATATCCCACTAGAACCATTCTTCTTTCTACGCAGTAGAAAAGAATTCATGATTTTTTTTCCAGAGAGGAATGTGAGGGACTGTGCAGGTTGCAGACAATCTGAAATATCTCGAAAACTAGCCAAGATAGACAAAAATAGAAATCATATTCGTGTTGAGCACATCGAGCATACCCTGTATACAAGGTTACAGCTCATTCTATCTTTTATTAAAAATCGAAAAAAGCAAAGGGGTTAACCTTCTTTCGTTTATGTTCAAAATTATCAAAATCATCGTAGAGCCTTCTAATTTGGCATGAAGGACTCTAATGCAATTGCCAATATCCCACTAAAACCATTCTTCTTTCGTCGCAATAGAAAAGAATTCATGAATTTTTTCCCAGACAGGAATGTGAGTGACTGTGCAGGTTGCAGACAATCTGAAATATCTCGAAAACCAGCCAATAAAGACAAAAATAGAAATTATGTTCGTGTTGAGCGCATCGAGAATACCCTGTATGCAAGGTTACAGCTCATTCTAATTTTTATTAAAAATCGAAAAAAGCAAAGGGGTTAACCTTCTTTCGTTTATGTTCAAAATTATCAAAATCATCGTGTTAGAGCCTTCTAATTTGGCATGAAGGACTCTAATGCAATTGCCAATATCCCACTAAAACCATTCTTCTTTCTACGCAGTAGAAAAGAATTTGTGATTTTTTTCCCAGAGAGGAATGTGAGTGACTGTGCAGGTTGCAGACAATCTGAAATATCTCGGAAACTAGCCAAGATAGACGAAAATAGAAATCATATTCGTGTTGAGCACATCGAGAATACCCTGTATACAAGGTTACAGCTCATTCTATCTTTTATTAAAAATCGAAAAAAGCAAAGGGGTTAACCTTCTTTCGTTTATGTTCAAAATTATCAAAATCATCGTAGAGCCTTCTAATTTGGCATGAAGGACTCTAATGCAATTGCCAATATCCCACTAAAACCATTCTTCTTTCGTCGCAGTAGAAAAATATTTATGAATTTTATCCCAAAGGGACTGTGAGTGACTGTGCAGGTTGCATACAATCTGGAATATCTCGAAAACTAGCCAAGATAGACAAAAATTGAAATCATATTCGTGTTGAGCACATCGAGAATACCCTGTATACAAGGTTACAGCTCATCCTGATTTTTATTAAAAATCGAAAAAAGCAAAGGGGTTAACCTTCTTTCGTTTATGTTCAAAATTATCAAAATCATCGTAGAGCCTTCTAATTTGGCATGAAGGACTCTAATGCAATTGCCAATATCCCACTAAAACCATTCTTCTTTCGTCGCAGTAGAAAAATATTTATGAATATTATCCCAAAGGGAATGTGAGTGACTGTGCAGGTTGCATACAATCTGAAATATCTCGAAAACTAGCCAAGATAGACAAAAATTGAAATCATATTCGTGTTGAGCACATCGAGAATACCCTGTATACAAGGTTACAGCTCATTCTTATTTTCATCAAAAATCGAAAAAAGCAAAGGGGTTAACCGTCTTTCGTTTATGTTCAAAATTATCAAAATCATCGTAGAGCCTTCTAATTTGGCATGAAGGACTCTAATGCAATTGCCAATATCCCACTAAAATCATTCTTCTTTCGTCGCAGTAGAAAAATATTTATGAATTTTATCCCAAAGGGAATGGGAGTGACTGTGCAGGTTGCATACAATCTGGAATATCTCGAAAACTAGCTGTTCGATGCTCTTGGTGATGAGTGTGGACTGTATTTCGATCGTTGAATAAAACTGATATGATATGAAGAATAAAAGGGAAATTGCAACCGATTGCAATTTCTCTCCCAACTTTTTGATTCAATCTTATGTTTCTAACAACACGTCGTCATGATAACAACAAATGAAATCCTATCCTATATAGGGTAATACCACTAGCAACTACCATTATACAGGATCATACAGGTAAAGTACTGGACATACATGGTGTCTTTTAACTACTTGACCTAGATATAACATAAAGGGTGATGTACAAAGTACCAAACATGCCGCCCCCTTGAAAGATTATAACTTTCAAAATACTAAATAAATAATTACATTACAAATATAACAGACAATGAATTATGTGGTACATTCTTCTAAGGGCAATACACATATCTTGTTGACTGGACGTTTCAAGGTACCCTAGCTCTTGTGTCTTCAGTGTCACAACCCGAACAACATCGTCCATGCCGGGATGAATTTCAATAATGCGCGCCAATTTCCATAACAATGGCTGCACGAAGTCTTCCTTTATCGAAACTAACTGACCAATCTGCACCTGCTCAGATAAACGTCTCCACTTTGTTCTCTGCTGCAGATGGCAGAGGTATTCTGACGACCAACGTTTCCAGAAGTGCTGGGTAAGCTGTTGAAGCTTCTGATAGTGATTAAGTCGATTTTCTGGTATAATGCATACATCCTCTTGTGGAACAGAAGTCAACATTTCCCCAATCAAGAAATGGCTCGGACACAGAGCAGCTAAATCATTCGGATCACTAGTAAGCGGTGCCAATGGTCTCGAATTGAGCATTGCCTCCACCTGAGTCAGTACAGTATACAATTCTTCATAAGTTAGAGGTACTCTAGATAATATTCTTTTCATATGAAATTTGGCAGATTTTATTGCTGCCTCCCATATTCCACCAAAATTTGGTGCCCGAGGAGGAATGAATTTCCACTCGATTGAATTGTTAAATAAATAATTCTTGAAGGAAATGTCATTTTCAAGATTTTTAAAAATGCCTTTCAACTCGTTTGCTGCACCTATATAATTGGTACCATTGTCACTGAATATTTTCCTACATATACCACGTCTGGAAACAAATCTTTTGAGAGCGTTTAAGAATGCAGCCGTAGTATACTCTGTAACTAATTCAATATGAACAGCTTTTGTAGCAAAACAAATAAAAATACACACATAACATTTTATCAGTTTACGATTTCTGGTTTTTCCATCTTTTAGCAAAAATGGCCCAGTATAATCCGTTCCGACTATAAGAAACGGCCTCGAAGGCTTGACCCTATTTTCTGGAAGATCACCCATCAAATTTTGACTACTTAATGGTCGTGCCTTGAAACAAATTATACATTTGCGTAAAATTTTCCGACCGTTTAACGGCCAATACCTTTGTCTAACAGCCACTAAAGTTGTCTGATTTCCAGCATGTAAATGTCTGATAATATATGTTCATATTCTATAACCAATTTTGTGAACAAGTGATTACTCGGTAGAACTATTGGATGTTTATGGTAAATGTTAAGATTAGATTTTATCAATCTTCCCCCTACTCTGAGTATTCCGTGATTATCCACGAATGGATTAAGACTTAATAATTTGCTCTGATGAGGAATCTGATTCCCGTTTTTTTAAAAATCAATTTCTTGATGAAATTCCCCTTGTACTATTTTCAAAAGAGCCCTTGTAGCATTTTCAATTTCAGAAATCTTCAGAGATGAGTAGTCCTTTTCTTTATTTTTCAAATTTTGAATAAACCTCAAACAATATGCAGTTACTCTAAATAGCTCAGTTAAACTTGAAAAAAGTGTAAATATGCTTTGATCTAGTACTTGGGAACTCAAAGTAACGATAATCGTTTTCTTTTCTGGAATATCTTTCAACCTTTGAAATGATCCTGATGGCCATTCGGAAGTCTTTAAAGAAAGCCATGGAGGACCCTTCCACCACATCTCAGATTTTGATAAGAATAGAGGACTTGTTCCTCGTGAAATGATATCAGCAGGATTTTCATCGCTTTTAACATGTTTCCATTGACAACATTTAGTATATTTTTGAATCTCTGTTACTCGGTGAGCTACAAATATATTTAAAGAATTTGGTTCTGAATTTATCCACGATAAAGTTATTGTTGAATCACACCAATAAAAACAATGAATATCCATATTGAGAGCCTTGAGTACTTTTTGAACTAGTTGTGATAAAAGTAGTGCACCACATAGTTCTAGACGAGGAAGTGTAATTGTTTTTAAGGGTGCTACTCGAGATTTAGAACAAATGAGTTTAGTGAAACAGTTTCCATTTGAATCAGTTGATCTGAGATAAATGCAACAACCGTATGCCTTAATAGATGCGTCTGAAAATCCATGCAGTTGGATATCAATACAATTTACTGAACTAACGTGTCTAGGAACAACAATATTTTTTACGTATTGTAATTGATCGTAAAATTTTTCCCAATTTGTAAGTAGATGGGAAGACACAATTTCATCCCATCCCAATTGCTGCTGCCACAAGTTTTGCATTATCAATTTTGCCTCAACTATTATCGGTCCTATCAAACCTAACGGATCATAAATTTTTGAAATAGACGAAAGAATGAAACGTTTGGTAATACGATTAGTTTCCCCTGTGAAATTCATCTTATAAGAAAAAACGTCTTCGCTAGCATTCCAGAATATACCGAGTGTTTTAATATCAACATCGTCTGTTATATAATATTTTACCTCTTGATTTTCATCTTTTTTCAATATTTGCGCATTATTTGATGCCCATTTTCGAAGTACAAAACCGACAGAACTCAGAACATTCTGTATATCTGCTTTGAGTTTTTTCGCTTCTTCTATAGTGTTTGTGCCTGTAATTAGATCATCTACATAAAAATCTCTTTTGATTGCTTGACAGGCAACAGGATATAAACTTTCATTTTCTAAAGCTACTTGGTGTAGCGATCTAATAGCCAAGAAAGGTGCACTTGATGTACCGTATGTTATCGTATTGAGTTGAAAATGACCTAATGGTTCATTCAAATTTTCACGCCATACTATTCTCTGATAGTCACGTTGTTGTGGTGTTATCAATACTTGCCTATACATTTTTTCAACATCGGCTATCAAAACATAATTGCGAATTCTGAAACGCAACAATATGGAAAAAATGTCATCTTGGATTGTTGGGCCTACCTTAAGGGTATCATTCAATGAAATATTGGATGTAGTTTTCATTGAAGCATCGAAAACAACTCTCAATTTGGTTGTTACACTGTCAGTTTTGAGCACTCCATGATGAGGTAAATAAACACATGGTGTATTTTGCTCATGAATATTAATTCTTGTCATGTGTCCTAAAATTTGATATTCATTCATGAAATCTACGTATTGGGTTTTCAAATTTGGGTTTTTTGATAGTTTTTTCTCTAACGCGTAAAATCTATTGATGGCAAATTCCTGTGAATCACCTAAATCCTTAACATTATGCCGAAATGGTAAATTCACCACAAATCTACCATTTTGGTCGTGTTTAACAGTTTTTGCAAAATATTCTTCACATTCACATTCTTCTTTAGAATATTGCGGATTTGATGCACAATCTTCTATTTTCCAAAATCTTTCAATTTGATTGTGAATGTCTGAATTAGTAGTGGAAAAATGACAGAACGTTGAATTTGGACAATATTTAGGACTGAATGGACCAGAAACCACCCAACCCAGATGAGTATTTTGTAAAATAGGCTGGTGTTTTCCTAATCTCACTTGCTCTTGACATAATAAATTCCAAAATACCTGAGAACCTAACAGCAAATCGATTTTTCCTGTCCTATGAAAGTTTGGATCTGCTAAGGTTATGTTTTTAGGAATATTTATTGTATCTGCACGAAAAGAAATTGATGGCAATTTTGTGGTTACTTTATCCATTAATAAGAAATCCAATTCTGCCTTGAATGAACTATTCTGCGATATTATTTTAGCAACTGTTTTTTCAGAAACATTGGAATGAACTTGATTAATCCCAATAACCTCCATTTTGATATTGGTTTTTGGTAAATTCAATGTTGAATATAAATCTCTACTCATGAAATTACTTTGAGAACCACTATCTAACATGGCTCTGGCTTGATATGTATTTCCTCTCTCATCAAGAACTTGAACCATTGCCGTTGGTAGTAGAACATAATCATTTCCATTACCAACAAAATATGCTGAAATTGTCGAAATATCTTCAGATTCTTGAGTTCCTTCTGCTACAATTAAAGAATTTGTCGGATTACGATCATGATGTAAAATCGTGTTATGCTTTTCATTGCATTTCTTACATCTGCCCGTGGTTCTACAAGTATCTACTGAGTGATTGGAGTTGAAACAATTTTTACATAATTTCAATTTATCGATTTCAATGATTCGAGATGAAACAGGTAACCTTAGGAGGTTTTCACAAAAATAAATATAATGTTGACCTTTACAAAATATGCATTTTGGTACTGATGATGCATTTGAGTATGTTTTTTGATATCTATGATATGGCTTGTAGTCATGATTGATTTGACTTGCACTTTTAAAATTTGAATTGGCAGGAATTAGCATTTCTAAAGTGTTGCACCTTTTTGTAAGAAATTCTTTGAATTCGGAATATTTCGGCAACTGGGTACCTATGAGAGATAATTCCCATTCTCTTTTTGTAGCATTGTCTAACTTTTTTGAAATGATGTGAATTAGCATTGCATCCCAACTCTCGATGGGTTGCTTTAATGACGATAACGCATTCAAGTGTTGGTTGAGAGAATCTAATAAATGTCTTAAGACCACGTGTGATTCCTTATGAATGCATTCCAAATCTAAAATAGCAGATAAATGGTTATTCACTATTATCCTAGTGTTCTCGAATCGTTCCCTCAAAATCTCGCGTGCTTTTTCATAATTTTCGTTTGTTGCTTCCAACTGATCCAATATTTTACCAGCATCACCTCTCAAACATGATTGCAAATAATGTAACTTTTGAACATCTGATAAGTTATTGTCTTGATGAATAATGGATTCGAATTTGTTTTTAAAACTTGTCCATTTCTTATAGTCGCCGTCAAACAATGGAAGTGTGATATTTGGTAATTTTGTGTTATTTGAAATATTTGATATGCTCGTATTTAAATTAATTGACTTTGATTTGTGTTCAGCTATTAGTCGTTTGGACGTACCTAGGCATTTATAAAAAGATGTTTCAAAAACTGAAAACTGTTCGTCAGAAACTTTCGTATCATCTATTAACTGAATACTGGTATGCAAAAACGTTAAGTCATTTAATGAGTTTTCAATTTTCTCAACACGAATTTCCAATTCAAAGATGTTATTCTGCTCTTCAAATGTAAAATTTTCGACGAAATTCGCAAATCTTGCTAATTGGACTTTAATCGCCTTGTATTTTATGATTAAATCTTCTAAGTCTGTCATTGTGACAAGTTATTCGATTAATAATGAATATTAATTGAAAATTGATTTATTTGGAATATGGAAGGTAGTTCTGTATTCGAAAGTAAGTAATAATAATAAAACCAATGAGTATTTTATTAACTGTACCTCTTATGTTGAATTGCACTGCGTACTGACCCGGAATAGAGAACAATACAAAATTCTACCTGACCTTGCTGTTGTGGAACGATATCCTGATGTTCTGTTGTACCAGCTGCTCACGGTTGTCTGCTCTGTGTCTGTATCACAGGTCTGGATGCTTGGCCAGCTGCTTACATCAACCGTCGTCTGGAACTTGTTGCTTCTTGCGCCTTTCGATTGACTCGATGTTGCCTTCTCGAATGACGACTCTCGCTGATGATGAATTCTGTTGAACTCTTGAAGTTGCTGATTTTTGATCCGGCTCGATGAGACCAATATGTTCGATGCTCTTGGTGATGAGTGTGGACTGTATTTCGATCGTTGAATAAAACTGATATGATATGAAGAATAAAAGGGAAATTGCAACCGATTGCAATTTCTCTCCCAACTTTTTGATTCAATCTTATGTTTCTAACAACACGTCGTCATGATAACAACAAATGAAATCCTATCCTATATAGGGTAATACCACTAGCAACTACCATTATACAGGATCATACAGGTAAAGTACTGGACATACATGGTGTCTTAACTACTTGACCTAGATATAACATAAAGGGTGATGTACAAAGTACCAAACACTAGCCAAGATAGACAAAAATTGAAATCATATTCGTGTTGAGCACATCGAGAATACCCTGTATACAAGGTTACAGCTCATTCTGATTTTTATTAAAAATCGAGAAAAGCAAAGGGGTTAACCTTCTTTCGTTTATGTTCAAAATTATCAAAATCATCGTAGAGCCTTCTAATTTGGCATGAAGGACTCTAATGCAATTGCCAATATCCCACTAAAACCATTCTTCTTTCGTCGCAGTAGAAGAATATTCATGAATTTTATCCCAAAGGGAATGTGAGTGACTGTGCAGGTTGCATACAATCTGAAATATCTCGAAAACTAGCCAAGATAGACAAAAATTGAAATCATATTCGTGTTGAGCACATCGAGAATACCCTGTATACAAGGTTACAGCTCATTCTGATTTTTATTAAAAATCGAGAAAAGCAAAGGGGTTAACCTTCTTTCGTTTATGTTCAAAATTATCAAAATCATCGTAGAGCCTTCTAATTTGGCATGAAGGACTCTAATGCAATTGCCAATATCCCACTAAAACCATTCTTCTTTCGTCGCAGTAGAAAAATATTCATGAATTTTATCCCAAAGGGAATGTGAGTGACTGTGCAGGTTGCATACAATCTGAAATATCTCGAAAACTAGCCAAGATAGACAAAAATTGAAATCATATTCGTGTTGAGCACATCGAGAATACCCTGTATACAAGGTTACAGCTCATTCTGATTTTTATTAAAAATCGAGAAAAGCAAAGGGGTTAACCTTCTTTCGTTTATGTTCAAAATTATCAAAATCATCGTAGAGCCTTCTAATTTGGCATGAAGGACTCTAATGCAATTGCCAATATCCCACTAAAACCATTCTTCTTTCGTCCCAGTAGAAAAATATTCATGAATTTTATCCCAAAGGGAATGTGAGTGACTGTGCAGGTTGCATACAATCTGAAATATCTCGAAAACTAGCCAAGATAGACAAAAATTGAAATCATATTCGTGTTGAGCACATCGAGAATACCCTGTATACAAGGTTACAGCTCATTCTTATTTTCATCAAAAATCGAAAAAAGCAAAGGGGTTAACCTTCTTTCGTTTATGTTCAGAATTATCAAAATCATCGTAGAGCCTTCTAATTTGGCACGAAGGACTCTAATGCAATTGCCAATATCCCACTAAAACCATTCTTCTTTCGTCGCAGTAGAAAAAAAATTATGAATTTTTTTCCAAAGAGGAATGTGAGTGACTGTGCAGGTTGCAGACAATCTGAAATAACTCGAAAACTAGTCAAGATAGACAAAAATAGAGATCATATTCGTGTTGAGCACATCGAGAATACCTCGTATACATGGTTACAGCTCATCCAAATTTTTATTAAAAATCGAAAAAAGCAAAGGGGTTAACCTTCTTTCGTTTATGTTCAAAATTATCAAAATCATCGTAGAGCCTTCTAATTTGGCATGAAGGACTCTAATGCAATTGCCAATATCCCACTAAAACCATTCTTCTTTCGTCGCAGTAGAAAAATATTCATGAATTTTATCCCAAAGGGAATGTGAGTGACTGTGCAGGTTGCATACAATCTGAAATATCTCGAAAACTAGCCAAGATAGACAAAAATTGAAATCATATTCGTGTTGAGCACATCGAGAATACCCTGTATACAAGGTTACAGCTCATTCTGATTTTTATTAAAAATCGAAAAAAGCAAAGGGGTTAACCTTCTTTCGTTTATGTTCAAAATTATCAAAATCATCGTAGAGCCTTCTAATTTGGCATGAAGGACTCTAATGCAATTGCCAATATCCCACTAAAACCATTCTTCTTTCGTCGCAGTAGAAAAATATTTATGAATATTATCCCAAAGGGAATGTGAGTGACTGTGCAGGTTGCATACAATCTGAAATATCTCGAAAACTAGCCAAGATAGACAAAAATTGAAATCATATTCGTGTTGAGCACATCGAGAATACCCTGTATACAAGGTTACAGCTCATTCTTATTTTCATCAAAAATCGAAAAAAGCAAAGGGGTTAACCTTCTTTCGTTTATGTTCAAAATTATCAAAATCATCGTAGAGCCTTCTAATTTGGCATGAAGGACTCTAATGCAATTGCCAATATCCCACTAAAACCATTCTTCTTTCGTCGCAGTAGAAAAATATTTATGAATATTATCCCAAAGGGAGTGAGTGACTGTGCAGGTTGCATACAATCTGAAATATCTCGAAAACTAGCCAAGATAGACAAAAATTGAAATCATATTCGTGTTGAGCACATCGAGAATACCCTGTATACAAGGTTACAGCTCATTCTTATTTTCATCAAAAATCGAAAAAAGCAAAGGGGTTAACCTTCTTTCGTTTATGTTCAAAATTATCAAAATCATCGTAGAGCCTTCTAATTTGGCATGAAGGACTCTAATGCAATTGCCAATATCCCACTAAAACCATTCTTCTTTCGTCGCAGTAGAAAAATATTTATGAATTTTATCCCAAAGGGAATGTGAGTGACTGTGCAGGTTGCATACAATCTGAAATATCTCGAAAACTAGCCAAGATAGACAAAAATTGAAATCATATTCGTGTTGAGCACATCGAGAATACCCTGTATACAAGGTTACAGCTCATTCTTTTTTTCATCAAAAATCGAAAAAAGCAAAGGAGTTAACCTTCTTTCGTTTATGTTCAAAATTATCAAAATCATCGTGTTAGAGCCTTCTAATTTGGCATGAAGGACACTAATGCAATTGCCAATATCCCACTAAAACCATTCTTCTTTCTACGCAGTAGAAAAGAATTTGTGATTTTTTTCCCAGAGAGGAATGTGAGTGACTGTGCAGGTTGCAGACAATCTGAAATATCTCGAAAACTAGCCAAGATAGACAAAAATAGAAATCATATTCGTGTTGAGCACATCGAGAATACCCTGTATACAAGGTAACAGCTCATTCTAATTTTTATTAAAAATCGAAAAGTCAACCTTCTTTCGTTTATGTTCAAAATTATCAAAATCATCGTAGAGCCTTCTAATTTGGCATGAAGGACTCTAATGCAATTGCCAATATTCCACTAAAACCAGTCTTCTTTCGTCGCAGTAGAAAAATATTTATGAATTTTATCCCAAAGGGAATGTGAGTGACTGTGCAGGTTGCATACAATCTGAAATATCTCGAAAACTAGCCAAGATAGACAAAAATTGAAATCATATTCGTGTTGAGCACATCGAGAATACCCTGTATACAAGGTTACAGCTCATTCTTATTTTCATCAAAAATCGAAAAAAGCAAAGGGGTTAACCTTCTTTCGTTTATGTTCAAAATTATCAAAATCATCGTAGAGCCTTCTAATTTGGCATGAAGGACTCTAATGCAATTGCCAATATCCCACTAAAACCATTCTTCTTTCGTCGCAGTAGAAAAATATTTATGAATTTTATTCAAAGGGAATGTGAGTGACTGTGCAGGTTGCATACAATCTGAAATATCTCGAAAACTAGCCAAGATAGACAAAAATTGAAATCATATTCGTGTTGAGCACATCGAGAATACCCTGTATACAAGGTTACAGCTCATCCAAATTTTTATTAAAAATCGAAAAAAGCAAGGGGTTAACCTTCTTTCGTTTATGTTCAAAATTATCAAAATCATCGTGTTAGAGCCTTCTAATTTGGCATGAAGGACACTAATGCAATTGCCAATATCCCACTAGAACCATTCTTCTTTCTACGCAGTAGAAAAGAATATCATGATTTTTTTTCCAGAGAGGAATGTGAGGGACTGTGCAGGTTGCAGACAATCTGAAATATCTCGAAAACTAGCCAAGATAGACAAAAATAGAAATCATATTCGTGTTGAGCACATCGAGCATACCCTGTATACAAGGTTACAGCTCATTCTATCTTTTATTAAAAATCGAAAAAAGCAAAGGGGTTAACCTTCTTTCGTTTATGTTCAAAATTATCAAAATCATCGTAGAGCCTTCTTATTTGGCATGAAGGACTCTAATGCAATTGCCAATATCCCACTAAAACCATTCTTCTTTCGTCGCAGTAGAAAAATATTTATGAATTTTATCCCAAAGGGAATGTGAGTGACTGTGCAGGTTGCATACAATCTGAAATATCTCGAAAACTAGCCAAGATAGACAAAAATTGAAATCATATTCGTGTTGAGCACATCGAGAATACCCTGTATACAAGGTTACAGCTCATTCTGATTTTTATTAAAAATCGAAAAAAGCAAAGGGGTTAACCTTCTTTCGTTTATGTTCAAAATTATCAAAATCATCGTAGAGCCTTCTAATTTGGCATGAAGGACTCTAATGCAATTGCCAATATCCCACTAAAACCATTCTTCTTTCGTCGCAGTAGAAAAATATTTATGAATATTATCCCAAAGGGAATGTGAGGGACTGTGCAGGTTGCATACAATCTGAAATATCTCGAAAACTAGCCAAGATAGACAAAAATAGAAATCATATTCGTGTTGAGCACATCGAGAATACCCTGTATACAAGGTTACAGCTCATTCAAATTTTTTTAAAAATCGAAAAAAGCAAAGGGGTTAACCTTCTTTCGTTTATGTTCAAAATTATCAAAATCATCGTAGAGCCTTCTAATTTGGCATGAAGGACTCTAATGCAATGGCCAATATCCCACTAAAACCATTCTTCTTTCGTCGCAGTAGAAAAATATTTATGAATATTATCCCAAAGGGAATGTGAGGGACTGTGCAGGTTGCATACAATCTGAAATATCTCGAAAACTAGCCAAGATAGACAAAAATTGAAATCATATTCGTGTTGAGCACATCGAGAATACCCTGTATACAAGGTTACAGCTCATTCTGATTTTTATTAAAAATCGAAAAAAGCAAAGGGGTTAACCTTCTTTCGTTTATGTTCAAAATTATCAAAATCATCGTAGAGCCTTCTAATTTGGCATGAAGGACTCTAATGCAATTGCCAATATCCCACTAAAACCATTCTTCTTTCGTCGCAGTAGAAAAATATTTATGAATATTATCCCAAAGGGAATGTGAGTGACTGTGCAGGTTGCAGACAATCTGAAATATCTCGAAAACTAGCCAAGATAGACAAAAATAGAAATCATATTCGTGTTGAGCACATCGAGCATACCCTGTATACAAGGTTACAGCTCATTCTATCTTTTATTAAAAATCGAAAAAAGCAAAGGGGTTAACCTTCTTTCGTTTATGTTCAAAATTATCAAAATCATCGTAGAGCCTTCTAATTTGGCATGAAGGACTCTAATGCAATTGCCAATATCCCACTAAAACCATTCTTCTTTCGTCGCAGTAGAAAAATATTTATGAATATTATCCCAAAGGGAATGTGAGTGACTGTGCAGGTTGCAGACAATCTGAAATATCTCGAAAACTAGCCAAGATAGACAAAAATAGAAATCATATTCGTGTTGAGCACATCGAGCATACCCTGTATACAAGGTTACAGCTCATTCTATCTTTTATTAAAAATCGAAAAAAGCAAAGGGGTTAACCTTCTTTCGTTTATGTTCAAAATTATCAAAATCATCGTAGAGCCTTCTAATTTGGCATGAAGGACTCTAATGCAATTGCCAATATCCCACTAAAACCATTCTTCTTTCGTCGCAGTAGAAAAATATTTATGAATATTATCCCAAAGGGAATGTGAGTGACTGTGCAGGTTGCAGACAATCTGAAATATCTCGAAAACTAGCCAAGATAGACAAAAATAGAAATCATATTCGTGTTGAGCACATCGAGCATACCCTGTATACAAGGTTACAGCTCATTCTATCTTTTATTAAAAATCGAAAAAAGCAAAGGGGTTAACCTTCTTTCGTTTATGTTCAAAATTATCAAAATCATCGTAGAGCCTTCTAATTTGGCATGAAGGACTCTAATGCAATTGCCAATATCCCACTAAAACCATTCTTCTTTCGTCGCAGTAGAAAAATATTTATGAATATTATCCCAAAGGGAATGTGAGGGACTGTGCAGGTTGCATACAATCTGAAATATCTCGAAAACTAGCCAAGATAGACAAAAATAGAAATCATATTCGTGTTGAGCACATCGAGAATACCCTGTATACAAGGTTACAGCTCATTCAAATTTTTTTAAAAATCGAAAAAAGCAAAGGGGTTAACCTTCTTTCGTTTATGTTCAAAATTATCAAAATCATCGTAGAGCCTTCTAATTTGGCATGAAGGACTCTAATGCAATGGCCAATATCCCACTAAAACCATTCTTCTTTCGTCGCAGTAGAAAAATATTTATGAATATTATCCCAAAGGGAATGTGAGGGACTGTGCAGGTTGCATACAATCTGAAATATCTCGAAAACTAGCCAAGATAGACAAAAATTGAAATCATATTCGTGTTGAGCACATCGAGAATACCCTGTATACAAGGTTACAGCTCATTCTGATTTTTATTAAAAATCGAAAAAAGCAAAGGGGTTAACCTTCTTTCGTTTATGTTCAAAATTATCAAAATCATCGTAGAGCCTTCTAATTTGGCATGAAGGACTCTAATGCAATTGCCAATATCCCACTAAAACCATTCTTCTTTCGTCGCAGTAGAAAAATATTTATGAATATTATCCCAAAGGGAATGTGAGTGACTGTGCAGGTTGCAGACAATCTGAAATATCTCGAAAACTAGCCAAGATAGACAAAAATAGAAATCATATTCGTGTTGAGCACATCGAGCATACCCTGTATACAAGGTTACAGCTCATTCTATCTTTTATTAAAAATCGAAAAAAGCAAAGGGGTTAACCTTCTTTCGTTTATGTTCAAAATTATCAAAATCATCGTAGAGCCTTCTAATTTGGCATGAAGGACTCTAATGCAATTGCCAATATCCCACTAAAACCATTCTTCTTTCGTCGCAGTAGAAAAATATTTATGAATATTATCCCGAAAGGAATGTGAGTGACTGTGCAGGTTGCAGACAATCTGAAATATCTCGAAAACTAGCCAAGATAGACAAAAATAGAAATCATATTCGTGTTGAGCACATCGAGAATACCCTGTATACAAGGTTACAGCTCATTCTGATTTTTATTAAAAATCGAAAAAAGCAAAGGGGTTAACCTTCTTTCGTTTATGTTCAAAATTATCAAAATCATCGTAGAGCCTTCTAATTTGGCATGAAGGACTCTAATGCAATTGCCAATATCCCACTAAAACCATTCTTCTTTCGTCGCAGTAGAAAAATATTTATGAATATTATCCCAAAGGGAATGTGAGGGACTGTGCAGGTTGCATACAATCTGAAATATCTCGAAAACTAGCCAAGATAGACAAAAATAGAAATCATATTCGTGTTGAGCACATCGAGAATACCCTGTATACAAGGTTACAGCTCATTCTATCTTTTATTAAAAATCGAAAAAAGCAAAGGGGTTAACCTTCTTTCGTTTATGTTCAAAATTATCAAAATCATCGTAGAGCCTTCTAATTTGGCATGAAGGACTCTAATGCAATTGCCAATATCCCACTAAAACCATTCTTCTTTCGTCGCAGTAGAAAAATATTTATGAATATTATCCCAAAGGGAATGTGAGGGACTGTGCAGGTTGCATACAATCTGAAATATCTCGAAAACTAGCCAAGATAGACAAAAATAGAAATCATATTCGTGTTGAGCACATCGAGCATACCCTGTATACAAGGTTACAGCTCATTCTATCTTTTATTAAAAATCGAAAAAAGCAAAGGGGTTAACCTTCTTTCGTTTATGTTCAAAATTATCAAAATCATCGTAGAGCCTTCTAATTTGGCATGAAGGACTCTAATGCAATTGCCAATATCCCACTAAAACCATTCTTCTTTCGTCGCAGTAGAAAAATATTTATGAATATTATCCCAAAGGGAATGTGAGGGACTGTGCAGGTTGCATACAATCTGAAATATCTCGAAAACTAGCCAAGATAGACAAAAATAGAAATCATATTCGTGTTGAGCACATCGAGAATACCCTGTATACAAGGTTACAGCTCATTCAAATTTTTTTAAAAATCGAAAAAAGCAAAGGGGTTAACCTTCTTTCGTTTATGTTCAAAATTATCAAAATCATCGTAGAGCCTTCTAATTTGGCATGAAGGACTCTAATGCAATGGCCAATATCCCACTAAAACCATTCTTCTTTCGTCGCAGTAGAAAAATATTTATGAATATTATCCCAAAGGGAATGTGAGGGACTGTGCAGGTTGCATACAATCTGAAATATCTCGAAAACTAGCCAAGATAGACAAAAATTGAAATCATATTCGTGTTGAGCACATCGAGAATACCCTGTATACAAGGTTACAGCTCATTCTGATTTTTATTAAAAATCGAAAAAAGCAAAGGGGTTAACCTTCTTTCGTTTATGTTCAAAATTATCAAAATCATCGTAGAGCCTTCTAATTTGGCATGAAGGACTCTAATGCAATTGCCAATATCCCACTAAAACCATTCTTCTTTCGTCGCAGTAGAAAAATATTTATGAATATTATCCCAAAGGGAATGTGAGGGACTGTGCAGGTTGCATACAATCTGAAATATCTCGAAAACTAGCCAAGATAGACAAAAATAGAAATCATATTCGTGTTGAGCACATCGAGAATACCCTGTATACAAGGTTACAGCTCATTCTATCTTTTATTAAAAATCGAAAAAAGCAAAGGGGTTAACCTTCTTTCGTTTATGTTCAAAATTATCAAAATCATCGTAGAGCCTTCTAATTTGGCATGAAGGACTCTAATGCAATTGCCAATATCCCACTAAAACCATTCTTCTTTCGTCGCAGTAGAAAAATATTTATGAATATTATCCCAAAGGGAATGTGAGGGACTGTGCAGGTTGCATACAATCTGAAATATCTCGAAAACTAGCCAAGATAGACAAAAATAGAAATCATATTCGTGTTGAGCACATCGAGAATACCCTGTATACAAGGTTACAGCTCATTCAAATTTTTTTAAAAATCGAAAAAAGCAAAGGGGTTAACCTTCTTTCGTTTATGTTCAAAATTATCAAAATCATCGTAGAGCCTTCTAATTTGGCATGAAGGACTCTAATGCAATGGCCAATATCCCACTAAAACCATTCTTCTTTCGTCGCAGTAGAAAAATATTTATGAATATTATCCCAAAGGGAATGTGAGGGACTGTGCAGGTTGCATACAATCTGAAATATCTCGAAAACTAGCCAAGATAGACAAAAATAGAAATCATATTCGTGTTGAGCACATCGAGAATACCCTGTATACAAGGTTACAGCTCATTCTATCTTTTATTAAAAATCGAAAAAAGCAAAGGGGTTAACCTTCTTTCGTTTATGTTCAAAATTATCAAAATCATCGTAGAGCCTTCTAATTTGGCATGAAGGACTCTAATGCAATTGCCAATATCCCACTAAAACCATTCTTCTTTCGTCGCAGTAGAAAAATATTTATGAATATTATCCCAAAGGGAATGTGAGGGACTGTGCAGGTTGCATACAATCTGAAATATCTCGAAAACTAGCCAAGATAGACAAAAATTGAAATCATATTCGTGTTGAGCACATCGAGAATACCCTGTATACAAGGTTACAGCTCATTCTGATTTTTATTAAAAATCGAAAAAAGCAAAGGGGTTAACCTTCTTTCGTTTATGTTCAAAATTATCAAAATCATCGTAGAGCCTTCTAATTTGGCATGAAGGACTCTAATGCAATTGCCAATATCCCACTAAAACCATTCTTCTTTCGTCGCAGTAGAAAAATATTTATGAATATTATCCCAAAGGGAATGTGAGGGACTGTGCAGGTTGCATACAATCTGAAATATCTCGAAAACTAGCCAAGATAGACAAAAATAGAAATCATATTCGTGTTGAGCACATCGAGAATACCCTGTATACAAGGTTACAGCTCATTCTATCTTTTATTAAAAATCGAAAAAAGCAAAGGGGTTAACCTTCTTTCGTTTATGTTCAAAATTATCAAAATCATCGTAGAGCCTTCTAATTTGGCATGAAGGACTCTAATGCAATTGCCAATATCCCACTAAAACCATTCTTCTTTCGTCGCAGTAGAAGAATATTCATGAATTTTATCCCAAAGGGAATGTGAGTGACTGTGCAGGTTGCATACAATCTGAAATATCTCGAAAACTAGCCAAGATAGACAAAAATAGAAATCATATTCGTGTTGAGCACATCGAGAATACCCTGTATACAAGGTTACAGCTCATTCTATCTTTTATTAAAAATCGAAAAAAGCAAAGGGGTTAACCTTCTTTCGTTTATGTTCAAAATTATCAAAATCATCGTAGAGCCTTCTAATTTGGCATGAAGGACTCTAATGCAATTGCCAATATCCCACTAAAACCATTCTTCTTTCGTCGCAGTAGAAAAATATTTATGAATATTATCCCAAAGGGAATGTGAGGGACTGTGCAGGTTGCAGACAATCTGAAATATCTCGAAAACTAGCCAAGATAGACAAAAATAGAAATCATATTCGTGTTGAGCACATCGAGAATACCCTGTATACAAGGTTACAGCTCATTCTATCTTTTATTAAAAATCGAAAAAAGCAAAGGGGTTAACCTTCTTTCGTTTATGTTCAAAATTATCAAAATCATCGTAGAGCCTTCTAATTTGGCATGAAGGACTCTAATGCAATTGCCAATATCCCACTAAAACCATTCTTCTTTCGTCGCAGTAGAAAAATATTTATGAATATTATCCCAAAGGGAATGTGAGGGACTGTGCAGGTTGCATACAATCTGAAATATCTCGAAAACTAGCCAAGATAGACAAAAATTGAAATCATATTCGTGTTGAGCACATCGAGAATACCCTGTATACAAGGTTACAGCTCATTCTGATTTTTATTAAAAATCGAAAAAAGCAAAGGGGTTAACCTTCTTTCGTTTATGTTCAAAATTATCAAAATCATCGTAGAGCCTTCTAATTTGGCATGAAGGACTCTAATGCAATTGCCAATATCCCACTAAAACCATTCTTCTTTCGTCGCAGTAGAAAAATATTTATGAATATTATCCCAAAGGGAATGTGAGGGACTGTGCAGGTTGCAGACAATCTGAAATATCTCGAAAACTAGCCAAGATAGACAAAAATAGAAATCATATTCGTGTTGAGCACATCGAGAATACCCTGTATACAAGGTTACAGCTCATTCTATCTTTTATTAAAAATCGAAAAAAGCAAAGGGGTTAACCTTCTTTCGTTTATGTTCAAAATTATCAAAATCATCGTAGAGCCTTCTAATTTGGCATGAAGGACTCTAATGCAATTGCCAATATCCCACTAAAACCATTCTTCTTTCGTCGCAGTAGAAGAATATTCATGAATTTTATCCCAAAGGGAATGTGAGTGACTGTGCAGGTTGCATACAATCTGAAATATCTCGAAAACTAGCCAAGATAGACAAAAATAGAAATCATATTCGTGTTGAGCACATCGAGAATACCCTGTATACAAGGTTACAGCTCATTCTATCTTTTATTAAAAATCGAAAAAAGCAAAGGGGTTAACCTTCTTTCGTTTATGTTCAAAATTATCAAAATCATCGTAGAGCCTTCTAATTTGGCATGAAGGACTCTAATGCAATTGCCAATATCCCACTAAAACCATTCTTCTTTCGTCGCAGTAGAAAAATATTTATGAATATTATCCCAAAGGGAATGTGAGGGACTGTGCAGGTTGCAGACAATCTGAAATATCTCGAAAACTAGCCAAGATAGACAAAAATAGAAATCATATTCGTGTTGAGCACATCGAGAATACCCTGTATACAAGGTTACAGCTCATTCTATCTTTTATTAAAAATCGAAAAAAGCAAGGGGTTAACCTTCTTTCGTTTATGTTCAAAATTATCAAAATCATCGTAGAGCCTTCTAATTTGGCATGAAGAAGTGTGATGCAATTGCCAATATCCCACTAAAACCATTCTTCTTTCGTCGCAGTAGGAAAAAAGTTATGGATTTTTTTCCAAATGGGAATCCGAGTGACTGTGCCAAAAAGCCATCAACAGTGTACTCACTTTTTTTCGTGAAAAAAAAAAGTAAAAAAGTAATTTTCAAAAAGTGACATTCTATATAACCTGTCAACAGAGATGAAATGTCAAACATGTTTTCCCGTCCCAGACAAAACAAAACATCCGAAGGGCACAAACAAAAAAATCCAGTAAAAATTTCATCAATTTATTTAAAACTCCATCATCGCATCTACATCAACATAATAAATTAATATTGCCCGTGTCCGCCCCTAGCAAGAGCAATCTATTGAGCGGCAAATAATCCATGGAGGTGAGCAACCCCCTGAAAGTGTCCGTTCTGAGTTTGTTGTTCGAGAAAGCCGCATCCGGGGCGATCGAAGAATGAACCCCAATCCTATTGGCCGTTGTACCGGATATCAACTCGTTGTTGTTCACGTTCAAACAGTGAACCGGTTCGGTGGTTCCCCTGTAAGAATAATTAATAATTTTTCAAATTAGGTATTCCCAATATTAGACAGATAAAACATAAATAAATGCAAAAAGCTCAAAGTCATATCCACACAATGTTCATAAAATAAACAACAATGGTAGATTTCGGGAGAAAAACAACTACTTTCCTGGCTAATGACACGCAGAATATTGAATTACATCCTTCCAAAATCTATGCATCGACTAGTATAAACGAATACAGTGATTCTTTCCTGAATGCCTATTGATTTCGATTTAGCCAGGCCACGCTAGACACCTACAGACCGGTTTCGACCTCTTTGGCGCTCATCAGTGCAGGGCAGTCCTAAGACCGCCTTCTAAGCGTAGCCTAGCCAAACAAAACTCAAGTAGGCATTACAGTGTGTCCCACTTACCATGCTCCATGGGTATCTTTTTAACGGTGAGAGATACGAGGTCAGTTAAATAACACCAAATGTGGAGTTTGTCAAGGTCAACTATAATGTGAAAAAATATTAAGATAACATCTATTCGTTTTTGTTTTATACGCAAAAAACAGATTCTGATCATTTTCATGTCTCCTCCGTAACTTCTTTATTTATGAAAATATTCAAATAGGAATTTCACATTCTCATGGCAGTTTTTCAAAGTGATTTCGAAAAAAATATGAAATTTGTACCAACTCTTCTAGAATTCAAGATATCAGCACCAACTTTAGTTTTTCAAATGTTGGTCATAGCTCACTATCACTTAGTTACAAATAACTTTTTTTTCTCTTACAGATGATATGTCGCAGTAATAGTTTTGTGTTGATAAAGACGGAGTTATCGTCATTTATACAAAAACAAAAAATTATTTGGAAGCCGCCATCTTGAATTTATAAATTTTAACAAAAAAATCATGATCTCCGACCTCAAAAACCCCCACTTACCAATTTTGAATGACAATACATTATGGATTTTTTGTTGAAATTAATAAAAATGGCTGCTCCAAGATGGCGGACAAGATTTGGTCCGATTCCATTCAAAATTGGTAAGTGGGGGTTTTTGAGGTCGAAGATCATGATTTTTTGTTAAAATTCATGAATTCAAGATGGCGGCTTCCAAATAATTTTTTATTTTTGTATAAATGACGATAACTCCGTTGTTATCAACACAAAACTATTACTGCGACATATCATCTGAGAGGGAAAAAAACGTTATTTGTAACTAAGTCATAGTGAGCTATGACCTACATTTGAAAAACTAAAGTTGGTGCTGATATCTCAAATTCTAGAAAAGTTGGTATAAATTTCATATCTTATTCGAAATCACTATAAAAAACTGCCATGAGAATGTGAAATTCCTATTTGAATATTTCCATAAATAAAGAAGTTATGGAGGAGACATGAAAATGATCAAAATCTGTTTTTTGCGTATAAAACAAAAACGAATAGATTTTATCAAAATATTTTTTCACATTATAGTTGGCCCTGACAAACTCCACATTTGGTGTCATTTAACCGACCTCGTATCTCTCATCGTTAAAAAGATACCCATGGTGAGCATGGTAAGTGGGACACACTGTATATTCTCCCAGAGGCGTCTTTCATAGACAATATGAAAGCAACGCCATCTGAGGATGTAATTCAATGTTATGCGTGGCATTAGCCAGGAAAGTAGTTGTTTTTCTCCCGAAATCTACCATGTTGTTAATTCTATGATTTTTTTAAATCTAAATTGTTCATCAAATAAAGGTAAGTGAATCCATAATAACCTTATACAGGAAAGGTTCATTTTCGCAGAAAAATCTTTGAGGAATGAATTTCAATGATCGCTCAATAATTTGTTAAGCTGGAGTATATGCCTAACATATTCCTTGGATATAATAGGGATTCCCTTGTGTGCGTTCCGAAATTTTTGCACAGCATCAGCATTGATATTTTACGGTGATCATGACATTCTTTATTGAAAATGTTGGTAACGTATTTTTCCATTTTGACCTACAATGATAGAGGATTAGAAAATGCAATAATACAGGGTTATTCACGTTACACAACATGAAGCATTGTGGCTAAACTACTGATTTTTTTAAGTTTTTTTCTTGGATGAGTATAGGGACCTATCAGCGCTACATTTTGAAAATATTGTCATGTTGTACAGGGTGTGCCAAAAACACAAAAGTATCAAAGTTGCTCTTTTTTGAATGGCATACCCTGTATATTATTGCATCTAAGATTCCTCCTGAAGAGCTGAATTCATCGATGTGAGTGAATAAAAAAATGAATATATTATCTTTGTTCCTGTCGTTTTACTTTAACGAAATTTGATTCGGTTCTCCAAAAAAAAAATGGGAAAGTCATGAAAAAACAAGTTATTTTGCGATTTTTTTTTAGAAAACACTGAATCAAATTCAGAAGAAGTGGGACGACAGGAACATACATTAGATCTTCACAAATATGTAATAATTTTTTCATTCATCCGGTTTCGAGCTCTTTGGCGCTCATCAGTGCAGGGCAGTCTCCAGCCAGCAGTCCTAAGACCGTCGACTAAGCATATACTTTCGAACGCGTCGTTTTCGAGATATAGAGTCTTGAAAATACGAGTCTGAATATTGTTTTTTGGTGAAAAGTTCGAAACGGTTTGAGATGAATCAACAAAATTCGTCACAGATACTAAACTTTTCACGCTCATCAAGATGAAATGAAAATTATTTCGCATAGTTATTCAGTGGCAGGTAAATCTGAGGGTGGTGAAGGTAAATTAAAATGTTATTGTGTTTGTCCAGTTATTATTTTTTATTATCTAAGATTTCTCATATTGTTAATCCGGTTCAATTCGAAATCGTTGTAACGCATTGAAAAAATACAAGAGAACTGTTGTACGCAGAAATCTATGTGTTCACATTTTGTACTCGAAAATTAAAAATTTAATGCACATATAAAATAAGGGTGTATTTTCCCTCCACTACCCCCAGATTCAGCCGCCACTGATTCACTTTATGAATTAATTGTTATTTCATCTTATGGAGCGTAAAAAGTTTAGTATCTGTGAGTTGTTGATTCATCTCAAACCGTTTCGAACTTTTCATCAAAAAACAATATTCAGACTCGTATTTTCAACACTCTATATCTCGAAAACGACGCGATCAAAAGTATATCTTCAGTTGAACTTTTTTCATTATTTCAACGAGTATCACACACTGTGGAATTTTTTGTATTTCAAACCAGACCACCCCGTATATCGATAAATATCCATACCAAATCATACACCGATACCGATAATCTCAGTTGGTAATTGAGTTAATCTTTGGTAGGTTTCTTGTTCATGTGAAATTCAGAATAAAACCTCAATAAATAGGGAAGATACAGGGGTGCATTCATCAGAAATAAGATATATTATAGAAACTTTCGGGAGATTCGAGAATGTTCCAGAAGTTGATGAAATTCTATAATGAATATTTCACTACTTTTGAAGATGTAATAGAATAATATTAGTAAATATCCCAGAACGCACTCAAATGTTCTAGAATGTTCCATAATGTTGAAATATTCCAGAATGTTCTAAAATGTCCTATGTTGTTCCAAAAAAGTTCCAGAATGTTATAATATATTCCAGACTGATTCAAAATGGTCCCGAATGTTGAAAAATGTTCCAGAAGGTTCTACATTGTTTCAGAATGTTCCAAAATGTTACAGAATATTCTAAAATGTTCAATAATGTTCCGAAAATGTTCCAGAATGTTATGATATGTTCTAGATGGATTTAAAATGGTCCCGAATATTCAAAAATGTTCCTGAAGGTTCTAAATTGTTTAAGAATGTTCCAAAATGTTACAGAATATTTTAAAATGTCCTATGATGTTCCAAAAATGGTCCAGAATGTTATAATATGTTCCAGACTGACTTAATATGGTCCCAAATGTTCCAGAAGGTTCTAAATTGTTTCAGGATGTTCCAAAATTTTACAGAATATTCTAAAAAGTCCAATAATGTTCCAAAAATGTTCCAGAATGTTATAATATGTTCCAGACTAATTTAAAATGGCCCTCAATGTTCAAAAATATTCCAGAAGGTTCTAAATTGTTTCAGAATGTTCCAGAATGTTCTAAAATGTCCCAGAACATTCTAGAATAGTTCAGATTGTTCTCAAATGTTTCCAGAAGATTGTCCTCAAATGTTTCCAGAATGTTTTAAAATGGTCAGGAATATTCAAGAATATTCCAGAATGTTTTTAAATGGTCCAGAATATTCCATAATGTTCTGAAATGTCCCATAATTTGATAAAATGTTTCAGTAAGTTATAATATGTTCCAGACTGATTTAAAATGGTCCCAAATATTCTAAAATATTCCAGAAGGTTCTAAATCATTTCAGAATATTTTAAAATGTTCCAGAATGTTCTAAAATATCCCAGAACATTCTAGAATAATTCAGATTGTTCTAAAATGTTCCAGAATGTTTCAAAATGGTCCAGAAAATTCCAGAATGTTCTAAAACGGTCCATAATATTCCATAATATTCCGAAATGTCCCAAAATCGCCATGAACCAACCTCATTTGAAATTTGAACTTCCCGTCCGCCACACTCCACACGCACACGTTCTGATCCAGGCTGGTCGAGATCAGCAAGTCCTCGTCGCCGACGGCCAATTGCAGCACCTCGCTCTCGTGCGCCCGCCAATTGGAGACGACGAGGCCGGTCCTGGTGTCGAGCACGGTGACCGCGCCAGACGATTGGCCGGCAGCCACCCACGTGCCGCAAGGGGCTACGGCTAGACAGCGGATGAGGCCGGAGGGATTGAGACTGATCTAAAAAGAAAAATAGAAAAAAATCTAATGAATCATAATAATAGTTATTTTCCGTCGACGTCGTATTAACGAGTAAGTTTAATGTTTATGAAATCGTTCATTAATGACCCCTATTATTTATTTATTTATTTATTTATTGAACAAATAACTTCCAGACAGAATAGGCTCTAGTATAAGGAAGTAAATAATTATATACCTATAGGTAAACATAGCATCATTCAAAATATATCAACAACTGTAAATTGGCAAACGAAGAATAATATTTGTAAATAAAAAAAAAAAAATGGCATGATTAATTTTATCCAGTCCGCTGAGAAATAATCAGTTTTTTTACTTCAATTTTGAATATACCTATATTTCTGCAATTTTTTATATTATCAGGTAGTTTATTGAATTCAGTTAAGGCTGAATGAGTGAATCTTTTTTGTCCGATTAGGGAGCTAGCGGCGTCAAGATGGAACAAGTTATATTGTCTAGTTTCATGATTATGAATTTCAGAATTCCGTATCAAAATAATATTAGACTTCAATTTTTTATTTATGATATTATATGATATTTTGAGAGTTTCAATTCTATATATTTCATCTAAAGAATACGTATTTGTTATTTTATACAATTGATTGGTTGGTGTATCAAATGGGAGACGATACAATACTTTTAACGATTTTCTATATAATGTTGATATTTTATTGAAATTATTTTTTGAACAAGATCCCCAAACATTTATTGAATAGTTGATACGACTCAGTATATGAGAGTAGAAAATCATGTTTGCAATTTTAATATCAAGTTTGGGACATCTTCTCAATGCACCAATTATTGGAGATATTTTTTTTGTCAGAACATCAATAGTTTGTCCCACTTCAACCTGTCATCAAACCAAATACCAAGATATTTTATCTGGTCAGTTTGTTTCAAGAGTTCATTTTTTATTTTAAGGTTGAGGTGAATTTTTTGTTTATTTTTTTGGTGAAAAATCATATATTCTGTTTTGTTAGTATTTATCGATGCACGATTATTTTACTGGCAACCAAACACACACCGCGTGCATTCATTGTTTATGCTATTGTCACAAATGCGGAGATCTTTAAAGCCAAATTCCAAAATTCTTATAAAATTATATCGGTTCGAAGTCATTGAACGGTCACGTCTGTGTTTATTATTTCCAAAATTATTAAACCACGAACTTTAGATTAGTAGTTGAACATAAACACAGGCATGGCATTGACTTCAACGAACCAGGAATATCCACCTGACTTCCTCACTGTCACGTTTCCAAAATATAGATTGAACATATAAAAGGCGCGAGGAAGCCAGCACAGGTATCATTTCGATCATTCGATCAGGTTCGATCATTCAATCATTCAAGCATTCAATCAGTTTCAATCATTTCCACTGTGCCCGAATCTTCGGAGTTCGGGCAGAAGAAGATGCCCTTCCTCAGGCTCCCAGAAATGCCATTTAATTTGTACATATAGGGTAAGTTAAGTTTTATTTATTGTTAATCATAATACAAAGAATAAATGTGTGTATATGTTTTGTTGAAAACCCTTTGGAGTATTCTTTATTATTATCACTTTCAAAGTTCATTCTCTAATAGATCTAGAACACAACTTAGGCAACCTCCGCCTACTTACGGAATCTGCATTCAACTCGAAAATAAGGATTTCATCGAAGATTTTCGGTAAACGGGTTCGCCTTTCCAAGTTTCTGACACGATTTCAATCCCTGTTTTCTAGCACAAGGAATTTATTTTCTATGTTGATCATTTCGACAAATGTCAAATGTCACTAATGTCAGTAACAAGGCTACTGGGTGATTCTTAGTAGTTTCCGGATGAATGATGAATTCGCAAATCAAGTTTTCTTCACTGCAGGAGAAATGAGAAATATAGTCGACGGAAACATTTTGTAACCAACTCGTATATCAAAAGGCGATTAATGATCTCGAACATTAACGCGCTCGCTTCGATCGCACGTTAAAATATCTCAATCATTAATCGCCCTCATTATTTGTTTATGGCTGGTTGTCATGCTTTCAAAAGTTCCGTTATTGTCGCTGAAAAAGTTAAAGCAAACTTTTTTCGCTGCCATAATGACAAAATCATGCGGCTTGTGGGATTTTTCATACATGATTTAAATTGTCAGCACAAAATGGCAAGTTTAAATTTTATAGTACAGTCGTATCATAGATCTAATTACACGTCGTATTCAATAAAAAAGCGTACAAGTATTAAAAAGAGAGGATTTCGGGATACTAGTTCTAGTTGTGTAAAACTTGTGTTTTTGAGAACCTATGACAACTTTACTGTCAACATTTGGTAAGCAATCATTCCCGATAGCCCGTTTTATGCTGAATAGGATGACTTTATTTTTCTCTATGTAATATACTTGTACGCTTTTTTTTGAATGCGACTGTACATATTAAGAAAGAAGTGTTGTTTATAAAGTGGCTGGCGTCAATGACTATGATATCTGTGACATATGCCAACGATAACCGTGATAACCCCCTCCCTAGGAGAGACGAACTGGCAGCACTGACGATAGTCAGTCGATGCCTAATGGCGACCATGACAAGTAGTCCTGTATAAATGTTAAATGTATTGTTCGTGCTATTTCAATGTAATGTTTTATATAAAGGGACACCAAAACGATTTCCAATAAAAGTATATTTCGACTAGGCTTGCATCTCTTTTCGCCTGGTTTTCCAAGATACTACAATATCAAAATAGTAGATAAATTAATACGTAGACATAAATTTGAGTTAACATTTCGACACATTTGGCTTTACCAACCTAGAACCTTGCTGAATGGATTTTTGAAAAACTGAGAGATTGAGCTACTATCGACTTATTTTTTATTATTTAATTCAACTTAAGTCGTTTAATTATATTTCATTTAACATAATTATATCACGTGAGCAAATTTCATTGATAATAATAATATATTTCTACCAACTTTAGTGAACTGAATTCGTGAAAAACTGAGAGATTGAGCTAGTATCGACTTATTTTTTATTATTTTGTGTAACTGAAGTAAGTTAATGGTGTTTTATTATTCAACTTTACAATATTATGAATGTTGATATACTACAAACTGCTTCGAGTTCTTTGTAACAAAATATGTTTCCACCCCAACTTAAGTAAAGAATAATAGTTTGGTAGTTCAAACTATTATTCTTTACTAAAGTCAAGAACTAAATGGGAAATTGAAATCAGTTATCACAAAAAATCGAATGAAAAAATGTTATCATTATGTTTTGATTGTTGAGCAATTTATTTGATTCTCTAATCTCCATATGCATGAAACAGAAGCACACGTGAATGACCCTGTATATAATGTTTCTGTACATATTGATTTTTTTTTCATTTCTCCCTATGTATCTGGAATGTCCTTAGTCATAGATGAATTACTTGTTCAGGTTATAATCGGCTAGGTAGGTGACGTAACTAATAATTAGTCATTAAGGTGATGAATCGAAAACCAGTCATCAGTCTTAGATTAAATTTCATCCAGTACGGTCGATTCAAGTGGTTAACAACGAAAATCAAGTGACAAAAAAGAGTTTCTCGTTCAGTTTAGTGATGATACTAGTACATTTGTGAGGGTGTGAATGTGTGTGTGTGGTGTGAAGTTTGAGCGTCTTGCTGTGGATTTTTTTTTAATATTGGAAAGTGAACTATTTTGTTGAAATCTGTTCTTTCTCAAGATGGTGAGTGTGTTTTTTCATTGTTTTATTATGCATATGGAGGTATTCATTACTTGATGGATAAAAGAATGAAATCATGGAAACACACATACAAAATTTGGAACATTATCTAGTTTCTACTCATCATAATTTTCCGTTTCTCACTTGACAAACGGTAAAACTGCATTTAGCATGCGATGGTTTTTTTTTTCGAAAATTTTTTTTTGGTACTTACGTATTTTTGTCTGAAAAACACGAATTTGATAATGAAAATGTGAACAAACCATTATTTATCAAGATATTTCACTATAAAGTTACAAATTTCACCATCTTTTCCGCCTGTCTTCTGGATTGAATTTAAAACAATTTACCCTTCTTTTTTCATCATTGGACAATTTATATATATCACAATGTAAGACACATTTTTTTCTATTATTGAGTCAACTAGAAATATGATTTTCTTGTGATTTATCCATATTTAGTGAAAAGAAGGAAGATTATCATTTGAAATAATGGCGTGTGTAATGTCATTTCAAAGCAATCTATTGACATTTGACATCTCGTATTTGGATTGCCTATGGATTAAATGGCCGTCATCTGGTATGCTTGCTCACTAAATAGGAAAAACTCACCATAAAAATCATATTTTCTGTTGAATTTTCTGTATAAAAATGTGTCATTGAAGTACATCATGAGTATATAAAGTGTCCAATGACAAAATAAGAAGAGCAACTACCTGTAAATGCATCCAACGCAAGGGGAAAAAAAGTCGAAATTTCGAACTTTTTCTTGAAATATCTCGATGAATAGTGGTTTGTTCACATTTTCATTATCAAATTCGTGTTTTTCAGACAAAAATACGTAGGTACCAAAACAAATTTTCTAAAAAAAAACCATCGCATGCTAAATGCAGTTTTACCTGACAAACTACCAATGTAGGTGTGATTCTTACACAGATGGCAAAATGATGAACAATATGAAGCTAAATAAGATATGTCTATTTTTCCGGCACCATTGATAGCCAGACATATTTTGGATCAGTGGCCGAATAATATATTATACCTCGCCTACTAGGTTTTCATTTAGGAGGACAACGGTCAGTGATACTCACTTTGATTTCCTGCACATAATCCAATAATCTGGTATCGATTATCTTGATGGTACCGTCGGTGGTCGCAGCGAATACCAATGTAGAGGGCGCTGGCATACTTCTCAATACGTTCACGGGTGCATATTTTGCCGACTCCAAACTACCTATAAACGAACACAGAGTGTCTCAAAAATACCTATGAACTAGAAAGGACAATGTTAGTTCTCAGTTTTAAACTAAATTAAATTCGCGCAAACCACGAAAACATCAAAACACTAACAAACATACAGGGTGATCCACGGTGGATGACCTATTAGAAGTATCTCGAGAACGGAAAGACAGAACATTCTGAAAATTGGGGTGCTTTGATAATTGAACATTCTCTATCCGTCTAGAATATTTTCATCGATACAGTGTTGCCACTTCTATCAGAAACCACTAGCAACTTCGTTATTTTAAATAGAGCATCCTGTATTAAATTGCATTTTTAGATTCTTCCTAAAGAGCTGATTTCATCAATGCATCACACTTGGGGTCTAGCAGGAATGTTTACAGAGATATAGGGTGTTCAAAATTGAGATTTTTCAATTTTAGGATTTTTTTGTGTCGAAACTATTCATTATCGATCGAAACGGCTTACATGTCCTTATCTCAACTTTTGATTCACTATCTACTGATATTTGATTGGACAAATACAAGGTGATCAGAATTCTGCAATATTTAATTTCTATTTGGGGGAGTACAAATATTTCACGTCTGAAACCACTAATGAAATTACAAAACAAATCAATTAAGTGCATTTTTCATCTACATTTTCTAGAACCAACGATAAATTTATACAAACCAAGACATTTTCTGAATCTGATTTCGTTATATAAACTTAAAATATGTTGCTTTATTCATTTTGCCAGGAATAAGTTGAAAATATCAAATTTAGCTTTCAATGAAGTCAATACAGTCCATAATTATGGGACTAGACAATTGGATTACTTGATAGCAAATACATTCAAGTCAAACATTGGCAAACAATCTGTTTTTCACAATGGAATAATTTTATACAATTCATTACCGAATGAGTTGAAAAATATACATGATGCAAGAAGGTTTGAAATCAATCTTAAAAAATACTTGCTCAGGACAATTTGAAAGAAAAATATGTGGCATGATTTGATTACTTAGGAATGAAAGATAACTTTATAAGACACAATATTAATTAGTTTCCACTGAGTGGAATTCATTATAGTTAACCCTTTATTATTATTTTTTTATATGTATTTATGTATCCCTATCATAAACAGAAATGTTTCTTGGGGTAATAAAGACAATCAATCAATCAATCAAAATTCAATAAAAAACAGGGTGTTCCGTTTGGAATAACAAAGTTGCTAGTTGTTTTTGATAGAAGTAGCAACACTGTATCGATGAAAATATTTTGGGCGGATAAAGAATGTTCAGTTATCAAGGCATCCCAATTTTCAGAATGTTCCGTCTTTTCGTTCTCCAGATACTTCTAATAGGCCATCCACCGTGGATCACCTTGTATACATCACGCGCAATAAACCAAACACAAACAACACAAACGCATTGCGCATACTCGTCAACCAATTTTTCCAAAAAATCACGTGGTATGCGTGAGTTTGATCTAGAGTGAATCTGAGGAGTACCAAAGTAACATTCTAAATGACTGAAAGAACCGAAGAGACTTCAATTAGTGTTCAGTATATATACTGTGGGTTTGACAATTTTCTTGTTCATCTTCTATGTATAAATAATTGAAGGTTGTTGTCATGAAAACAGTAAACAATTTTAAAAAATTGAAAAACTCACGAAGCAGAAATATTATAAAATATAAAATACATTTACGAAAGAAATACAGTCCATTCAAGCACAAAAACAATGGTCCTTCGAGTCGGATTCGATCCGACCAACAATCAAGACTACCAAGTTTTCCAACCTAAGAAGGATACAGAGCAGCACTATCAAGACTACCCGGAGTTTCTAAATAGCCAAACAAAGAAAGATTTCAGAGGTAGCTCGGATTCACCCAGCTATAAACGATTTATCCATATTTAAAGGTTAGCAAAGTCATAGGACGAGTGCGATGTTGATCTTTGTCTGAGTCAGTACTAGTACAAGCACAAAACGAATAGGTTATGTGAGACCAAATGATACGTTAATGAACGCTCCGAATAAAGGTTTTGAGATACTATGATAAAGCCAGTGCATAGAAGAATTTGACATTCAACTCTTTAAAAATACTTAGGTTTCAATAGCTTCTTGGATCTGACAAGATGATCGTGAACCAAGTTCATAAAAATATTTTATGAAGCGAGCTTACAACCACATTTTCAGTATGCCAATTATGTTTTAACTGAGGCAATGATGAATATATTAGCTTTATCCTATTCCTGTGAAATTCATTGTAAAAGCCTATAGGCTACAATGCATTCATCTAAGTCAATCGTAAAACCTACCTGATATTCTGGTATTACACGAAACACCTATATTTCTGCAGTTTTTGATATTGGCAGGTATTTTATTGAATTCGGTTGAGGCTGAATGAGTAAATCTTTTTTGTCCGGGTATGGAGCTAGCAGCGTCAAGATGAAACAATAGTTATTTTTGTATCTAGAGCGCGAAATGCTACTTTGGTGATCGAGATCTGATTTTTTTTGACGAGGCGTAGCCGAGTTGAAAAAATAGTCGAGATGACCAAAGTATTTCGCGCTCGAGTTGCAAACAAATATTGTTCTACAAACGCCAAAAAAGATAGTTCAAAGTAAAAATATGCTTAGCTTGATATAAAAAATAGTCGTGAACTGGCTTAAAAGGCCTTCCCCTATCCTCCCTAGGTACGCACGATGTTCCACGATCATAATAGGAATTTCCTTTCGTGCGCTCCAATAGATAAAACAAAGTTATTGTTGAACATTCAGAAATGCATGATTTTGTGGATGTTTGCTCGATTGAGAACCGTGAAGTTGAAATATAAATATCTCATATATTGTACATAATAATGCGCGAAGTAGGTACTTCGCGCACTGTTTTACTTCGCGCATTGTTAGGTGCAAGGTATCATGGTAACATAGGAAACTGAAAAAAGTGTCACTCCGCACTTTGTTTTCAATGCGCGAACGTTGTCATTTTTTGACTTTTGTAGAAAAATTATATTGTCTAGTTTCAAGATTGAGAATTTCAGAATTCCGTATGAAAATAATATTCGACTTCAGTTTTTTATTTATGATATTATATGTGTTTGAATTCTATATATGTCATCTAAAGAATACGTATTTGTTACTTCATACTATTGATTGGTTGGTGTATCAAATGGGAGACGATATAGTACTTTCAACGATTTTCTATATAATGTTGATATTTTATTGAAATTAAATTTTTGAACAAGATTCCCAAACATTTATTAAATAGTTGATACGACTTAGTGTATGAGAGTAAAGAATCATTTCTGCAATCTTGATATCAAGTTTGGGACATAATAATAATAATAATAATAATCCGTCTTTATTTCCTCAAAAGAATATTACATAGTAACATGAGGCATAGGTGGTATCTGCATCAGGCGAAGTTTAGCTAGGAAGCTATTCTTACACTCAACCTGTGCTCGACTTGAAACCTAATCCTAATACTAATCCTAAAAACCTACATCTAGCTTGACATCTACATTTTCACTTATTGTCTCACATGTAAAGTATGATTCAACAAATTGATCTTAATTTTTTTGCGGAATTGCGTCGATGGTGATTGTTTGAATTCTATTGGTAATGAATTATACAGTATAACCGAGTTGTATCAAACAGAGACGTGGTATGATGAGGCATTGTTAATTTTAGCTGATGTCTAACATTTACATTATGGACATTTTGTCTGAAAATGATTTTTTCTCTAAGATAAGCTGGAGTTGAATCCTTAAGCAACTTGTGAATGAAATTAAAGAAATAATATTTTGAGGAATTGCTCATATCTAACCACTGAAGTTCCCTGAGTTTATGGGACACATGATCATATTTTCTCAAATTGAAAATGAGTCGACAACATGTATTTTGAATTTTCTGGATTCTGTAAATGGTTCTCTGTTCCAAACAGGGAAAATAAGCGATGTTACAATGCTGGAAAATTGACAGTATGAGACACTCACATAATTGGTTTCTCAGATTTAAACTCATCTCATCTCTTGTTTGCAAAGAGCAATCTCAATCGTGCATATGAGCGCTTGTAGCAGAATACTAGAACATACGGTCTATCAATAGAATAAATGAACATCCTGTCCAGATTTCCAGATTGTTGCCATAGTAGACGTTATTTACGGCTACATGAAATTGTTTTCAAAAATCATATTCTCTTTCATAAGATATATTTAACAGCCTAGTGGTGTGATTGATATACAGATTCGTACGATACTATCTGCGTAACGCAATTGGACCTGGTGTTAGGTAAGTTACTCATTCTAGGATATTGTAGTCAGCATCATGTTAAGATTATCTCTATTTTAGATTGTCAAATTTAGGAAGAATATAGATACTCATTGGTAGTGTTCTCTGTACTGAACTTCATTGTGCAAACCCATATTCGTTACACGCTGTATTAATGTCTTGACATCTTCTCAATGCACCATCAATAATTGGAGATATTTTCTTTGTCGTCAAAACATCAATATGATTGTCCCACTTCAACCTGTCATCAAATCAAATACCAAGATAATATATTATCTGGTAAGTTTGTTTTAAGAGTTCGTTGATTATATTGAGTTTGAGGTAATTTTTTTGTTAATGTTTTTGGTGAAAAATCATATATTCTGTTTCATTAGTATTTTTTTATCGCTTGGAGCGCACGAAATGAAACCCCTATAATGTTCAAACAACATCGTGCGTTCCTAGGGAGGATAGGGACAGTAGGTAGGTATTGGAATTTTTTTTTGAACTTCTGGAGATTATATGTTGTTGGGAATACTTCCTCAGGCAATGAATTCCAGAGCCTAGCCGTTCTATGGATGAAGGAGTTTTGATAAAGTGCTGTTCGATAAAAGGTTAGAGTGTAGCCATTTTTCAAATATTTTCTGTTGAATATTACCCAAATTGGCTCCCATGAAGGGATCCCAGATGTGGACGACGCTGTCGCAGGACGCGACCAATCGGAGGCTCTCCACGAACGTTATCGACAGAATAGACTTCCTGTGAGCCGAATAAGTCCACTGGCAGTTCGACGTAGTGGATCCGTCCCCTTGGCTCCTCAACGACCACAGCTTGACGGTCTTGTCCCGGCTGCCGGACAGGAAACTGTAACAGTGTTGCCGTTATTTTATCTCTTGGAGCACACGAAAGGGCATTCTTATAATGTTTGAGCACTGTTGCCACCTCAGAAGTAGTAAAAAGTTTCACGTAGAGAACACTCAAAAAACTACTTAATGATAAATTTGACATAAATGCACCGAGAATTTTTGGTAATCTGGTAGTTTTTCACTTCCATTTATACTACTAGAATATCACCAGATAAAGGAAGTTTAGCTGACCAACGAGTTTTGAATTAACGATCTGAACATAGTCAATTTCTTCAACATGTTAGGTGTCAACTGGAAAATTCAAATGTAGAGCTAACAGGAAACAAAACAATAAACCTATTTACAACACCAGTGACATCATTAGGTATATATTAGATGTTACATATAAAATAATAAATAAAATCTAGAAATTACGACTTCTGAAATGGTACAAAAACAGCCAAAATTTAGGTATACATGTAACCGTTAATAATTCATTTCAGTTGAAACTGGTTTTTTCATAAAAACTCCTCTCCTAGTTTCATTTATTTCATTCTTCATTATAAACATTACATTGCATCTGAAGTCGGGATTGGCGCAGTGGAAGAGCGTCCGTCTCACGACCGCAAGGTCGTCGGCTCGATTCCCAGCACGGGCAAGGAACTTTTTTCAATATTTTATTTACGAATTAAATATTGTAAAGTTTCGGAGCATCGGCTGGGGATAGTCCTGCACGATTCGCTGTTGCGTTTCAATTAACAGTGCTGCTCCTAAAGTGGCGCATGGAGTTAGTAACAACGCCTACACAGAACACGCAGAAAGATATGATGATGTGGTTGTGAGCATCAGAGAAGAAGTAGGACGGTGTATGTGGGTGGGTGTGGAAAACTACCAGCTGAGCGTGAGAGCGGGCCAATGCTGCTTAGTGGACCTCGGTTTCAAATGGGGGTTAACGAGAATACCTAGCAGGTCTGCCTCTGCAGCATATGGTAGTGAGTACATTACTAGCCTACAAAACACAGCTGAAAAACTCTGAAAAGAGAGCTGATGGGTGGTGCCTGAAAATGATGTTAGCCAGCTCTCTTGAGCGAACCACATCAGTCATTGAAAACACTTGGGGTTTGCAGAAAGGTCCCATTGGGGACTAGTTGCTGACGTGGAAACGTCCCCCACCAGTACCAGTAACCAGTAACCAGTTACATTGCATCTCATATAAATATAACATTAAGACAGATTCATATCTGGTATGAGATTATTCATGGGTTATTAAATTGAATCATAGTTATTGAAATAAACAACAGATTCAATAAAAAAATAAAACAAAAAGCTCGTTAAAAGTACATTATGACATGATGAAATAAATTAGTGAATGAGAAATCATTCACTGAGGTTTGATTTTCTCTTTGCAAGAGGATATGTTTCTTGACTTTTATTTTGAATTGGGTGAAAATTCTAGTCGTGTGTTCGAATTAGACTCTGAAAACAATATGAATGAATGATTCTTATTGTAATTATGTGATCACTGAATGTTATAACACAAATATACTCATCGGGCTAAGTACGCTGAGGATTGTTTTGATCAAGAGGAAGAGTTTAAAATTAGAAAAGTGGTGCATAAATGTATCATAGTTCTCAAAAAAATAAACCTTAATGATAGTTAATGAGAGCAACAAATTAAAGAAAAAGCGGTATGCTCCACCTTCATTTTCATTTTATGTCGTGATGTCGTGATGTTCTGTGCCCCTGTCACTGTTTTTAGGTTAATTGAAAACAAACAGTTAAAAAGAAGAGCATCCAGTGATCTTAATAATTTTCATTTAGTGTAGTTTATCTATGATTCAGGCATTAAAGACATTCAAGAAGCACCTGTGTACCCGTGTAAATATTATGTTGAGTCCTTATTAGAGAAAAAAGAAAGGATCATTATAAAAATAACCAAATTTGCATAACAATGTCATTACCTCTTTTTCCAAAATGTACCTAGTCGAAACCACTCAACTACTCATTATCTACTTGAATTCTTGAATGCTTTTTTCAAATAGTTTTGTTTTCAATTAACCTAAAAACGGTCACAGAAGTCACAGAACAAAACAAAAATGTGTCATTTATCTTACAGGCAGCCAATATGATAACTGAAATAACCTCAAAATCACTTGATATCAAAGTTTTTATAATTTACAGCGATTAGGACGCCGGGAATCGATGAGGACAAAAATTGTATCAATATTTTATGGAAATAACCTGTTTTCAGTCGTAGAAGTTTTTAGCTACTTTCAAGGTTGACAAGGAATTGCTGAACTCGTCCATTGACAACAATCACTAGATTTCACCATATATTTAGGAAAATTCACCAAAATAAACACCAACCACAAATAGCCATATTTTTTCACAAAATGAAAACTTAAACTACCTTTTCTAGTATAAAATCCACTAAGTTGGCAACACTAGGGTGGATAGGAAGAGGAGGTAGGTTCAGGAGTTTTCTTTGAACCCTTGGAGATTATAAGTTCTTGGAAATACTTCCTCTGGCACAGAATCCCAAAGCTTTGTCGATCCATCGACATATTTCAAGGTCGACGACGAAAGTATGTGCTGACTGGTCATGTCGAATTCGTCTGATTGGTATTGCTAGTGATACTCTCAAGTTCATCTATCAGCAAATTGCTAAACTATCTAGAAATATCCTTTTCTCTGAAGCAGGAAAATCGCTAACTATGATATTCTGAAGGCTTTTGAATGAAAATATTTCGGGCAAGCCCTGATGCAATATTCATTCTTGCATACCGATCTCTACTTTTCGCTACTCAACAAAAAGTAGTTCACCTTGTTGCTCATAGATACCGCCACCTACTAAATATAATTTCTGGCTTCATTGCTCCCATGAGGATGGTTCATCTTATTAGTGGAATATAATGTTCAATCACAATCACGGCACATCTGTCAAAAACTCAAAATTGTCTAAACGAGTTGCTGATTTATAAATACTAGACGCGAATGAAAACATAAAATGATTGAAAAACAGTAATGAAGCTATGAATGAGATCAAATTACATGATCTTTCAGGTTATATAATAGTAATATATCAGAATAAGACGAGTAGGAAGATTTGAGGGAGAGTGCCAGTCTTAACTTCACCGACAATAGTCCTTGCTGCAATTTGGTCAAGGAAAATGTGTTTTAATAGAAAATCGGCACTTCCTTCTAGGAACATATGTAGGACAAACTAGAAGATTCATTGTTGTAGGTTCAAGGAACATCTTGGTACCCTTGGAATATGGTGAATTGGGTACATAGAGTGAATTAAAATTCTTCATTATCCACACTAGTGTAAAAAATCGATGATTGTGTTTCCTGTTGGTGAATATTGAACAGCCAACTGACCTGTTCTCGTTGTCCAAAGCGTACAGACACTTGACGCTTTGGGTGTGGCCGACGAACGTCTGCAGCTTGATTTGCTTGAAGTTCAACGCCCTGTTTTTCTCCGATCGACCAATTTCGGATTCCCAATAGGCCAGCCAATTGCCGCGAAGGTGTCTAGTGCTGCTTTCCACTCGGTTCCTCACCTTCAAGAATATTAGAAATACAAATAATGGATAGCAGTTGTAACATGAATTCTTTTCATTTTTATAACTATGGTTCTGAGAAAAGTGTGTCAGTATATAAATTCAAGTGGGTGTTTATACCCTAATTCTATTTTCCATCTACGACAATGATTGATTTGACAGAAAATCTAACCTCTAGAATCGTTTCTTTTAATACAGGCGCTACTAGGGAAATTGAAAAGACAAAGAGTAGAATCGTTACCACCGATACAACAAGGCCTGCATGCTCCGTGGGTGACGTCACTTAGTGAGGCCTAACCAGCGGCTCGAAACGACGAGCGCTTATAGCGCTATAAGGCGACCGCGTATTTCGATTTTAGTTTTAGATCAGCATTGAGCCGATTTTGCTGTTTTTTGAAGGGGTTCCGGTTAAAAAAGGATGCCAGTCGTCAACTGAGCCCTTCTTCGCACCCCATTCGATTTTATTATGGAAAAACGAAGTTTTAAAGCAAAAACCAAGATAAAACACAAATATCCACCTACAGCAACCCATTCGAATTAAATATATTGGCAAAAATTGTGGTGAAGGTAAACTTCACACCTACTTATACAGGGCCCGCAGAACATAAACTTATCGTGAGATTGATCGAAAGAAAATTGTGGAAAATGTATTTTATTTTCATTGACATGCCGTTTGTTTCGATTACCTATATTTATCTAGCAGAATTCCTATTACCTGAAAAAATAACCAGTGAGTGTTTTCAATTTTCTGTTGTTGGATTTTTCACCCAAGTGGATCGTTACACTTGAAACCGTAATTTTTAAGGGTAAAATTTTATAATGAAAATGTGAACAAACCACTATTTATTGAGATATTTCAAGAAAAAGTTCAAAATTTCGCCTTCTTTCTCCCCTTGTGTTGGGGGCATTTGAATCTACTTGCTCTTATTTTGTCAATTGGACATTTTATATACTCATGATGTACTTCGATGGCACATTTTTATATAGAAAATTCAACAGGAAATATGATTTTTATGGCGAGTTTTTCATATTTAGTGAACAAGCATTCCAGATGACGACCATTTAATCAATAGTCAATCAAAATACGAGATGTCAAATGCCAATAGATTGCTTTCGAATGACATTACACACGCCATTATTTTGAATGATATTCTTCCTTCTTTTCACTAAATATGGATTAATCACAAGAAAATCATATTTATAGTTGAATTATATATAAATTGTCCAATATGATGAAAAAAGAAGGGAAATTTGTTCTAAATGCCATCCAGAAGACAGGTGAAAAAGAAGGTGAAATTTGGAACTTTTTAGTCAAATATCTTCATGATAAATATCATGATAAATGCAGTTTCACCTTTTTAAGTAGAGTGTTTGTAGTTCATGTTAATATGATAGTTGCAATTTGATCATTGGAATGAATTCTGCATTCATTGCCACGAGACAAATGACCGTTTTCAGAAAGAAATTTGAGAATGAGAATTAAAAATGCCCGTTTATTATGAACATTCAAGAAAATTTTCTCGAATTCAGAGATGATTGACTATAATATACGAATACAAAACTAACTGCACAATCAAAGCTTTTCTATTTTTCCTCTACTTATACTTTTTATGAGAGAGTAATTGTCTTCTATTATTAATTTATCATTATAAATTAAGCTCTGTTTACTACTGAACTTAGATGGAGTAAAATCCTCGCGGTGAATTGCATATACCATAGATCTCATATACCCACATTTTCGATAGCTCCTCGTCCAACGGGAAACTAAAAGCATGAACTTTTGAACCACCCACATAATTCCCCCGACAAAAGGGAACACAACACTTGAAAGGCATTGTTATTTCGCCGATCACAACACAAAATATTTCACAAAACAGTAATTTTTCCGCCAATTATTTTGATGAATAAACAACAAAAGAATTCGGGACCGTTTCAAAAACATACGTGAATCACCGATGAATTAACACGAACTGACGCGTTAGTCGACAAGCGATAAAATAAAACACTGGCCTCTCTTGGTGACGTCACGAGCTGTTTACGTCAGAGTCTGCTAGCCTTGTTGTATCGGTGGTAACGGTAGAATACATGTATTATTCTTTTATTCACTGAAACCATTATAAGATAGAAAGTAGAAAAGGACAGAGGTTCAGCTGTGTCCAAACTCCTATCTAACTAATACCATCCAGTGACTCTAGTACACACTAGAGTTCCTAAATGTACTTGACACTGCTGTTTTGACGTTTTTTGTATATAAGAGTACGGACACTAGACAAGCAGTGACAATCAAACATAACCACAAACGATTTTGAAGCAAATCATATGTTTTGCCAAACAAGGACAAGAATATGTTTTTCACTTAGATAAAGGATCCTCGCATCTTCCTTCCTCCACAAGTCCTGGGAAGAGTACATCCATATATATTTCTCTGTCTTTGATTTTTGTATGAGTATGCATAGCGTCTCCTCGAGTAGGTAAAAGTGATAAGAAATTTATTTCTTCTCGAAATATTGAATGATAAGGCTGAAGGACCCCAATGGAGGTCGATATCAAGTTGATATGTACATATATATACCAACGAAATACATATACTATTCCCAAGGAACAAGCCTCTTATATGTAGGTATAAATATACGTTCAGTTGAATATTTGTTCATCACAAAAGTTCAGAATGAGGTGAAAACTGATCAATTTCGACCAATGAAACATACTTTTATTTCGTATAGAACAATATCACTTGTACAAGAGTGGTAGGTAATAAGTAATTAATAAATGGACAAACGATATGGCAACAATAATAGCTGATTTCAGTTAGGTAAATAATAAAGGTTCTCCAAGACACCGCTCGACTCACTATAGATCGTCGTTCACATTGCTAAAGGGGATTGTTGGTTTGAACCCAGCCATCGGAAGATCATTTTCAATACCTAACATATATGGTGCACTCATTAAGCGTTCTTGTTCTGTGCTCTTTTTGCAATTGCAATTGCAATTTTTGCTCGTAGCTTGGTACCCAAAAAGTGATTCAAAATTCACTAGGAGCTAGTTATGTAGTCGTCTAGCACTTCTCACTACGCATGTACATGCATATTCAGACTTATTTTCCAAGTCTCTATTTTTTTGTTCTATTTGCTTTCTGAATTTCTCACTCTCTTCCACTCGTAAACCTTGGATTTTTCAATATTCCTGCTCTAAAAATTCGATTCTCATGCATTTTTCTACCAAAATGTGTTCGAAATTAATCAGTTTTTCGTTTCTTGTTGGTTCTAAATTGGAATAAGGTTTTTTTCGATACTCGCTCAGTTTATAAATTGTGGGTTCGGCTCTTTCTCTATACGATCCTATTATTCAACATCAAATTTTCCGTTCTGAAGGGTACCTGATAAAATAGATAGAAATTTGAATACCTCGCAAATTTTGTGGCCTGAACATATATTCCACGCCGGCCGCATCATATTCTGTTTCCATTTTTGAAGAATTACTTCATCCAATGGAAATTCGAATAGAGTGAATTGATTTCCAGTGTTCTCACAGTTGAAAACTGCACAAACTTGTGTCTTTCTCCTAACTCTCTCAATTTGTCAAACCTTCGATATTTATGTCATGTACGTCCGTGTACTGTCAGTTCCCGCTTTTTCCATCGATTTATTTGTGGTTATGTCTGATTGTTAGTGCTTGTCATAGTGTCCGTACTCTTGATGAACAAAAAACGTCAAAACAGCAGTGCCAAGTACATTCACGAACTCTAGTTAAGATTAGTGCTTCATAATCATGAAATGTAATTTGTCAAAGGCCCATTCACTCACCAAACTGAGCAAATCCATGTTGAGGTTGTCCATAACTTCCGGTTGCACATCGATCCTGTTCCCAATCATAGCAACATTACTCCCTATACTGCTCGTACTAGTAATGCTCTGACTCCTCGGAAAATTCGACAACTTCAACTTATCCTGGCCGCCCGAATTCAACAAACTCTCCTCGTACTCTTGGCACAAGTTTCGGACGTTCTCGTGATTCTTCAGGGAGACTTCCAGGAAGCCGGAACCAACCAAGTTGATGAAAGGCAAGTAGGCTGTGTAAGCTAGCTCAGGAGTGAAAACCTCTTTTATTTCTTTCAATGTTTCGTTTGTTAGGTTAGTTTCTTCCGAGAGCGAACAATCGTCGTTTAATTTTTCGCTGCTAGGAGAATCTGGGGTTGGTTTTTCGTTTTCGATCTTTGGATCGATATTTGGTTGTGCTAGACTAATCTGAAACGAACTAATTAATATTTTGTATTGCAGTTTAGTTTCGCCACGGACGTACAAATGAATAGATATTATGAGAACTTCACAAACCTATACAGGGTGATTCAGTGCCTATTAATATGGGTCCGAAAATGCTTCCTAAGGAAGATACGCCCCTTTGAATAGGTCACCTTAAAGAAGATATTTTCTATTTTATTTATTTATTGAAAATGTGCCTTCCAGTAAGAATCAAGTTCTGGTATAAGGAAGTATAGTTAACAATAATACCTTAAAAACTATACAATTATAATAAACTCATAAATAATATAATATTTTAATACTTTAAGTATTAAATTTTGACAATTTTTTTTTTGAAATATTGTTTATTCAAGCAACATTTATTACAATACAATTCAACCAATGTAAAAAATCTCCAATCAGTGCTTCAAACACTGGCCTCGAGATCAACAACATTTAAAATAAATACAGTGTTACAAGGGCAGTTAAGTAATGTTTATATAAACTTTCAATTTCCTAACAAAACTCTTATAATTATTCAAGTCTTTTATAAACTGAGGTAAATTATTGAATGTTTTGATTGCATCTACGATCGGATTTTTCAAACCTACATTTGTCCTTGTATATATTTGGTAGATGTTATTATGTGATCTTGTTTGGTAATCATGTACATCAAAGCAAAACTCAATATCAATGTTACTTTTTTGTTGATCATTAAGTATTTTATAAACAAGTTTGCATTGTTCTATAACCAGAATTTCTTTTAATCGAATCAACTTCAATTCTGAATAAATTATATTCGTGCTGGTGAGCCAATCATACTTGAATAATATTTTAAGGGTTTTGTTTTGCAATTTCTGAACTTTATCGAAGTTAACCTCTCCACACATTCCCCACACAGGCATAAGATACCTGAAGTGTGTTAAGAAATAAGAATTATAAACTTGAAATTTAGTTTTCATTGACAGCTGATAGTCTCGACATTTATACAGGGCGGATAGCATTGCAACAATTTTTTCAGAGATTTTGGAAATGTGTGGAGACCAGTTCAAATTTTCATCTACAATTAATCCCAAATATTTAATACACATCACTTTCTCTAAAGGTACACCATTTATGTTAGGTTGCAATTCGTCAATTTTTTTATTTTTCTGCTTAAATACAACATATTTGGTTTTATCAATATTAATTTTTAATTTATTTGAAAACTGCCATTTACGGTAAGCAATTAGATCATTATTTACTTGAGTATTGAGGGAGATTGCATCTGATCCTGCGTACAGCGGAACCGTATCATCTGCAAAGGTGAAATACCTTTCCCTCAGATTGGCAAGTTTGAGGTTAAGTATATAGAGGGAGTACAACAGCGGACCAAGGACCGACCCCTGAGGTACCCCGTAAGCACTGGACATCCAATCACTACTTCTATCTTGGAGTTTTACATATTGATTTCTGTCAAGTAGATATGTTTTGATTAAGCTGTACATAATTCCCCAAAATCCCATTCTAGATAATTTACTCAACAGAATATCTATACTCACCACGTCAAAAGCTTTTTTCAAATCAATAAAAATTGCTATAACTACTTCTTTTCTATCCACAGCCCTTGAGATATAATCTATGAAGTCTGTGGTAGCACCAAGTGTGCTACTGTTTTTTATGAAACCATATTGAAATTTATCGGTCAATTGGGTATCAATGAAAGATAACATTCTTTTCTTCATAATTTTTTCTGTTAGTTCAGAAAATACGCTCCATTAATTGTTCATGAATTTTTTATCTCCTGATTTGAAGAGTGGAGTTATTTTACTTATCTTCAGTTCCTGTGGAAAAATTCCGCTTTGGATAATTCCGTTGATCAATTGTACTAGAATTGGTAGAATGTATTCATTGAGATTATGTATATCCCTAACAGTAATTCCGTCGTATCCGGGAGCTGAGTTTTGTCTTAGTTCCTTGATGATATCTAACAACTCCTGTTCATTAGTTAAAGGTACGGATATTGTGTTCAAAGTTGGAAAAAGAATCATCTGTTTCGTTCAGAAATGATACATTTTTTAAGTTCGTATTTGAATTTTATTGTATTTCTGCAATTTTTTATAATATCTGGTAATTTGTTATATTCGAAAAGAGCAGCGTGGGTGAATCTTTTTTGGCCTATAGAAGAATTAGCGATATCAAGATGAAATAAACCATGTTGTCTAGTTTGGTTATCATGGAAACACATGAATGGAATCATTCTTTGACATAAATCCAATGAATTCCGTGACGTGAAATTTGCTATAATCTTTCGAAAATGATATCATTAACTCTCTCAGTCCTTAGTGATATCAATATTGATCCACAAAATCCACATATTTCTTTTATCTTTAGTCAAATTGAGTGATTGCAGTTATTTCAAAGATTCCGCTCTATTCAACTGTGAAATACTGGCATGCGCAGTACGAACTTGACCTCTCAGAGAGATGCGGACATATTGCCCTCTTCGATTAATGTTGGCATAATTTTGTTAATGTACGCGATTAGCAGTTTACTTGAGCCAGGCGAAGCAAAATCCTTAATGGTCTTAGGATGAGGGCACTACTCAGTATAGTATATTATTTTTCGTAATCCCATACTGTTATTTTGATTTGACCGTATTCAGATGACAATTGAGAAGTTAATGGTACAGCATCCGTCCGTTAAGATTGTTTAACGGTCGGCGGCCGTCAACTGTTCCATAACAATACGATGTTGGGATTTTTCTGTAGAATTACGTGGTACATGGTTTGTTCTTTCCTCGGAATCGAAATGTAATCTGTCAGCGGGATTACGAAAAGACCTGAACGACACACGGCCGATACGCAAATAACGGATTCGGTTGTTAAAATCCTCGGCTGCGCCTCGGTTTACAATATTCAACTTCATCCGTTATTTGCTACATATCGACCTGGTAACGTTAATAGATTGTAGATTGTAGAACGGGTCGTATAGGCTGGGAGACCTCTCGATCACTGCGACCTACTAGATCTATTGTGATTATCCTTATCTCGTTTTGGTCCTCTAACCCTAGACTTCTGAGGCCTAGAATTTTCCTGACGGTTGAATTTTCCACCTCAACAGGTGTGAGATAGACCTGTTTTATGTGATTCAGCCTTTGGCAGACTAATACTTTACATGAGCAAAGTATGTGTTCCGCGGTTTCGGTCGCATTATTGCAAAAGCGGCAAGTGTCAGTCTCCGCCAGGCCCATCTTCTTGAGGTGGTACCTCAGAGGGCAGTGTCCTGTGAGAAACCCTGTGATAAGCTTTAGCTCTGGTTTGCTGAGGCTGAGTAGCTCTTTGGCTCGGTTCTGCGAATGGTTGATGAACCTTCTCGCTTGTCGTAGACCTGGTTTTGAATTTCTTCACATTTCCTGAGTTCTCCCTCTAGGTGACATTTACTTATCCCACAAAAACGCTCAGGACCAAAGAGTGAAGATGCTGCACCTCTCTTTGCAAGGCGATCAGCTGCCTCATTTCCTTTGATTGCTTTATGCCCTGGAACCCACATAAGTGTGACTTTGTTGTCTTTTCCCAGTTTCATGAGTGTTTCAGAGTAGTCCCATGTAATTCTTGATGTGAAAACAAATGATTTTAGGGCTTTTAGTGCGACTTGGCTGTCTGAGCAGATATATATGTTGGCACCCCTCAGACCTTTGCTCAGGCACCTATGGGCGCATAGGTTGGTGGCATGTATTTCAGCTTGGAAGATAGTGGGGGAGTGACCTAAGGCTTCAAATAGCCTACATCCGGGTCCATAAACTTCCGCGCCTACTTCTTCTTCCATTTTCGAACCATCGGTGTACCAAACAACGACTTTTTATAACCACTTCAAAGGCAGGATCGAAAATGAGCCTGGCTGGCATTAAGTCCGATGGTTTGGTTGCAAATTCCATTTGTACTTCTTGTAGAATGACCATGTGACCAGTGACATCACCTGGTCTGGCCAATTCAGGGGAATTCAGTCTGTATGCACTGAGAGCTGCAGTCCTCAGGATACAAATATGCAAGGGTAGTAGATCAAGTATGGTTTCTATTGCTGCAGCAGGGCACGTACCGTTACCACCGATACAACAAGGCCAGCAGACTCTGACGTGAACAGCTCGTGACGTCACCAAGTGAGGCCAGTGTTTTATTTTATCGCTTGTCGACTAACGCGTCAGTTCGTGTTAATTCATCGGTGATTCACGTATGTTTTTGAAACGGTCCCGAATTCTTTTGTTGTTTATTCATCGAAATAATTGGCGGAAAAATTACTGTTTTGTGAAATATTTTGTGTTGTGATCGGCGAAATAACGATGCCTTTCAAGTTTTGTGTTCCCTTTTGTTGGGGGAATTATGTGGGTGGTTCAAAAGTTCATGCTTTTAGTTTCCCGTTGGACGAGGAGCTATCGAAAATGTGGGTGTATGCAATTCACCGCGAGGATTTTACTCCATCTAAGTTCAGTAGTAAACAGAGCTCAATTTATAATGATGAATCAACAATAGAAGACAATTACTCGCTCATAAAAAGTATAAGTAGAGGAAAAATAGAAAAGCTTTGATTGCGCAGTTAGTTTTGTATTCGTATATTATAGTTAACAAAATCATCTCTGAATTCGAGGAAATTTTCTTGAATGTTCATAATAAACGAGCATTTTTAATTCTCATTCTCAAATTTCTTTCTGAAAACGGTAATTTGCCTCGTGGCAATGAATGCAGAATTTACTCCAATGATCGAATTGCAACTATCATATCAACATGAACTACAAACACTACTTAAAAAGGTAAAACTGCATTTATCATGATATTTATCATGAAGATATTTGACTAAAAAGTTCCAAATTTCATCTTCTTTTTCACCTGTCTTCTGGATGGCATTTAGAACAAATTTCCCTTTTTTTTTCATCATATTGGACAATTTATATATAATTCAACTATAAATATGATTTTCTTGAGATTTATCCATATTTAGTGAAAAGAAGGAGGAATATCATTCAAAATAATGGCGTGTGTAATGTCATTCGAAAGCAATCTATTGACATTTGACATCTTGTATTGTGATTGACTATTGATTAAATGGTCGTCATCTGGAATGCTTGTTCACTAAATATGAAAAACTCGCCATAAAAACCATATTTCCTGTTGAATTTTCTATATAAAAATGTGCCATCGAAGTACATCATGAGTATATAAAGTGTCCAATGACAAAATAAGAGCAAGTAGCTTCAAATGCCCCCAACACAAGGGGAGAAAGAAGGCGAAATTTCGAACTTTTTCTTGAAATATCTCAATAAATAGTGGTTTGTTCACATTTTCACTATAAATATCGGTTTATCAGACAAAAATACGTGAGTACCGAAAAAAATTTTCAAAAAAAAACCATCGCATGATTAATGCAGTTTTACCCTTAAAAATTACGGTTTCAAGTGTAACGATCCACTTGGGTGAAAAATCCAACAACAGAAAATCGAAAACACTCACTGGTTATTTTTTCAGGTAATAGGAATTCTCCAAGATAAATATAGGTATTTGTAACAAACGGCATGTCAATCAAAATAAAATACATTTTCCACAATTTTCTTTCGATCAATCTCACGATAAGTTTATGTTCTGCGGGCCCTGTATAAGTAGGTGTGAAGTTTACCTTCACCACAATTTTTGCCAATATATTTAATTCGAATGGGATGCTGTAGGTGGATATTTGTGTTTTATCCTGGTTTTTGCTTTAAAACTTCGTTTTTCCATAATAAAATCGAATGGGGTGCGAAGAAGGGCTCAGTTGACGACTGGCATCCTTTTTTAACCGGAAGCCCTTCAAAAAACAGCAAAATCGGCTCAATGATGACCTAAAACTAAAATCGAAATACGCGGTCGCCTTATAGCGCTATAAGCGCTTGTCGTTTCGAGCCGCTGGTTAGGCCTCACTAAGTGACGTCACCCATGGAGCATGCAGGCCTTGTTGTATCGGTGGTAACGCACGTACGCATAGCACCTGTTGTAACGTTAATACTATAATACTATAACGAGCAAGGAATGAAGTTTGCATTCCGTGCGAGTTATGTACTATAATTTTTTACGGCTGTAACAGATGACAGCGAAATTTTCGAATTCTTCGGCTTGTAGCCACCTGATTTCCCCTAAGTAATGCTCATCTATTGAACAGAGCCGCCATTGCTCGAAATTTGACATTTCATGGGAGATGAGAATTTATGGAATAATAACACAATCAAGTCATTGTGAAATCATATACGGAAATAAAATTGATGACATACAAAGTACACCATTATTGATTTATCGAACAGAGTGAGAAAATAATTATTCGCATTATTATAAAGATCAACCAGTATCAATGAGTAGCTGTGAATTAGTTTGATGAAACATATAGTCCGAAGCTTCACCATTTTTTGTCTAAAGAACTTTTTCCAAGAGCTGATAACCTCCAAAAGTTAAATAAAAATCCCAATATTTACCTATCTACCTCTCATTTCTGACTACCCCAAGTACACACGATCATTTAAGGAATTTTCTTTCGTGTGATTCAAATGAAAAAATGAAAAAAAAATCTTCCTCTTCATTTATACGTCCATGATCGATATCAATCCGAGATAGAAAATAGCACCAAGCCCTACCTGACAACAATAACATACATTTAAAGAATCCAAATGTGAGACAGACTGAATAGATTGCTTTGTCAGCTGTATTTGAAAAACACGTCAGATGGCGTAACGCTTATTTTCTATCGCGAATAAGTTCATATCTTACCTTATCTACATACATGTCGTTTTTTCTATCGTAAACTTTATCAAATATAAGAAAAAATCTTTGGAGTGCAGGTACTACCAGGTACTTCTTAGTCATGTCGGTGCCTATTCTAATTGAGAGTACGTAAATGACGTCTAAATATTTACGAGCTAAGGTATTCCTAGAAAAATAGCCACTGGGAAACGTGTGTTCTGTGGAATTCAACAGTCTCACTATTGGATGGAGTATGTTTTTCAATATCACGTCCTGAAATAATGAAAAATTGTTTGAGAAAATATCAAATCCTACGGACTCGGGATTTTATCAATCAGTTTATCGTTCGTTCGTTCAAATTGGACAAAAATAAAATCCACTTGTTGAATGCGCGCTTCAAGAAAAAATTTTATCAATATTGATAAATGATAAGGTTTCAACAAAGGTAGAAGTCCTTAAGGTAGACACACTGAAGGTTCTTCAGACCTTTCACTTTAGGAAATATTTTCCCAAATTCCCAGTTCCAGTTTGTAAATTCTTCCATTCCCAAATTAGCAGAGTTGCCATTGTTTTTTATACTAGCGTCAACACTGTATTGATCGAAACATTTCAGACAGAAAAAGCATGGACTTTTATTTCGAAAAATGATATGGCATTGTGAAAAGACATTATTTGAGAAATTTTTACAGATTTATCGTATTTTTACCTGTAACTGATCCATCAACATCACATCGGTAAAATATGGAATGATATATTTCAACAAGGCCAAACAAGATATCAGACCACCTTCCAAATTTGGTGTTAGCCTCTTCTTACAAAGTAGTATCATCTCAGTCATGTAAGGAATGTATTGGTATAATATTATTTGCTCGCCATAGAGACCTGAAAAATTGATACAATAATTGTTAATAACATTGAACTGTCAGATATTCGAGGAAATTACGGAACAATAGATGGCGCTGAAATAACGTGAAATAACAATAACAAACATTTTTCTTTAGAATCCAATGTGAACTGGTTATTTCAAAATCCATACTTTGGGAAACTGAATAATCATCAATCAGAATCGATCGAAAATTCCTCAAAAAATCAAATTTTCTAGCTGATCAATCCTTCACCTCGATTTTCGCACAGAAAATAGGTTGAGAGGAGAGAAAAAGAATGACTGTATATACATCCCCTTACATTCTGCCTCTTCTTTTGTGAAAAAAAACAATTGATTGGTTTGAAAATTTGACTCTTTGAGGGATATTAAATCATTTTTTGATAGTTATTTATTATAGAAGGGAGAAAAGTAGAAGATTTTAGCTCCAGGTTGTGTTGTGTTGCCAAAAAACCGTGAGCTAAAATCTGATATTTTTCCCGTGTATAATACACTATTTTTTCTGTGACAGAAGGAAGGACGAATCAATATTGAGAAGATATTACATTATTTTGAAATCTGAAAATTATCGACGTGAAATTTTAAGTTTTTAACAGTAGGGACACCTGCGTTGTAGGCATCTTTATCATTCTCTTTAAGTAATCAAATATCTGATGTCACTTCTGTCAGTCTAATTCTGTGATTTGATTTCAAAAAATTGCGGATTTAGTGGTTGTTTAGTAATAAACGTAACCGCGAAGTCGAATGGAAGATAAAAGGACTTGCAGTTCTATCTCGGAGACGGTATTATTGACTCATTTTTCGGAACTATAGCACAACAAAAGCCATCTCAGTGTATATACAGGGTGTCCGCTAAAAGGAGGTCAATCCATTAACCATATATTCCTTGAACAAAAATAATATGAGTTTCTAAGTATCATTTTTCATTTTAGCCCTTCATATTCGATATACAGGGTGTCAAAGTTGGAAATTAAAAACTGTTTTTTTTCTAATTACTCGCGTAATTAATAAGATATTAATCTCAAAATTAGTACATTACTTCAGCACAAAGAGTTACATCGTGTGAGGAAGACAAAACAGAAAATAACTGTCAAATATTCAAAATACTGGGGGTCAAGTACACACTTACCCCCATATTTTTCTTGTTCGTGCGCTAATGACTTCTTATCTATTTTTCTTCAAGTGTACAATCATTTTTGAGTATTTTTAGATTTTTGTAAAATTCCGATAAAATTATTTGTTTTTAAGATAATTCGAAAAGTACTGGTTATTGTTTCATGCCTCGCGGCTTACGGTAATCTCATAATGTTCACATACTCCTATTTATTTCGTCGAAATTGGAAGAGGGCGTATCTTTTTACGTACGAAAAGGTAAATATGGAAATACTGGGTGCTCAGAGCAAATGTACTAAAATAATTTTTACAGAAAAAAAAAATTGAAAAATTGTAAAAATTATTTTAATACATTCGCTCTGAGCACCCGGTATTTCCACATTCACCTTTTCGTACGTAAAAAGATACGCCCTCTTCCAATTTCGACGAAATAAATAGGAGTATGTGAACATTATGAGATTACCGTAAGCCGCATAGGCATCAAACAATAACCAGTACTTTTCGAATTATCTTAAAAACAAATGATTTAATCGAAATTTTACAAGAAACACAAATTACTCAAAAATGATTGAACACTTGAAGGAAAATAGATAGGAAGTCATTAGCGCACGTACAAAAAAAATATGGGAGTAAGTGTGTACTTGACCCCCAGTATTTTGAATATTTGACAGTTATTTTCTGTTATGTTTTCCTCACACGATGTAACTCTTTGTGCTGAAGTAATGTACCAATTTTGAGATTAATATCTTATCAAATACACGAGTAATTAGAAAAAAACAGTTTTTAATTTCCAACTTTGACACCCTGTATATCGAATATGATGGGCTAAAATGAAAACTGGTATTTAGAAACTCATATTGTTTTTGTTCAAGGAATATGTGGTTAATGGATTGACCTCCTTTTAGCGGACACCCTGTATATAAGTGATATATATAAGGGAAAAAAGTACTCACTGTTTTTCCACGGGAAAAAAGTAATTTATGAAAAGTGACATTTTATAACCTGCCAACAGAGATGAAATGCCAAACTTTTTTCCCGTCACAGAAAAAAATTATAAACTTTGAAAGACTTAATCTCGAAAGCTATTGGGTCTACAGAGACAGTTTTTGTATCATATTGTAGTAAATTTGAACTGCTTTAAAAACGTCCCGAGAGTTTTTTTTTCAAAAACGCCAAAATTTGAAAAAATTACGATTTTTTCGCGGTTTTTTCGATTATTGACAAAGTTGCATTCAGTGCTCGAGGTCACAAACTTGGATCATTCATAAGGCCAACATCATGAAAAAGTCTGCAAAAAATCAGAACTACCGGATTCGACGCATACTACCCCCATATGTTCATGCGACAAAGTTACTGGACTATTTTCAAATTACAAAATTACCCGAACAACGATTCTCACCTGAAATACTCGACAAACACTCCAACACCTTGCCGGCTGCTTCGTCCCCCACCACATAGCCCCCAGCTATCGAAACTCCCCCCAAACTACCCCCTACAGCCAAAACACACCCCGTCAAATTCTCCCTACCGATGTAGCAAAGCGCCAACATCTTCAGCAAATTCCTCGAAAGATATTTAGCTGTCAACAATGGCCCCAAGCGGTGCGACAGCCACAACAAACTGTCCGAACTGGTCTCGGATATCTTCGGCTTGCCCCGGGCAGACACTCTGGGCGACTCAGAGCCTCGGGCAGACACTTTGGGCAACTCTGAGACCTCAAAGTCGAGCTCTAGCTCGCTCTTCTCGCTTTTTTTGCTGCCTACTTCGCAGCTGATGTGTGACAAAGTGGTTTTGCTTGTGGGGATGGGGATTGTTGGGGATCTGACCCCGGATTCCTCGGAGGTGTTGGCTTCGAAGGCTTCTTCTATGGAGTGGTTGAAGGTGAGCTCTGAGGCGACATTGAGTTGCAGGTGGTCTATGAGGAACTTTATTTGTTCCTCGCTGTTTTTTTCTTCTTCCAGCTCGAATACCTGTAGTGATGGATATATAGGGTGTATCTGAATAACACCGAAAAAATTCAAGGGGTGTTTGCTTGTGACATTCTAGCAAATGAAGTTCATATAAACATGTGTCCTAACTTGCTCCGTTTTTGAGATACAGGATGTTGAAGTTGAAAGTAACGATTATTTTTATTCATAACCCCCCGTATAAGCTTTCATGGTGCCATAATTCGGTATGGATGGAGACTGACATAGCCCCAAAATTTCAGAATGATTCTAATTGAGGTTCTTGAGTAATCTCAATGGAAGTCTTGAAAACACCTACATTAAAATTTGGTGTCAAATCGAATTTTTATCGTTGCCTCAAAAACTTAGCTAAATACAAAAATCACACAGAGGATAAAACAGTTGTTATTTCAATAATTCAAACTAAAAAAATAAGAAACTCAGAAAAACCGGTGGTGTACAGGGTGGCCAACTAAGAATCCAGATTTCCATACCTCTGTTGTCTTGAGAGATACAAAAAAAAGTTTCGCATTCAAATTGAAGTGATAACCGAGCTTCACATTTCAAAATTTCTTTGAAATACACAGGGTATTCCGTAAGGTCACAGCTTATCAAAGCTATGTTTTTTTCATTGGAACACCCTATATTTAATTCCATTTTTGAATTCTCCCTGAAGATCTGATTTCAACGATGTATCATACTTAGGGTCTAGCAGTGAAAGTTACTGAGATATAGGGTGAGCAGAATCGAGATTTTCCAAGTTCAGAATTTTTTTCTGTCGAAACTGTTCATTATTCGTCGAAACGGTTTACATGTCCCTATCTCAACTTTTCACTCACTATCAATTGGTGTTCAATTGACATTTAATTGAAACAAATTATAAATTTAGATTTTTGACCACGTTGTATCAATTGCAATTGAATACCAATTGATAGTGAGTGAAAAGTTGAGATAGGGACATGTAAACCGTTTCGACGAATAATGAACAGTTTCGACAGGAAAAAATCCTGAACTTGGAAAATCTCGATTTTGCACACCCTATATGTCAGTAACTTTCACTGCTAGACCCTAAGTATGCTACATCGTTGAAATCAGATCTTCAGGGAGAATTCAAAAATGGAATGAAATATAGGGTGTTCCAATGAAAAAAACATAGCTTTGATGTGCTGTGACCTTACGGAACACCCTGTGTATTTCAAAGAAATTTTGAAATGTGAAGCTCGGTTATTACTTCAATTTTGAATCATGGTTTTTTTTGTATCTCTCAAGACAACAGCGAAATCGAACTCTGGAGTCTTAGTTGGCCACCCTGTACAATGACATTCACCATGGAAATCGATAAATTTACCCACTGTGACGCCACTGGGAATATTATTTTGAATCTAAGTGCACTAGAATGAGCTCCATATTACTATTAACAAAACCACAACGTTTTATTGAAATTGATAAAAAGACAATTGAGAAATGAATAGAAACAAGATTTTTTATGAAAATATTAATACCCTGTATTTCTAAAACGAAGCAAGTTAGGACACATGTTTATATAAACTTTATTTCCTAAAATATCCCAAGGAATCACCCCTAGAATTCTTTCTGTTACTTAGATACACCCTGTATAGTATTTTACGTAACAAATGCGGAAAAGTCACTTACGCACTTGTTAGATACACCATTTTTTCTACTAGCGTGCGAAAAAAAAACCAAATTCAATTTTTTCCTCTCTCATTTGAGTGTGAAAGTTTTTCCGTAGTATTGCGAAAAAGTGACACTTTCAACACCAAAATTAGTGTGGAAAACTGGACCTTTCCGCACGCTAGTAGAAAAAATCAATGACGGTTATAATACGGTTGAATATTCAATTGGCAGGTGAACCACTTTTTTGATTATTTTTTATTATGCACACTAATGCTTCCAATTTAATTATATTTGAAAAATAAATCTGAATGGTTTCAAGGTTTCACAATTTCACAAGTTACTCATTTAAAAGGTCGCAATTCGACACTCATAACTAATGATGTCACGACTCAGTAATTGAAACACATAGTTGCCAGATATTAAAGTACATCTAAAATACTGGTTATCTATAATTACAGATTGTAGTGACAATTAATTCAAAACCTCATTCTACAATTTTAGTATCTGCTATCATTTTGAGGTAACCGTTTATTCTTCTTCTCTTAGTTCTCTTGTCTTCTCCTATACTTCTCAGACAATGTACTTGCCCTTTCTATATGAAGAATTAGCGACCTGCGACGGTTAATCGTTGATTCGATGTCTTTAACTAATATTTGAGACCATTATTATATTTATTATACGTATTTGTTAATAATAACTTGCTTTCCAATCATGTAATGATGATAAACTAAACAAAACGTAAATCTTGGTAAATTGTTCACTCCGAATTGTCACGATTCGCTCAATAAATTTCATTTTTATACCTATAATTTTTTTGATCACGATAGTTTCCACAGAAAAATCACCTCATATCACACAAAACACCGAGAAAGATTGTCTAAGCCTCCTCAACAAACTAAAATTGTTCTTATCCATCATTTGGTTGCCCCCTTACGAGAAACCCTCAGAAGTCTTCAAGAGACTTGTGCGAGCAAGGAATGGCAGAGGTCCTACCTTTTATCGTGTGATCCGAAACACTTTCTGAGGCCATCAGTAAAATTTCTGCGGTCGTGGTGGGAATCGAACCCACCTACCGGCAATCCAACGTGAATAGAATACTGACGCTTCAACCACGAGGTTACGCTGGTCACCTGCCTTCTGCCATTTTATCTGTCGAACCTCGAAATTCTAACACATTTTGAGGTTACCGGTAATTAATCTTTTTTCTTGCTCTCTTGTCTTCTCCTCTACCTTTTAAACAGTATTCCAGCTTATATGTTCGAAATTATCGCCATTTCTATGTTAGCCAGGCCACGCTAGACACCTACAGACCAGTTTAGAACTCTTTGACTCTCATCAGTAAGACCGCCGACTATGCGTAGCGTAGCCAAAAAAAAATCAGGTCGGCATTATATTCTCTCAGAGGCATCTTCCATAGACAATATGAGAGCAACGCCATCTGATTAGAAAAGAAGGAAAGTAACACTCCGAAACCAAAACTCCCATAAGGGAGTGGCTGGTTGCCCGGCTGGCGTAATTTCAACTACTTCTTCTTATTCTTGCTTTCTTGTCTTCTCCTCTACCTCTCAGACAATATGCCCGTTTATTTGTTTGAAATTATCGCTATAATTCACTCTAAATTGTCACGCTTCCCTCAATAAATTTCATATGTGTGTCCAGATGATTTTCCACAGCAAAACCAGTACACACAACACAATACACAACCTGTCGAAAAATAATCTACAAACCTCCTGAACAAACATCATTCATCAATTGTATTTGTCTGCGAGCATTTTTAGTTATTTTTCTTCTTTTTCTGGATCTGTTGTCTTCCCCTCTACCTCTCACATAGTATTCCAGCTTATACGTTTGAAATTATCGCCATTTCTATGTTAAAAATTATTGATCTGCGACGGTTAATAGTAAATTCGTTGTTTCCAACTAACGTTTGATACCTTATCATACTTATTTGTTGACAATTGTTTAATTTACAATCATATAATGATGACAAACTCAACAAAATGATTGTCGTGCTACATAATTCAAGATTCACTCGATAAATTCCATTTTTGTGCTCATAATTTCCAACATAATAATTTTCCACAGCAAAACACACAACACCACACACACACACCTATCAAAAAAATAATCTACAAACCTCCTCAACCGCAGACTCTCTCTCGCCTCTACCATTATTAGACTCCTCACTACTGGACCTCTCCCCTTCCTCAGCCTCTATCCCTTTGAGATGAGCCTCCACCAGATGTAGCACGCCCACCCTGTAGATATAAGTAACGCGTCCACTCTGTATTTGTAGTTTTAAATTCGATGTTATGTTTTGTGTGTCCGGTTGGTTATTTGCTACCGTTGTGGTGGCCTTGACTATGTTATGTGAATCGATTTCTGGTGCGCATGTAGAGATTCGCGGAATGTGTTGGGGAAGGAGAAAGGAAGGGCTAGGCCCGTGGTGGAGCTCTCAGGAGAGTTGCGAGGCAGTCGGCTGAGAGAGTGCAAGTCGACAACACTTTGTACGAGTCGATGTTTACTAGACGACAATTTCTGTGTATTGGTAGACGGAGGCCATCGACAACGAAGTTGGTCAGTCTAATTTTGCTTTAGTTCACAAATCCCGACCCGTTTGTGTTACAAACGGCAGGTGCCTGCTTGGACAACGAAGAGGATTTATGTAAAGTTTGTACGCCTCAATATATCTCAACTTCATGAGAATTATAACGACTCTACATGAACTGTGAGTACGCTTCTTCTTTTGACTATTTGGGTACGATTCATTGTGGTATGTTAAATTGTGAGTTGTACATTTACCTTGTTTGTGGACTCTTTTGATTAAAAGACTTTAGTATAGATATTAGGAATCTATTTTCGGTTTAGTTTAGTTCACCTTTTTGTTCGTGAAATAGTAAGCTGGTAGAATCATTGTGTTTACCAAAATATTTGATTCGGTTAGTCAATAAATCGTTTAATTATTTCGATTGGTTAATTATACATACATACATTTTATTGACCTGCCAAACCACCCCTGGATCACCACAGAGTGTGCTAAATGCATGTTTTTGTGCCAGACAGAGTTTATTACACAGAGCCACCACGAACTTGTCCAAGAAGCACCTTAGCCCCAGCCTCACCATGAGACAAAGCAAGAAGCTGTGGTGGTACAGCCTGGTTATTTACCTTAACAGCCATTGCTCCATTCACTATGCAGCAATAATTACACTTCATTCAAGACCTCTGTTTGTAGTTTTATTTGTCTGCTAGCATTTCGATGTCATTCGTTTATTCTTCTTATACCAGTGGGGCAGAGTATACATTATGTACTTGGGCTGCGTGTACATTCTGTATTGGAGCAGCGTGTGCAGCTGGAGCTGGATAGATTGTAGTTTCTTGCTTCTCCGTTGTGGTCATCAGCGGTATAGTGGACAGTACGAAGGGAACCATCGGGATCATCTACAGGATGATAGCCCTTCACTAAATCACCATCACGTTGTTTGTTTTTGCATCATAAATATACAAATATATAGTTTTCTTCTTATTCTTGCTCTCTTGTCTTCTCCTCTACCTTCCAGACAATATGTCAGTTTATTTGTTTGAAATTATCGCCATAATTCACTCTAAATTGTCACGATTACCTCAATAAATTTCATATGTGTGCCCATAATTTTTCAGATGATGATTTTCCACAGCAAAACCAGTACACACAACACAATACAAAACCTGCCGAAAAATAATCTACAAACCTTATTCATCAATTGTATTAGTCTGCAAGCATTTCCAATTTTTACTGCTTATTCTTCTTCTTTTTCTGGCTCTGCTGTCTTCTCCTCTACCTATCAGATTGTATTTCAGCTTATATGTTTGAGATTATCGCCATTTCTATGTTGAAAATTATTGATCTACGATGGTTAATATTAAATTCGTTGTTTCCAACTAACGTTTGATACCTTTTATCATACTTATTTGTTGACAATTGCTAATTTACGATCATACAATGACAAACTCAACAAAATGTTGCAACATAATTTCCAACATAATAATTTTCCACAGCAAACCACACAACACACACACCCACAAAAAATAATCTACAAACCTCCTCAACCGCAGACTCTCTCTCGCCTCTACCATTATTAGACTCCTCACTACTGGACCTCTCTCCTTCCTCAGCCTCTATCCCTTTGAGATGAGAAGCCCTTTTGGCCACCCTTCCAGAATGATCATGCAGCACAAAGTCCACCAGCTCGCGATCCTTGTAACCTCCCACAGCCTCCACCAGAGCCACCACGAACTTGTCCAAGAAGCACCTCAGCCCCAGCCTCACCATGAGGCAAAGCAGGAAGCTGTGGTGGTACAGCCTGGCGATTTTCCCTAAGTAGGGGAGATGGGAGTGGTCGGGTTCGTTCTCGTAGAGTTTGAGGAGCGGGGGAAGGAGGTATTTGGCGGATTTGCGGGGGCCCAGGACTCGGGACAGTGGCTCGAAGAGGTACCAGGCTGCGAGGACGGAGGTCGGTGGGTTCTCCATCAGTTGCTTGATGTACGGTAGGATGATACCTGTCGAATATAATAATAATAATAATGATAATAATACGTTTATTATTCCCCAAAAACCGTGACAAGTATAAGGTTGTAGGTTAAGCATACTTAATGTGGCGAATAAATGGCCAGAGTTCAGTTACATTCTACCAAGTAGATTGAAACTGTTCTTCCATTCTGGCCAGACCTAAACCTAACAAGAAACTATAAATCTAACGGCTAAAGAACCATTAGTATTAGTATAGTATAGTATATGAAGAGTTAAGAAGAAGAGTGAGAGAGGAAAAGAAGAGGGAAAAGAAGGAAAGAGACAAGTATGCACAGCAGGAGGATCACTAAAAATAAATAGAAACGATTCAATCTCATATATTGATACCAAAAATGAATCAGAAATTCTGGAGTTGAAGCAATTGTTTCGTTACCATACTTTTAAATGATTTAAGCGAACGACTGAAATCTGTTACACGAAGAGCATTAATAAGATTGGCGATGTTGTAAGAGAAACTTCTTTTATAAATTTCTTTCCTATGTCTAGGCACAGTTATAAGACTAGAGAGACGAATATACAAGTTATGAATATCACTTCTGAAAGAGATTTTATTATACAGGTATTCCGGCTTTTTTGGTTATAGCACTTTGTAGTAGCTGCAAACCATGTGCAATTCACGTCTGTTAAGCATGTTCAGCCAATTAACAACTTTTAATTTATGAGAAATCCTATTTCGTCTGCTGATACCAAAAATGAGTCTTAAGCAGGAATTCTGAACTTTTTGAATGCGTTTTATATCAATAACATCTAAGCAAGGTCCGTAGACAGTATCGCAGTAATTGCTGAGCTGGGATAACACCAATGACTCACTCACAAAGCATGTTGTTGATATCTTGTTCAAGATAGTGCCTAAGTGGGTAAATCATTTTCAAATTAGAATAGAATTTCTTCAGCGTATGCTTGACATGTTCTTTGAATCGAAGTTTATAATCGAATATTAACCCTAGATTTTATATCGATGTTTTTCTACAACCGACACAAAAGTCGTCCATATTAGTACCAAAATTAGCTCTTGAATTGACGTTTCTATCACTAACACAAAAATAGGTATGTTGCTGAGTAACATAATTAGTGCCTAGGAGCTAACGTTGAACTTCAGCTCCTAGAAACTAAAAAGGATGTACTAGACGTCATCAAGAATAATAGTAGATTGTTTTATTAGGATCAAAAGTGACACTTTGTTTGACAAGCGAATTTTGCATTTGCGAGACGGAGCGTTTAGCGAAGCCAACAACATGTGGAGGAGAATAATAATTTTTACTTCAGGGACGTACCAGATTTATTCCAAAGGGGACAAACACAAAAAATGGAGCAACTTTGGAATTTATTCGACCTAGGCGAGATGAAATTATGATTAAGACTCGGGGGCCTATCAATTTTTCTTAAGGGGATCATAAATAAAAAAAAATCAGAAAGTCAGAATTTCTTCGACATTATGAAAAACGAAATCATAATTATCACATCAGGGGCGTACCAACATTTTTTCAAGAGGGTCAAAAATGGAAAATTTGGGAATTGGAGTTCAGGGATAAATAAATGTGAAAATTTCGGAATTTCATCGATCCTATGCGAAAGAAAATAATAATTGTGACATCAGGGACGTACCAATTTTTTTCTAAGGGGGTCAAAAATAGAATATCGAGAATTTCGCAATGTCTTCAACACCGCGCGAATAAAATCATAATTGCAACTCCAGGGGCGTACCAAATTTTTTTCTGAGGGGTCAAAAATGAAATATCGAGAATTTTGTAATTTCTTAGACACCGCGCGTATAGAATCATGATTGTGGCTCCAGGGGCGTACTTAAATTTTTTCAAGGGGTCAAAAATAAAAAAATCTTTATATCCATAGACAAAACTCCTACCTATGACCTCGCTTTCGGTATTCGTATCCACCTCCCCCAAAAGTCCTTCCAACTCTCCAACGCACCCTTTGACTTGGCACTCGGCAATGTTCCTCTGCAACAAAATCCTCGTCTTCTCCAACGCCTCGTATTGCGCACACATTTCCCCACCAGCACAATCGAAATGGTACAGGACGTCCAGTTCGGAGGCGACGCTCTCGAAGCGTTTGAGGTCGGCGAGGAGGCGGTAGAGGGATGGCTGGTGGCGAGAGAAGGGGAGGGGGTGGTGGAGGAGGGGTTCGAGGAGGAGGCGGGCAGTGGGGGGAGGTAGCCCCGTGGGGGTGATTGGGGGGTGGGTGGACGAGAAGGGGTCGTTTCTGTGAATGAGAATTGGAGAGTTATTTTCCATACAGTGTCTTTAAAAAGTCTGGGAACGGTCTCATTGCAATCAATTCAACGCCCCCTCAATACTTGGGTTCATCAAAAACCATCTTGTACAAAATTTCATATTTTTTCGAGCCCTTTCGAAAATACTAATACGAATACAAATATATTCATTAGTATTTCCAACAGCAGCCATACAACAGATAGATGTACACGTCATGTTTTTTTACGAACAGTTGAAAACATTTCGAGAATACATGTAGTTTCACAAACAATAGTAAAAATACATTAATACACAAAGAATTGTGAAAATAAACCCCTACACAAACAATAAAATTCACTCTATTGAGTCGTCAAGGAATTCACTCACGTCATAATATGCCTTTCATAATAATGTTTTTTTTTTACTCACATAACTAAAATGACATTTAGCGTACGGATATGTACCACGCTAAATGATCGATTAATCACGGATTGTCGATCTGTGATTTATTCAAAATATTAAACACGTTGCCATGCCAACACGATTTCGTAAACACATTACCATGGCAACGCAGTTCATTAAACACAGCTTCAGTAATTCGAGACATGTCTAGCCTGTCAATTGTATTAACTGTCAACTGTTATTTTAGAATTTTGTATCAGAATTATTCAAACAATATTCGTTTTTTATCAGAATTCTTCATTAAAAATATATGCGAAAAGTAGCCGAAGTTGAAATCGAAGAGAATGTCCTGGTACTTGCATATCTCCAAGAAGTGTAAAAATGAAGCATCCAACTTTGAGAACAATTTATTCATTCTGCGCTAAGCAAGACAATAAACGTGAAACAAAGGTTAGTGAGCAATGGACTGGACACATCTACAATCAATATCATTCATACGTGCCTAGTTGGTTGCATGCAGTTGTATGTATTATGTATTATATTCTCAATTCGCATTCCTTTCGAATTATTTTGTAGGTTAGCAGGAATAGCAGGTATGTTAATGTAATTTTCGGAGTTCGTAGAAAAATCATAGTATGTAACGCGTTTATAAACTCTTCTAGACACTCGTTTATTAAACACTCGCTCCGCTCTGCTCCGCTCGTGCTTAAACTACTCGTTACTAAAAGGACGTTTATAACACTTGTTACATAATATACTATTAATTTCTTTCTTGAATGAATAACGGCTCATGTTTTGTATGTTGATGGAAAGTTAGTTAAATAACTTTGCACCAACATATTCTGGGCTTCTCTCAAATTTTGTCAGCCTGTGTTTAGATATACCCTAAATGCGCCGGCCGACAAGGAGTTCTGTTTAAATTTATGGAAATTTTCTCTCACCTATGTGAGTACTTTATAGATATACACGCAAGGAAATGTTAATATCTCTTTCTCGATGAAGGTGGATTTACAACTATCTCCAAATTTCATATCAAACATATCAACAAGCACTTTTTTGTCCACAGTTTTTTTTTTAATTTTAGTATTGCGAAAAACCCATAATTGAGATTTTTCAAAACATGTTGTATATGATTATCCCATGTCATATTCTGGTCAAGATATAGTCCCAAAAATTTAGTTGATTCTGAATGAATAACTTCTATCGCTGCTAAGCTAGGATTATTCTTCGAACATTTAAATTGAAAGTAAACTGTTTTTTTCTACATTCAGTAATAAGTTATTGGCACCTAACCATATTTCGAAAGAATTGGTCAGATCTTTCATTGTAATTTTGAGTTCTGCCAGAGTATTTGCTGAAGAGTCATCAGCAAACATCGTTACCTGTCCATTTCTCACATGATCAGGCATATCATTTTTTTTATTTCACAAACTTAAGATCAACACAAAAGGTACACATTGACAAAAAGTATGAATAGTAGTGGCCCCAGCACCGACCCTTGTGGAACACCAATATCCATACAGTATTGTTCTGAAACTTCATTGTATACTTGCACGCACGAACGCCTTCCTTTCAGTCAAATAGGATTCTAGAACATCAAGAATTTTTCCCCTCATTCCATTTCTATCAAGTTTTTCTGGGATGAATGTTATTTTTAGACTATCGAAGGCACAGGAAAGATCAAAGAAGATGCCACCTACGTATCTGCCTGCATCGATATTAGCATATACAATGTCCATGAATGCACATGCAGCACTCTCCGTTGATCTCCCGGTACGAAGAAATCGACAATTCTTCCATAGTACGCACGTTCAAAAATTTTGGAAATAACATTTAGAATTGTCACCTGTCTATAATCATCTATAGAGGTGCGGTTTCCTTTTTTAAATATGGGTATAACTTTACCTAATTTTGAGTTGAACGGAAAAACACCTGTATGGAATGTCAAATTGATCAGGTATGCTCGGAGTTTTGCAATAACTTCTTTCAGAATTTTTATTATTTTTACGCTTATTGTATCATCGCCTACGCTTCTTTTGTTCTTCATATTGGATATGATGGAGAGTACATCTTGCTCATGTACATTATGAAAGTAAAAGCACTTGTCAATAGTTCTTTTTGGTATAGTACATTCAGAGAGAAATGGGAAGAAGAACATAGTGCAACATCTTTTGAGTGATAATGATTCTCCTCATAAATTCTCAAATTGATATTCTCATTGATCTTACTTTTACCAGTTTCCTTATTTATAATGTTCCATATAGTTTTTTGTTTGTTATCGCTCTTTCTAATTGTTTCTAAATGAATTTTCTTTCTTTCCTTTAACTAACAAGTTGTTATAAGATTTTTTCTGTTTCCTATACAATTCCTACTATTCTGATTCTTTTTTATTTTTAATTTGATTGAACATAGTTTTCAGATTTTTACCTTCTTTGATTATCTCTTCTGATATTAGACCATTCGCAGATAATTTCAAGGAAAATGCCATGTCATATTTCAAAAACCACATTAGTTTAGTATCTGATATTTGGAGACATCAGTAATAAGGGGGCGCTGAATTGATGGCAATGAAAATAAATACCGTGTTTCATTTGAAAAAAGAGTTACCCTCAATCCCTGAAAAACTGTTGATTTGAAAACATTGTAGGCCAAGGTAAAATTGTTTAGTTAATTTTTTGCAATGACGTTTCAGTTTGGCTATCTATAAAAGCGTGTTTCTTTAGTTCTTCGAACTATAATTTATTTTAGTAGTTGTTATTGTTACTTGGCATAAGAAAAGTCAGAGTTCTGATTTTTTGAATAATTTACTATAGAACCCCGATTATTCATCAACAATACCACAGCCGTCTTCAATATCAAGCCATGAAGAATGAACTTGGCAACATTGACCGAACGACCGAACGTGCACCTGTCGGCCATTCAAAGATCAAATAATTTTAAAAGTATTAGCAACAATCTAGGAATCGACTCGAGACTAAAAGTGTGTGGCAAGTGCATTCAAAATTGTGTTAAATTGGAGGTTATAGTGAAGTGTACTAGTGCTGGTGTATTTGCAAGGGAATTTGTGTTGTTTTTTTCAATTTACTCCTGGAAATAAGTAAGTAATTCATTATTCCTTATGTAATATGCCTTCTCATTGTTGTGTGTCAGGATGTAAGTCAAATTACAGATCTGAAAAAAGCTGGGAAAGGATCATGTCTCAGTTTTTTTATTCCCAAAAGGGGAAGAATTGCGAAGTAAGTGGATAACAGCAATACCTCGAAAAAACTGGACACCATCTCAACGTTCTGCAGTATGTGCAATTCATTTTATTGAAAAAGATATCATCAAGTATGATACATTCCCTCTGCCAGATGGATCAATTGGAAAAAAATTGTTATGAGCACCAAAGTTAGTCAAAACAGCAGTTCCTTCAATTTTTCCAAATTTATCAAAATATTTTTCAAAACCAGCCAAACCATCAAGAACTGAACCAAATGAAAGACGCCAGAAATATTTAGATATTCAAAGTAATATAATAGAACAGTTTGAAAAATCAAACCTCATCCACAACTATGAACACTTAGTTAGGGAATATGTCGACAAAATAATCCGAGAAAATTACGTTAAACCAAACATTCAAAGCTCGCGCTCATATAAAAACCATTGTATTGCTAGGCGCGAATGGGACCGACGGTTTCCGTTCGTGCGGTGTTGCCATTATCTCAGCACGGCTTGATAGTTGCAGACGGCTGTGACAATACTTATGGGATACCTCGTATGCGACTCACCTGTCATACTCGTTAGGTCGCAGGAGCAAATCGACGATGTAGGATATACAAGGTGGGAGGCTGTTATCTGAATGTCTCGTCATCGCAATACAGTTTTCTATACGGCTGTCGAGAGTTAAATCGCGGCTGCTGCTTCCCAAACATTTCAGCTGTTTCGCCATGAAAATCTCCACGATTAGGCAACCTTGAAAAACGCACCGTTTTTAGATTATTTTTTACATGGAAGCTGGTGATCAATTGGAACGCATCAAGCACATTTCTGAATTCAACATTAAGTATTTTCAAATGTTAAAACTTCAAAAACGATAAGATTACCACAAAATTACCACAGGACGCTAACACAGTAGCTTCGTCAGGTGATATACTGGCACGATGAACTAAACTAACCTTGGCTTGCTTATATATCCTACTTTCCCAACCTACCTGTGAACAGGTTCGATAAACCTCCATTTTCGGAAATTAGGCACAATATCTACATTAAAATACGGTATACCGGATTAACTTGAAAGAGTTGATAGCAAATACATATTATTACTTACTACGAAAACAAATTCAACAGTGGTGAACTATTGAGGTCTAATTGATCGTTAAGTAAAATGTCAGAATTTTTAAGTATGTTGATTTCTAATGATTCAAAATGATTGAGTTTCATTCCTTTATTTTCTACGTGTAGAATTTCGAAATTATCATCATAACTATGATTTTCTTCTAATATATGGTTGGTGTATGTTGAATTTGTTTTATTTTTCATAAAATTCATTTTATGTTCATGAATGCGCTGATTAAACGTACGACCTGTCTGACCGATATATACCTTAAGACGAGATACACAGTTGAGTTTGTATACCCCTGATTTTTCGAATTTAGAAGTAGAAGTCACCCAGTATATTTGATGATGCTCACTCGAATTATGCTATTGAATAAATCGTAGGTATACAGGGTCACTCCTAAGTGCACCTCAACTTTCTTATTTGAATAGGGACACCCTGTATATTATTCCATATTCAAGTAGAGTTCATTATTACAAATTCAACAATGCCGGGTTTGATGGGATTTTTTCAAACAACTACGAAGATATGGCAAAAAATGAAACGATTCAATAAAAAATTCATATAATTAGATTTCATCAATATTACATGATTGAAATCGAATGAAAAAGAATTATTAAAATCTTATAACCACCAATTGTGTCGATGGTGATAGCAACTGGCCAGCTCGGTCGCCAGACCTCACCCCACTTGATTTTTATTTGTGGGACTACTTGAAACAACAGGTTTATGAGTCGTCAATTGTGAATATGGAAGAAATGAAAGAGAAAATCAGAAATTTATGCACACAAATTGATCGCAACGTGATACATGGGGTCACAATGAACGTTATCAAACGAGCTAGGAAATGTTTTCAGCAGAAAAGACGACATATTGAGCAGTTGAGGTTTAAATTATCTTCTTTTCATTCGATCTCAATCGTGTTATATTGATAAAATCTAAACATATGAATTTTTCAACTACGAAATAGCCACATGAATTTTTTATTGAATAGTTTTATTGTTTGCCATATCTTCGTAGTCGTTTGAAAAAATCCCATCGCACCCGGCATTGTCGAATTTGTAATAATGAACTCTACTTGAATATGGAATAATATACTGGGTGTCCCTATTAAAATAGAAAAGTTTAGGTGCACTTTGGTGTGACCCTGTATACCAACGATGTATTCAATAGCAGATTTCGAGTGAGCATCATCAAATATACTGGGTGATCAGATTTCATGCCATTCGATCTTGCGGTTGATTTTTCACAGGAGGGGACATTTTAGATGGGACACGGTGTATACCTTAGGACAAGATCCACAGTTGATTTTTCGAACTTAAAAGTTTTGTCTTTATTATCCTTGATAAACCTTCCCCACGTGTTATTTGTTTTATATGCCACTTTTGAGTCCTGTTTATGTAGAAATGAAGCTAATTTTTCAGTTGATGATCTGAAATAGGTTGAAGTTCAATAATTTTGATTGTTGTTCCAAATGGTAGTATAAACTTCTTGAATAGCTCTTCAAGGTTGGGAAGGTTTATCAAGAATAATAAAGACAAAACTTCTAAATATCAAAAAACAGGGGTATACAAACTCAACTGTGTATCTTGTCTTAAGGTATACAGGGTGTTCATTTCAGGACTTCCCACCCTAATTTTCTCGAAATGTGTGTATGTTTTTGAAAAATCCCGAGACACGTCAACTACATTTTCGAGGGGGACATTGTTCTAAAATATTTTCAGCCCCGCGGCGTTGCCGCTTCTAACGAAAAGAAGCAACAACTTTGTTATTTCAAATGGAACACCCTGTATTTTATTGCATTTTTAGATTCTCCCTGAAAAGCTGATTCCATCAATGTATCACACTTGGGGTCTAGCAGAAATGATTACAGAGATATAGGGTGTTCAAAATCGAGATTTTACAACTTTAGGATTTTTTTGAGTCGAAACTATTCATTATTGGTCAAAACGGCTTTTATGTCCCTATCTCAACTTTTGATTTACTATCTACTGACATTTATTTGAAACAAATACAGGGTGGTTCAAGATTCAGACTTTTGATCACCCTGTATTTGTTTCAAATAAATGTCAGTAGATAGTAAATCAAAAGTTGAGATGGGGACATGAAAGCCGTTTTGACCAATAATGAATAGTTTCGACTCAAAAAAATCCTAAAGTTGTAAAATCTCGATTTTGAACACCCTATATCTCTGTAATCATTCCTGCTAGACCCCAAGTGTGATACATTGATGGAATCAGCTTTTCAGGGAGAATCTAAAAATGCAATAAAATACATGGTGTTCCATTTGAAATAACAAAGTTGTTGCTTTTTTTCGTTAGAAGCGGCAACGCCGCGGGGCTGAAAATATTTTAGAACCATGTCCCCCTCAAAAATGTAGTTGACGTGTCCCGGGATTTTTCAAAAACATACACACATTTCGAGAAAATTAGGGTGGGAAGTCCTGAAATGAACACCCTGTATATCGGTCAGACAGGTCGTACGTTCAATCAGCGCATCCATGAAAGCCCAATCTTTCATGAATAATCTAAAACTCATTATTTTTGTAATTATTTCAATCTCAACTTTTTTATAGAAATTATACCTCGCACATTTTGAAGGAGCGATAAACTCTTCATACATCACTTACCCAATACTTTGAGTTCCTTGACTCGCCTCGTCGATATGATATCCACAAAGTTACAAACGATCTGATCCTCGAACTTCCCGTTCTGATTTTCCTTGGGGAAATTCGATGAAAATTCGCCCCACTTCGTCTTGTACGTTTCCTCGAAGTTTCCCGCTGGTTCAGGGACAAGATCGTTCGTGTTCTTCTCCAGGCTGTCGGTTCGACAGCCACCGAAAGTTTTCGAGAAGAAAGCGTGTTTTTTCTCTAGGATTTCCAAGGCCTGCTCCGGTTTGTAGTCTTTCGGCAGGAAATATGTGTCACCGTTGGGATTCAAAGAAGCTGGAATTAGACGTTCTTCATGTACTCGGCACTTTCGTTTCAACGTTTTTGTATATTTGGGGCCGTTTTATCATCAGATGAATTGACTTTAAGCTGTCACTTTATAAAAATGTAAATCTAGTTAGTAGACGAGAGGTATAATATTGTCAGTTGAGTGAAAAATATATGATAAAAATCGGCCTCATTGACCAAATTTTCAGTTTCAGTTTTCTCGAGTTGTTAATTGATAAGTTCATGTGTGTTCTGCAAATTGAAAAAACCCATACTTCCTCAAAATACTTGCAACTTGAAAAGGAGATATTGACGTGAATCAAAAACCATTGGAGTTGAGAAGGGATGACAATTCAATCCAAATCAAAATTTAACTAGGGTCCCTTGATGCAAACTGACGTATTTGTCATCTAACAGGGTACGGACAGATCATATCTCCTTTAAATTTTGAATGGACTCGGCCGTTACTTGATGGAAATCCATGATAAATGCAAAAACTCCTAAACACACGACATGTTTCGCTAACACAGTAGTTTCGTCAGGTGATATACTGGTACAATGAACTAAACTAACGTTGGCTTGCTTAACTTTTATATATCTTACTTTCCCAACCTGAAGGATTAGTTACCTGTGGACAGGTACGATAAACCTCCATTTCCGGAAATTAGGCACAACATCTACATTAAATTACGGTATACCGGATTAACTTGAAAGAGTTGATATCAAATACATATTATTACTTACTAAGAAAACAAATTCAACAGTGGTGAACTATTAAGGTCTAATTGATCATTAAGCAAAATGTAAAAATTTTTGAGTTTGTTGATTTCTAATGATTCAAAATGATTTGAGTTTCATACGTGCAGAATTTCGAAATTATCATCAAAACTATGGTTTTCTTCTAATATATGGTTGGCGTATGTTGAATTTGTTTTCTTTTTCATAAAATTCATCTTATGTTCATGAATGCGCTGATTAAGATATATAAAAGTTAAGCTAGCCAACGTTAGTTTAGTTCCAGGACTAGATGGAATCAAGTCCGAAACCTTGAAACTTATTGCTAATGAAATCGCGAAACCAATTGCTCATCTCATAAATAAGTCGTTTGAAACAGGAAAATTTCCAAATGAACTGAAAACAGCTGTCATAAAACCCCTATATAAAAAAGGAAGTAAGTTGGATATGGCTAATTATCGACCAATATCCCTAATTTCAAACATTGCAAAAAGATTAGTTAACTTTTTAGACAGGTTCAACATTATTTCAAATAGGCAATATGGTTTCAGACACGCCCGGTCGACACAAGACGCAATCGGTGAATTAACAACAAAACTATATAATGCATTGAACGATAAAAAACCGACTCTTTGTGTCTTTGTCGACCTGGCCAAGGCCTTTGATACTGTTAGCCATATTCAACTTCTCCAAACGTTCGAGCAGATTGGCATTCGCGGTACTCCACTGAGATTATTGGAAAACTATCTCACAAATCGTAATCAGTGTGTAAAAATCGGAGATGTATACAGCGATTACGAAGTAGTAGAATATGGAGTCCCATAAGGAACGGTATTGGGCCCATATTTTTCAATATCTACATCAATGATCTCTTCAATTTGGATACAGAAGGTGACATAATGGGTTTTGCTGATGACACAGTTGTTCTGTACCAGGAGCAAAGTTGGACTACGTTGAAAAGAAAAGCTGAGAGAGATTTTACAAAAATCGCCGAATGGTTTGCATCCAAACTACTCAGTGTTAACTTTGAGAAAACTCATTATGTCCCATTCGCTTCCTATAAAAACCATTTACCAGATACTGTGAGAATAAATAATATACCAACCTACATCCAATCAGCTGAAAATATCAAATATTTGGGTATATATATTGACAGCCACTTGAAATGGAATAAACAAACACAGTATGTCACTAACAAAATCAGGAGTTTATTACCAATGTTCAAATATCTGGTGGGAATACTCGATACTAACCAGCTAAAAATTTTGTACTATTCACTTGTAGAAAGTCACTTGTCATATGGAATAATAGCATGGGGGGAACAACAGACACCCATATGCACAGCCTACAAACTGTACAAAAATATATCATAAAAATAATAATGAAAAAATGTCAAACCTACCAAACAGAACAACTATTTCACGAATCAAACTTGTTTGATCTCAAGCAACTATATTTCTATTCAGTTTTAGTTAGACAACATACCCGCAAATCGGAACTGTTTGAGATTACCCATCAATATAAGACAAGATACCGATGAAATTCAGTCTCAGTACCAAAAGCTGAAAAAACCATATTTCAAAGATCTCTTGTTTATCTAAGCCCGAAGTTTTATAATAACTTACCAGAGAATTTGAAGTCAATAAGACCAATGAATTTATTCAAAAACAAATTGAAAGCATGGTTGCATACAAACCCTAGAGAATATATACATAATCTGGTTAACCACTAATCAATTCATTACTGATTCTATTCTCATTCATTATAACAATAAGAACAAACTATTTGAGTAGGTACTCCACAGAATCTAGTTGGATGAGCGGTCTCCACGTACAAGTTTTTCTTTAGAGGAGAACTGCTTGTCTTTCAATATTCTAATTAATTATTATACTATACAGATACACCTATATTTATGAATAATTCTCTCTTTCAATTCGAAGTTTTGAATGCACATGCATCTACGAACAAGTCCTAAGACTTTTAGTTGATTATCAATATTCATTCACTGATGTTCAAACCTTGTTGTAGGTAATACTTATTGTATTTGTAATTGTTAATACTTATTGAAATTGTATTATATAAATATATATATACAGGGTGTCCGGAGATAAAACCGACAGAACTCATGGGGTTATAGGGACTGTCAATATGATTGCAAAATGCCATAAACGAATGTCCAAAACGGCTTCGTTACTGAGATACAGAGTGATTTGTGGATTTTGACAAAATATGATTAGCCGATTGAATTCAAATTTGGTACACGAATTACACTGAAGAGCATCAACAAGTAGCCCTTTGATCGAAACCAATATCAGGACCGGAATAATATTTTTCCCATATGTTGAGTTATTGTTAGGATAACTCACCCTGTATCATAATAACCAAAAATTTCAACTCAGATTCGCAATTTACGGTGAAAATTGTATAGGAAGTTGTTGAAAAATCTCCTGGCACCATCTTAGTTATTCCGTAATTATTTATCATTTTGATTTTTTTCATTGAAAAATCAATCATTGTCAGATAAAGTACGTATATTTACGAAACCATGACATGAATGTCGTTATTTTCTTCGATCAGTTCATGAATCGGAGTAAAATGAAATATTCTCATAACCCGAAAAAACTGAAGAATAAATTCGTATCAGGACTGGAATGAGTGTTTTGTTTGGCCATGTTAGCTGACCTAGTACATCAATAGTTATCAATAATCTGATCGTAAATTCGGAATCTAAAAAAATCGTATATTAACCTGTTGAAGAAGGATAACAGTGAAGTTTTCGTAAATTATATTCGCTCACTAATGAATTTGAATTTATGAGAATACTACACAACGAACAATAACTGTTTGTAATGAACATAACAAAAGCAACGAATTCGTGAAAAACTTTCACTAACCAGTATTACAAAACATTTTCGAAGTGGAGCCCTCCAACATCAATACATTTTTGAGAGCGTGCTATTAGATGATTCACTGACTTGCGAATTATTTGAGGGTTATTTCTAACACATGCAGCAGTAATTTCCCATAAAAAATTTCTTCATTATGAACTTCCTACTTTAAATGACCTCATAAAAAATAATCTAGCTGAGTTAGATCAGGGGATAGCGGTGGCCAATTTACTGAACCTCCACGGCCAATCCATCTATTGGGGTAATTGGCATCGAGATGGTTTCTAACTGGAACTGAAAAGTGAGGGTAGCACCATCATGCTAAAACCATATACCTCAGGTATTTACACCTTGCAATAGATCCGGTCAAGTATTGACCAGGAAATTTAGGTAAACATCACTAGTTGAAGCCCAAACACAAATAGAATATCTGCGTATTCCTCATAAGTGAAATAAAACGGCATCATAAGCACACTCTCAGAACTATAGTTTGATCCAAAAAACACTGGAATAATGAATGAACACCAATTAAACAAACGTTGATGACAGCTGAACAATGGTTTTCCATTATGAAATTCTGAATTTGACACAAGCCTAGTATTATTTATACTCAAACATTATAAGGTACTGATACGGATTTATTATTTGAGAGTTCAATCCGATCATTTTTCAACAAGTTTTTAACTTTTCTCAGTGCATTTCGAATCTGCGATCAAATCATTGTTATACTAGATCATCTATTCTTACAGGAATATAATCATATTAGTAGAGTAAATAGACTGGCAAAAGGCTTCTAGAATAGATTTTCGTGGGCACTTTGTTGCTAAAATGTAAAACCCATTTTTTATCATTCCTAAGACCTTTGCAATGCAAAATCACTTGGTCGTCCAAAAATCGTAGTTGGAGGGGAGTGGGGGGAGCCTTTTTTTAAAAAAAAGCCAATATTTTTTTTCATCGGTTTTCAGGTCTAAGCTTTGAGATAATTCATTCCTCAAATTTGCATACCCATCCAAATATCAGAAATATTTTTTTTTAATTTATAAAAATACGTCGCAGCATTGTTGTATATGGAGCGCCTTCACACAAAACCGCTTGCCCTGAACACCCATATTTTTAAAATCATTTAACTCGCTCTACCTCGAAAATTATTGGGTCTAGCAAAAAAAAGCTTTCTATAAACGTTGGAGACCAAACATCAGAGAACATGTTGGTTTTTTTAGAATTTTGATTGGATAATTGGTTCACGAGAAAATTGAATAAATCGAACGGCATGTCGCGACGAACGGCGGCTAGCGCAGATATGCGGGGAAGGGCGAGATTGCTATGCCTGTGTCAACCGAAAATCCACTCTACTGAGGGCGATGTTGATACGGTCGATTTTACCGTGAATTCACTGTTTTGTTGTAAATTCGAATGCATTGTTCTGGTAGCGCTGATTCCACTGAGATTACTAGTGATGAGTGATAAAGTTCTTGTCTATAAATCATATTATTAAATGCGAATAATAACTTATTGCTAAATTGACAATATTTAGAACTTACTTAGTGAGTATTAGGTACAGTTAGTATTTTTTTGTATCCTCTAGAAATGGATTTAACGATCAGCAGCAGCTCTGACAGTGAACTAGAGTCGAAAATCAAATTAAGACTTGCTTCTTTTCGTAAAACTGCAGATATTTTTCAAAAACGTCCCTCGCGGACACCTTTTGATTCACAAAACGGTTTGATTGCTACTAGAGCAGGGTTGGAATAAGTCATGACTTTTATGAAAAAGTCATCAAAGTCCGACTTTTTGAAATAAGTCAGACTTTTTTGAATTGATTGATTTGAAAAAAAACAAACAAATTTCATTAACCCAAAGCGAAATAGGAAAAAAGAAACAAAAAAGCTATGTTTTTATTCTCTTCAGAAATCTTGTAGAATAACATCATAATATAACATGTTATTTTTTCAAAACAAAATTAAAAGTGATGATAGAATACAAAATAATAAATAAAGTTCGAAACACATGGAGAAAAAGTTTATTAGTAGAATATCGAAACATTTTTTCTTGGAGATCTATTATGCATGTCTGACTACTTAAAAGTCAATTTTGACACATGTCACTTGATCAGTGGTATGGCGGTAAATTCAAAAAATTACGATGGCAAAAAGTGGGGTTGGATGGGAAGATGCCAGATGGAGTTATTAAAAAAAAAAAAAAAAAATAGCTATTTTTAGTTTTCTCAAATAATGGCTGGAAACTCCATATGTGAGCATGAAATTGAATTCTATTCAACTTGTACATCATCAACATCACTACTGTCAGAAAAAAAAATATGTTACAAAATTGAAGAATATTCGAAAAAAGATAGCTATTTCCAATTCTCCTCCAAGAATTGCTCGAAACTGAATGTGGAATAGCAACTTAATGAGAAATGTTTATGGATATTTTGTTATCTAACCCCACTTTTCGTCGCTTCATAGTATTATTTTTATTTATCACTATACCAGTGATCACGTGACATGTGTCAAAATCGATTTTCAAGTTATCGGATATGCATAATGGATCGCCGAGAGAAAAAAAATCGATGATGTGATAATAAAACTGTTCTCATATGTTATGGACTTTATGGATGGTATATATCTGTTAGTAAAAATCTCTGTCATGCTTGAAATAACAAAGTCCTTGCCAAAATACGATCGAACTTTTCAGTTTAAACTAGCTAAAATCAAAGGTATAATAGTGCAATTTGTCTCATTTTTAAAAATTTTAATGAATTCATGACTTTTTCGAAAAAAGTCAATGGAATTAATTCACGAATTAAATCACTGATTTAATTCATATGAATTAATTCATGCCAACCCTGTACTAGAGTCCCTCATTCTGCAAATGCACCACGTGATATTACGATATCTCATGTTATTATTAAGTATTTCGCCCTTCTCTATGATGATCAGTTTATTTTCCTCAGGTTGTACATTTCTTTTTGATTTGTCAAAGTAATTTTTTTTAAGGGAATGAAAGTCATTAGGTATTGCAAGCTTCTGATTATACGGCAGTTTTCGCAGAAAACAGCAGGGTTACTTCGTGATATTTGTTCTTATTTTTTCTTGCATATTACGAGTCATACCTTGGCTTAGTTTTTGATTCTGTGATTGCTCCTGACAAAATACGCACTTTTGTGAATCAAAAGGTGTCCGCAAGGGACGTTTTTGAAAAATATCTGCTCTACAAAAATCTGCTGAAAAATCAGCTGTCAGTTTGTTATTTTTTGACTTGTACGATGCAATGTTCTTTGCCATTTTAAAAAACTTTGATGTTCTAGATCATCAAACTTTGAGAATATATGCCGCATATATTTGTCATCATGACAGTTTGTCATACGTTCTTTCGTGAATTCAATGAAATTTTTTTTCGATTTTCATGAGAGATAACCAGCTTTTCCTTCTTCCAAACAAATAAGACACACATTTTGAATAAAAACGTCTTGTCCATTGACAGTTTTTACGAAAAGAAGCAAGTCTTAATTTGATTTTCGACTCTAGTTCACTGTCAGAGCTGCTGCTGATCGTTAAATCCATTTCTAGAGGATACAAAAAAATACTAACTGTACCTAATACTCACTAAGTAAGTTCTAAATATTGTCAATTTAGCAATAAGTTATTATTCGCATTTAATAATATGATTTATAGACAAGAACTTTATCACTCATCACTAGTAATCTCAGTGGAATCAGCGCTACCAGAACAATGCATTCGAATTTACAACAAAACAGTGAATTCACGGTAACATCGACCGTATCAACATCGCCCTCAGTAGAGTGGATTTTCGGTTGACACAGGCATAGCAATCTCGCCCTTCCTCTGCATATCTGCGCTAGCCGCCGTTCGTCGCGACATGCCGTTCGATTTATTCAATTTTCTCGTGAACCAATTATCCAATCAAAATTCTAAAAAAACCAACATGTTCTCTGATGTTTGGTCTCCAACGTTTATAGAAAGCTTTTTTTTGCTAGACCCAATACTTTTCGAGGTAGAGCGAGTTAAATGATTTTAAAAATATGGGTGTCCAGGGCAAGCGGTTTTGTGTGAAGGCTCTCCATATACAACAATGCTGCGACGTATTTTTATAAATTAAAAAAAAATTATTTCTGATATCCGGATGGGTATGCAAATTTGAGGAATGAATTATCTCACATCTTAGATCTGAAAACCGATGAAAAAAAAATTGGCTTTTTTTTTAAAAAAAGGCTCCAAAGGCTCCCCCCACTCCCCTCCAACTACGATTTTTGGACGACCAAGTGATTTTTGCATTGCAAAGGTCTTAGGAATGATAAAAAAATGGGTTTTACATTTTAGCAACAAAGTGCCCACGGGATAGCACGATAGGATCCCGTTTAAACACTACTAATATAGAAAACCGCATTCCAGTCCTGATACGAATTTATTTTTCAGTTTTTTTCGGGTAATGAGAGTATTTTATTTTACTACGATTTTACGGACTGATTGAAGAAAATAACGATATTCATGTCATGGTTTCGTTAATATTTATTATATTACCAATTTTGATAGTACTTTATATCCGACAATAATTGAATTTTGAAAGAAAAAAATTAAAATAATAATTAATTACGGAATACTTAGATAGTGCCCAGGAGATTTTTCAACAAATTCCTATACAATTTTTACCGCAGATGTCGAATCTGAGTTGAAATTTTTTTGTTATTATTATACAGGGTGAGTTATTCTCACAATAACTCAACATAGGGGAAAAATATCATTCCGGACCTGATATTGGTTTCGATCAAATGGCTACTTGTTGATGCTTTTCCAGTGTAATTCGTGTACCAAATTTGAATCTAATCGGTTAATCCCTGTATTTGATATGGCGGATTGAATTTTTCGTCAAAATCTACAAATCACTCTGTATGTCAATAACGAAGCGGTTTTGGACATTGGTTTATGGCATTTTGCAATCATATTGACAGTCCCTATAACCCCACAAGCCTTTTCGGTTTTATATCTCCGGACACCCTGTATATTGAATAAAATAGTTCATTGTACCAGCATATCACCTGACGAAGCTACTGTGTTAGCAAAACATGTCGTGTGTTTAGGAATTTTGTGGAAATCTTGTCGTTTGTGAAGTTTTTGCATATATCTCCTTTATCTTTTAATCATCTAGTGACTTTGGCGTCCCTGACATGACATTGCTGTTACGTCACATTCAGAGGCGTTTAAAAGAGATGTATCAAAATTTTAATTTCATACTTCATCTTAATACGACATTATTCAATTCTGTTTTGGAAGGATGGTACAATTTGCTGCGTTAGGCAGTATCAATCAGTTGGATGGCAAATTTGAATTTGTCAGATTTCCATCAAATGCAAATGAACATGGAAAGTGAAGTGACCGGATGGGGAAAATTGGTAAATACATCAGCAAAATATTCGAGGTAAAACTAATACGAAATCACATATTATACTTTCTCATTGTGCCTATAATCATCCACTCCACAAGTTTTGAATGCATTTTAGTAGGAACAGTTTTGATTGAAACGGAGGATTAAAAGAAGAGGCATATACCCACCATTGAAAAATTATACCTACATTGAGGAAATTTTGAGTGTTCGTGAAAAACTGCAAAAATGATTTCCAACATGAATATATACAGCACACATGACATATGAGCACATTAGTTTGAATACCTGAATAAATTTTGCACCATTTCTCAACCATAAGGCTTAGTCTGAAACCAAAATTCATTTATTGATAGGTACTGCCTAAGAACAGTCCCATCTGGTGAAACGTATCAAACTTTCAGAAAAATTTGGTCAGCGCCTCACAAAGATTATGCTGGAGTTGAAAAATCAAAAACTCGAAAATCATCATCATCATCATTTGGATATAATTATGTACAGTTGAATGAGAAATTACATGTGGAAATTACGTATGATACGCCAATGTCCTCAATATACCTAAAAAACAACAAAAAGTCAGAAATCTAGTGTATATCCCCAGAAATGAATAAAGATGGAACTATATAACTGTTTCACAAACACTTTAGAGTGAGAGGAGACGAGGATCTGTCCGTACCCTGTTAAGATGACAAATACGTCAATTTACATCAAGGGACCCTAAATTCAACCACTCACTTTTGCCACAGGGCGTTAAGAAGTTTGTGAATAGTGAAAAGTTTTAATTTTTTCCTGCATAATGATCAAGCCATCAGCTTTTTTGGGAACTCAAATTCAAGTTGCTATTTCAAAACGTCAGTCAACGATTTGGTTTGAATATTCACCAAAATCGGACGTGAATTGAAAAAGTTACAGAGCGACCAATTTGGTTGATTTTCTTGGTGACGGTGTTTTTTGCCGGTGATTGAATTGTAAACAGATATGTTCCTGGGGGGCAAAAATGGCAATCAATCAATCAAACCTGACCTAACCTTGGCTTAAAACTCCCGGCGAATCGCTCTGCTTGAACTTGTTGGGAACGAAACTGTCACTTCGAGTGTTGCTCGGGCTGCGGCTCGCCTTTCCCGCCGTCTCCTCGTGCAACGAAGAGCGACTGCGCGACAGCATCTTCGACATGCCGGCGCTGGAGAGACGGTGCCCAGAATCGCCCGCGCACTTCTCCTCCTCGCTGTTGGTCGTCTCGACGGTGGTCGACGAGTTTCTTCTACATTTTCTTCCTGAAATCATGATTATTTCAACACAGAGACACAAAATATCCACCAATTTGACATGAAATTATACATGGTGTTTCTTAAGTACGTGTAGAAAATGCAGGAGCATGTTGCTGACGTCTAATTAAGAAGAAAAATCGTATGAACATATGTCCGAAAGTTATCCGTTTTCTGAGATACAGAGTGTCAAAGTTGAATTCTTATTTAGGTTTTTTGTTAATAAATTCCAAAATAATTGTGATATTGGAATGAAATTTGGTATCTAGAGGTATTTTTCAATGGCAATATCGAATTTCATGTTAGTTTGTCTCTATCGTGGGGATGGCGCCACCTACACGTCTTTTGAGTCTTTTGAAAAGTCAACTTTTTCTGTGCGTACCTGTTTATCGTTTTATAGTAGAGAAATAAATTTCTAAAACATTCTTGTGTAAAAAAATAAATTCTTGGTAGAGGTCCCTGCGAGCAACTGTTTTCGAGTTATTGGGATTTGAAATAGTCAATGCAAGTAATTTGTAATTACAAGAAGTTGGAATTCAAGATTGATTTAGTAAGTAAGGGAAATTATTCTTCTTTAATTTCATTAAAAAATAGGAATCGGGTGTTATTACTATTTGATACTAATAATGATAACAGTAATTAAGACCAAATTGATACTAAAACAGTTAGTTGAAAAAGCTTTTGGATCACAAGTACCGAAAACAACAAACTTCACTGTCACAAGAATGGATTGAAAAAACATGACAAGTACTCACTTGATTGTTATTTTTTTAAATCTGAAGAGTTCAAAAATGTAGGTACAAAGAAGTGGGAATAATATTTTGCCTATATTCCAATGTTGAATGTCGGAGAATATTGAATGAAAGAAGAAACATGCACTGGCGTATCTTTTCTGATATTCACTAGAGGCGACTCACGAGACACATGGAAATAATTCAAATGCATCGATTTTTTCGAATCCCAATAACTCGAAAACAGTTGCTCGCAGCGACCTTCACCAGTAATATATTTTTCACACAAAAGTGGTCTAGAAATGTATCTTTCTACTATGAAACGTTATACAGGTACTCACAAAAAAGTTACGACTTTTCAAAAAAACTCAAAAGACATGTAGGTGGCGCCACCCCCACGAAAGAGACAAACTAACATAAAATTTGATATTGTCATTGAAAAATACCCCTAGATACCAAATTTCATTCCAATGTCACGATTATTTTGAAATTTATTAACAAAAAATAAAAATAAGAATTGAAATTTGACACTCTGTATCTCAGGAACGAATAACTTTCGGAAATATTCTTTCTTCTTATTTTGACGTCAGCAATATGCTCCTGAATTTTCTACACGTACTCAAGAAACACCCTGTATACGTCGGTACTTTGGATATTAGGTAATAGAGAACCTCTTTTTTGGGACCCGTGAGTCTCGGATTATTCATTTTTATCAAAATCAACGAACATCTAACCTAACATAAGGTGGGCACTTCGAAGGCTCAAATTCATTATTGCATGAAAGATACCCTTCAGATTTTCAGCTATTCAGTGACTTAGCCACAATGACTTCAACGTTTTAGTCTTCTGCGCAACCCTGATGCCAGATTCGATAAGGATACAATGAAAAGGAAGATTACACGGTCTACATTTTTTTCCTGAAATCATTATCAATCATCATCAATTTAAAAAAAATGGCTGCTCCAAGATGGCGGACAAGATTTGTTCCGAATCCATTCAAAATTGGTGAGTGGGGGTTTTCGAGGTCGGAGATCATGATTTTTTTGTTAAAATTCATAAATTCAAGATGGCGGCTTCCAAATAATTTTTTGTTTTTGTATAAATGACGATAACTCCGTTGTTATCAACACAAAACTATTACTGCAACATATCATCTGTAAGAGAAAAAAAGTTATTTGTAACTTAGTCTAGTGAGCTATGAACTACATTTGAAAAACTAAAGTTGATGCTGATATCTCAAATTCTAGAAGAATTAGTATAAATTTCATATTTTTTTCGAAATCACTCTGAAAAACTGCCATGAGAATATGAAATTTTCTATTTGAATATTTTCATAATAAAGAAGTTACGGAGGAGACATGAAAATGATCAAAATCTGTTTTTTGCGTATAAAACAAAAACGAATAGATTTTATCAAAATATTTTTTCACATTATAGTTGGCCTTGACACATTTGGTGTCATCTAACCGAATTCATATCTCTCACCGTTAAAAAGATACCCATGGTGAGCATGGTAAGTGGGACACACTGTATATACATTTCAAGTGTTGTCGACAAGTGTGTGATTTTAAAACTAGTGTTGTTCATTTATTTATCTTTTATGTATATATTATGTGTATAACAAGCTTTGTCAACAAGTGAGAACTTAAGACAATAAAGTATATTTTGAATTGAATTGACAACAGTATTCACATTCACAGAAGACAATAGTTCGACATGGACCCTAATAATCACTTATTGAATATTTATATACTTGTCAGATGCTTCAGTGCCAATGAAAATATCCTAGTATTCCTAATAATGATCGAGATTTTATTTAAACCCAAATTATTTTGTGGCTCTGGCAACAGCGTCATGCCTAGAGTTCCCAGAAATACAAGAAGAGAAGAAGACGAACTACATCCAAACGTCACCTTCATTTTCAATTCCTTGTTTCATCTAGTCAAGATGCGAATATTGAAAGATATTCCTGTTATTATCTGATTATTCAGTTGTGTGGTTGTATTTTCTGTTATCTCGAAATATTGTGAATTTCAATATTTATTCAAAAAATGTACAGAGCTCTGGGGAAAACGGTTTGCGACTGTGAATTAATTAGTCATGATTAAAATGTTTTACTGAAACAGCCCCATTCAATATGAAATGAAATGTCACTTATAATTTTGAATCAATCAATCAATCACTTAAAATATACTTTATCGTCTGAAGAAAGAAAATTCTCATTGACAAAGTCCTACGTACATACATACATACATAATGAATAAAATATACCTAATATCACAGTGTCTATAGCGAGAAAGTGATGTTACAATCATACTCATATTAATAAAAAAATAATAATAAAAGAAATAAAAAAAGACAGTATCAATACGTATTAAAAGTGTATGTAGGTACTAAATTGATAACATAAACCTAAATAAATAAGAGAATTCCGTCAGGACCTATCATGTCATAAAACAAATCTTCAGCTAGATATTCTTGAACACAATAATGTGTTTCTTTGATGAGATGTTGTTTCAAAAATTTCCT